>CAMGYJ010000008.1:79186634-79208194 GCA_946122785.1 Linum tenue | reverse complement strand
ACACTCGGATGGTGGTGGATACCCCCAATGATTGGAGAAGCCATGAGGATCCATGATTCAGATCTGCACCAACAAAAACAAAAACACCCAAGTGAAAAGCAAGGGTGGAAAAGAAAAGAAAAGAAAAAACGCTAAAGTAACAAACTTCTGCCTTTCCTAATAATCTAGAAAGTCCCCGGCAACGGCGCCAAAAACTTGACACGCCAAAACACAACACCTAACAATGGCCAAGTGTAACCAATGAAAGGGACTGCAGTATAGTGGCACAAGTAATAAATATCGAATCCACGGGTCTCTAGAGTTACTATTACTCAGCTTCAGTTCATTATCTAGCAAACTAGATTAAGGATTGATTGATAAACTACTCTACTGACTACTCTACTAATTACAAGTTGGGAACTCACTTAGGTATGATTCCCCTAGCTCCTCAATTAGGTCCAAGTTGCAATTACCTTTGGTTGATCTACTGTTGATTAAACTGCGGAAGATCCTAAATTAGCTTGGAATCTCTTAAGCTGACCAAGCCCTCTCAGACAGAATACCCGGCAGGCGACTAGCCTTCACCGGGATAGACTGCTAAGGCGATTCACACAGATCTTCACTACTGGAATGAATTCCAGTACAAAGCAGTGAATTGATTGACTCTCGCACAACCAATTCACCACTATCAATCAAGGAAGCTCTCTTAACCTAATCAAATTCTATCTATCATAGGTTAAAGCAGAAATCAAGAGAATTTGATCAAGATTCAATTGACTCAATAAATCATGCCTCAATCGATTATAATCAAACAATATAGCATCCAAAACTTCATACAAGAAAGATCCTAACACATGGAACTAGGGTTCCTCAAAACCTAAGTGAAGGGAAGTTACTCCATAGAGAAGAGAGAGACTGCAGAAATCTGATCTAGATCTTCAATCTCCATCTCCAAGCTTGATTCCTGAGCTCCAATGGCGAAGAAATCCTCCAAAATAGCTTCAAGAATATTCCCAAGTCGCTCTCTCTCTCTAGGGTTCGTCCCTTGGGTGTTTGGGATCCAAAACCTAGCTCTCTCTCTCCAAAAATCGCAAAACAGCTTTTATACCCGCTGAAACTCGCACCCCCTACTTGCACGGCCGTGCAAATTGAGGTTCTGGCCGTGCACAATTTCCAGCATGCACTCCTAAGCTTCGTTGATCTCGTTTGAGCTCGTTTGACCTCCGATTCAGTCGCCGTTTGATCCCAGACGCTCGTAGTCTCGTCCTCTTTCTTTTCATAACAAGCTTGCATGATTCTTTGTCCATAAAGTGAGGTAGAAATCCATTCTTCTTCAGGTCATGCCCGAGTTTCTTCTCTCGAATCGTCAATTGATCTCTGATTGACTTGAAACTTGCGCCTATGCTTCACTTTATGTGCTAGGACCTGAAATGGGACAAAGGAACACAACCTAGCATAAAATAGGCCAAAGACACGATAATTCAAGCTCAAACAATCAAGAAATAAAGGGGAAAACATGTGCAAATACCGAGTCATCAAAAGGCCACGCAGAAAAAGGCTTAAGTTAGGGCTTGTTTGTTTCTTTCAATTTTGAGTTTTTCATTAAGGGTATATAGGTAATTTGACATTTAAGTTAGGGCGACCTTTAGCAATTTCAAGGCGACATTTAGCAGGTCAGTTCTTTTAACCCATCCAATTGATTCCTCGCGTTCACCAACTCCAACTTTACTCCCTTCAAGTATCCTTCGCCTTTTTCAATTGCTTTCCCAGGCATGAAACAAGTCAACCACTTCCCTTTTAACTTGGGATTCTCGTCCCGCTTCTTCAAGGTGAGAGCCATGTTGGCTCTACCCTTTTTCCTTCTCTTCCACCAATAGAGAAAATCGCCATCAACGCCAAATTGCCTTGAAGTGGATGAAGCTAGTAGGTTGTCGGTATATGCATAGTGGAAATATGCCATCCAAGAATTTTGGGGGATTTGAGTCCCCTGTATTTGTAACGGACGGCGGTTAACACGCAAAGACTTCATCTTCCCTTCCCGTTGATGCTTAACGACGAGACGTGGCGAAGCAGGGGCAGCCTTGGCTGCTGATGCAATCGGTGGCTCCAGCTCAATGTGAATCGATAGCAGTTTTGTTGTGTGCACAGGGGGTACGATCGGTGAACTCAAAAAGCTTTCAATCTGCGGCGGCAGTGGAGCAATGACAGCATCACCAGCAGTGGTAGGCATCCAATGCGGAGGAGCGACGACTAGGGGTGCAACGGGACTTGGCTGCGGGGTGATCTTCGCGGTTTCCATGGCATCCAGGCTCTCGAGCAGCGGCGTCGGTGTAATGACAGTCGACGGCGACGTTGTTGTGGGCGACAGGGTCGACATCGAAGGCGCAACTGATGCGGCATCGTCTTCTTCTTCTTTCTCTACCGAATCGGCTACAGCTTCAGCTTACGACCGTGGCGGTGCGGTCGATACAGGTGGGGCGGCGATCACCACCACTTTCATGGCTGTCGTGGTTTTGATTTGCGGCGACGGTGGTTCGGAGGCACTCGTCGGTGCGACAAGAGGGAAAAACGACAACGGCAGTGCAGGCTTTGCGCCGTCAGCATCTTCTACATCGTCCTCTACCGAATCGGCAGCTTCAATTTGGATAGCTCCCTTTTCTTGGCGGGAGTAGACCAGGTTTCTCTTTTCTTGGCGAGAATGGCCAGAGTTTTCTTAATTATGAAACTGCTTGCCTATTATTCATTTCGTTCTTCATATAAATACGTCATAGATGAAAGAGAACAATCCTAACTAGGTGGAGCTAACATCCATGTTGAGCGGCTAATGCTGCTGATAGAACTCCACTTAAGGTGGACATGCCTATTGACTCTCAACAACCCATTGCCCTCTAACAACTACCATAATCTCTCCCTAAAATTGCTAATAATAATAACTAATCCAAATTATGGAAACTCTAATAAATCTATACGCATCATAAGATCATGGTATTACAATGGTAGATTACCGTATGAAGTCTTATTATAATGGGATGACATTGTGGTACGAAGTTGTACAATAGTGGTATATCATAATATGATAATAGTAAGATAATGAAAAACATGTGTTTTGAGAATCTCTTTGTTTCACTCGAAATATAGTAAAATGGATATTCTCGTATAGATTATAAGTAATACATTGTTTGTACATAGTTTTTTAATAAATTTAGAGTTAAAACTAATGAGATATAACCGATTAAAAAGATAGAGACTAGAAAAAGTATACTCTTACTAGTCAAAAATTTCATTTTACTCTTTTGAGATTCCTGTATACCCAAAAAAGAGGAAGAAGAGGCACTATAATTACCAGGCTGCCTCTCCTAATCCCTATAATCATTTTGGGACGTCATATTTTAGGTATATGGAAGACTTAAAATGATGAGTTTTCTATGTTTTACAAATCTGAATTTTGTACGGGATCTGCACTCGTTAAAAAAAGTGTGGTTAGATATAAAAATAATTTTTATTTAATTTGGGTTACCATATAAACATGTAAGAAGAAGAGGAGAAGAAGGAAAGAGTGACCCTTCCTTTCTCCCAATTCGACGGGACTACTCGCACAGTTAAATGATGGAGAAATTTCCTCCTCTCTTATTGTTGGGCCATAGCTGAGCGGTATTGGGCTCGGAGGCCCACAAGAAGCCCAAGGAGGAAGGCCCGTAGGGGCCCAGGAAGCAGGCATGGGGAACGGAGAAAGGAGGGCGGCCGCCCTAGGATGGGACAGACGGTAGGCCGCCTGACACAAGGAGCCGTTGCTTGGCAGAGGCCGAGATCTTCATAAGATACTCCTCGAACACAGCAGGACTGAGCATTAATTGTCTGCCGTAGGCGGTCTAGATAAAGTATGGCTGATCTAGGGCGCCTGACAAGGGCATTTAATGCCCGAGGCCAGGCCAACCCACTATAAATACATTCATATCTGCATTGATGGTAACCCAACTACTCTCTCTCTCTCTCTCTCCAAACATAAACTAAAAACTCTTATTCTATCTCTGACTTAAGCATCGGAGGGTGTCCCGGACGACCGCCCAAGGACCCTTGTTTTGCAGGAGCTTGGAGTCCCCCACCATCTGGAACATACGCATCACTCGTTCTTCACAAGACCGCCTAGAACATTCTAGGCTCAAACAATTTGGCGCCCACCGTGGGGCGAGAGATACCGCTGAAGAAAGGATGGATGGGAGCTCCAACACCCCTGTCAAGGACGTGGTAGGAAGAAGCAACCCCCGCGCACCAGACGCGCAGATAAGCGGTATCCGAGGGTTGGAAATGCCCACTGTGGAGGAGGAAATGGAGATGGAGGACCGCGTAAAAAGTCAAGGGCAGCAAATATCGAGCATGCAAGAAAGCTTGGGGCAAATATTGGCCATGCTCAAGGAGAAAGAAAGCGAGACGCCAGGAAGCTCAGGAAAGCGGCCAAACAAGGGAAAAGGAATAGAAAGCGGTCC
The DNA here is from genome assembly GCA_946122785.1 of Linum tenue. NCBI lineage: Eukaryota > Viridiplantae > Streptophyta > Magnoliopsida > Malpighiales > Linaceae > Linum > Linum tenue. The sequence goes on along the minus strand of CAMGYJ010000008.1, from coordinate 79,203,731 downwards.
CGACAGCCCTGCTCGGACAGAAGGCGGGGAGTCTGATAAAGAAGAAAGTGCAGAGGACCTTAGCTTGGGATTTTTGGAAGAACACCTCAGACCCACGTATGGCAAGACAAAGGGTCCCACCATCCTCCAAAACCCACTGGCTAAGAGCTTATTCAAAACCCAAGTTCCCCCAAACTTCTCATCACTCGGGCTGCCCGCGTATGATGGAAGCTCGGACCCTACCGACCATTTGAGCGCTTTTATGTTGAAAATGCAGCTCATCAACGCCACAGACGCAGATCTGTGTAAGGCGTTCCCAGTCACATTTGGCGGTCAGTGTAGAGTTTGGTACACCTCCTTGCCAGAGGGAATAATTGAAGACTTTGAGCAGTTCGCGACCCTCTTCTCCTCGAAGTTCGCATCCCAGCGGAGAAGAAAGTTGACGGTATCGTCGCTGATCAACTGCAAGCAAGGGGGAGAAGAATCGCTGACAAATTTCTATGATAGATGGAACGCTATAGCCTGCGAGGTGCAGGGAATCTCGCCAAGTGTGGCGGCAGGAAACCTACGTATGTCCACGCATAGTTGTGAGCTGCGAAGAGCGCTTATCAAGAAGGAGCACACACTGAAGGAATGGCCCGACCTGGACCGTTTGGTGAGAAAAGCAATCCTGCTGGAGGAAGCTATGGTAGTGGAAGACACTACCAAGCACACTAGTCTAAGGGAAAAGGAGAAAAGGAAAGGAGGATCGCCTAAAAGAAGGGGGCGGTACCCTGAAAAAAGAAGCTACAAGCCACGGTACATACACCGAGACAACAGGAGGGAGGTTTTCACCACCAGCCAGGAAGAAAGCAGGGACCATAGAAGCGAAGGCAATGCGCACCAGACGCATAGGAGGGAGAAAGACCGAAAGTGGTGCGACTGGCACCAGATGCCCACCCATGACACCACGGAGTGTCGAGAATTCAAAGCAAGCTTGAAATACTTGGCGCCAGGGGACCTGAAGAACCGCTTAGATACGAAACCGCATCGTCAGGAACAAAGACACCGCAGAGAAAGGTCGCCGAGCCCAAGAAAGAGATCACGCACGCCCAAGCGTGGAAGATCGAGGTCGCAAAGGAGGGAACGGTCCCCAAGGAGGGAACGGTCCCCAAGACGTGACCGCCTCCCGCCGCCACCTAGGAGGTCACCTCCCCATCGACAACCGCGCGCGAACGAAGACGACTTTGAGGTCATAACTATTGTCGGCGGGCGAAAAAGACCCCGAAGTGAGGGGGAGCGCCTAGTTCAATGCTTAAGTGTGAACAAAAGCGAGCAAGTGGATATCAGCTTTTCACCCTCTGAGCTGGCTCCTGGTGAGAGCGCCGAAGACCCACTAGTGATCTCTTTGAGAACAAGGAAGTTTAAAGTCACCAGGGCATTGGTCGACAATGGCAGTTCAGGAGACATACTGTTCTACTCTACCCTCAAGAGCATGAAGATGAGTGTCCAAGATCTCAAGCCCTCTGCTACAAGCTTAGTAGGGTTCTCGGGTTCAAAAATCAGAGTGCTGGGTTTGGTCACACTACAGGTGACAATCGGAGAAGCAGATATAACAAAGACGCGCTCAATGGACTTTCATGTAGCAGATTGTCCATCAGCGTATAATGCGATCCTAGGAAGCGGTTTCCTCTCATTATTTTCTGCGGTTCCCTCCACTTGTCACCAGATGCTTAAATTCCCTGTGGGCGGAAGAGTGGGGCAAGTCAAGGGAAATACTGAACAAGCCAAGGAATGCAACCAGGCGACAATAGAAAGCTTGGAAGTGGACTTGGTGGACACTCGAGGGGGGCATCCCCGCCCGGAAGCAGTAGAGGGAGACGCGGAGGTTGTCCTTGACAGTGAAGAGCCAGAGAAGAAGGTGAGAATCTCCTCTCATCTCACAGAGGAGAAGGCAAGAGAACTCTTGGCGCTCCTCAAAGAGTACAAAGACCTGTTCGCATGGACCTCCAAGGACATGCCGGGCGTCTCAAGGGAACTCGCTGAGCATCATTTGGCGGTGAAAAGCAAGGCGAAGCCCGTTCAGCAGCGGAGGAGAAACGCTTCTCTTGAAAAGCAAATGGCGCTGGAGGAGAAAGTAAGGCGGTTGCTCAAGGCCAGTTTCATAAGGGAGGTCAAGTATCCAACGTGGCTCTCAAATCCAGTCTTCGTCCGGAAGGCCTCAGGACTTTGGCGAATGTGCATAGACTTCACAAACTTAAACGCGGCCTGCCCCAAGGACGCGTACCCTTTGCCAAGAATCGACCAACTCATAGATGCAACCGCCAACCATGAAAGCTTAAGCTTCCTCGACATGTTTTCAGGTTATCATCAAATTCGATTATCAGAAGAAGACCAAGAAAAGACCGCATTCATGACCCACATGGGAAACTTCTGTTACACGGTCATGCCTTTCGGCCTCAAGAACGCGGGGGCAAACTATCAAAGAATGATAGACGCGGTCTTCAAGAGCCAGTTGGGGAGAAACGTGGAAGCATACGTGGATGATGTCTTGGTAAAAAGCAAAAGGAAGGAGACCACTTGAAAGATTTGAAAGAGACTTTCGAGAGCTTGAGAAAAGAGCGCTTGCGGTTGAACTCGCTCAAGTGCGTGTTTGGCGCCAAGGCAGGGAAATTTCTTGGTTTCATGATTACCCGAAGAGGGATAGAGGCAAACCCAAAACAGATAGAAGCCATCACAAGCCTGAGACCACCCCAGACCGTCAAAGAGATTCAGGCGTTCAACGGGAAAATGGCCGCCTAAGCCGTTTCATTCCCAGAGCCGCAGACAAGTGCTCCCCCTTTTTCCAAATGCTCAAAAAGTCAGCGTCTCGTTCTCAATGGAGTGCAGAATGCGATAAGGCGTTCTTCCAGTTAACAGAACAGCTCACCTCGCCGCCTGTATTGAGTGCCCCGCTGCCTGGTGAGTCGTTATACCTCTACCTGGCGGTCTCAGATCAAGCGGTCAGTTCAGTCCTGGTACGAAGGGATGGGGATGGCTCAGACCATCCCATCTACTATGTAAGCAAGGCGCTCCTCCTCGCAGAGAAATGATACATGCCCATCGAGAGAGCAGTCTTAGCAATCGTAACAGCCGCCAGAAAACTCCGCCCTTATTTTCAAGAACATCAGGTAGTCATCCTCTCAAACCTCCCATTAAAAAGGATCCTGAAGGGAATGGATGTGTCGGGCCGGATGACCAAGTGGGCGGTCGAGCTCAGTGAGCACGACATTTCATACGCCCCGCGACCCGCCATCAAGGGGCAGGTGTTGGCAGATTTCATAGCCGAAGGTTTCAGCTTGAGCAGTATGGAAGAGAAGACAGAAGTTTGGCGGTTGTTCGTCGATGGGGCAGCCGGGAAGGGAGGAGCAGGAGCAGGGATAGTCATTGAAACGCCCGCAGGGGTAGTCCATGAGATATCCCACCGGTTCCTCGAGCTGAAAACTAACAACGTGGCAGAATACGAGGCCCTTCTCAGCGAGTTGAAGATTGCAATAAACATGGGAGCCTCTCATATCCATATATACTCTGACTCGTTGTTGGTAGTCAACCAAGTACTAGAAAGTTATGAGGTCAAAGAGGAAGCGCTCGCCAAGTTAGCAGGGGCAGTAAGGGAGTCTTATCTCAGCTAGACTCTTGGAAGCTGGAGCATGTGAAGAGGGAAGACAATCATCATGCGGACGCCCTATCCAAATTGGCAACCGCCATGGATTTTGAAGGGGAGCGCCGAATAACGGTGACAAAGGAAATGGCCCCAGCATGTGAAGTAATGATCCTGGAAGATGAGAACCTCGACTGGCGGTCTCCGCTGGTCAACTATTTGCAAAATGATGTCGTTCCGAACGATGCAGTGTTAGCCAAAGCACTCAGAAGAAAGGCCGCCCACTACACCATAGTAGAGGGACAGCTGTGTAGGAGGTCTTTCTCAGGTGCATATTTGAAGTGTCTTGGTCCAGAAGAGGCAAAGTGGGTAGTCAAGGAAATCCACCAAGGAACATGTGCGACACACTCTGGGCAGCGGAGTCTGGAGCGGACAGTCTTGTTGCAAGGGTACTATTGGCCAACAGTGAAGAAGGATGCGATGGAAGCGGTTCAAAAGTGCCATTAATGCCAAATTCACGCGAGCAAGCAACACTTGCCAAGCGAACAGCTGAAGAGTATCACGGGGCCATGGCCATTCGCACAATGGGGCCTAGATCTCCTCGGACCGTTCCCTACCGCCCCGTTGGGCAAGAAGTACCTGGTCGTGGCGGTCGACTACTTTACGAAGTGGATTGAGGCGGAACCGCTTGATACGATCACTAGAGCCAAGATCCAGAAGTTCCTGTTTAACAATATAATGATCAGGTTCGGAACTCCTCACACTATTATAACTGATCATGGCACACAGTTTGACTGCAGACCGTTCAAAAACTTCTGTGCAAAGAACCGCATTGTTTGCAAGATGGCATCCGTGGCGTTCCCCCAAGCGAATGGGCAAGTGGAGTCATCAAACAAGCTAATCTTGCGAGGGCTGAAAAGGAGGCTGAAGGAGGCAAAAGGAGGGTGGACAGCCGAGCTTCCGCACGTCTTGTGGGCGCACCGTACGAACTACAAGAAGGCTACCGGGGAAACGCCATTTGCCCTGACATATGGTTCGGAAGCGGTTGCGCCAACAGAGCTAGTGTTGCCGTCACTCCGCGTTCAGGCATATGACTCGGAGGACAACCACAGGAAGCTGCTACACCAATTGGATATGATTGAAATAACAAGGGATGCGGCTTTGGTCAGGAGAGGAACTTCGAGCAGAAAGAAGGGCACGGAAAGTTGGCAGCCGCATGGGAAGGTCCCTACCTGATATGACCCAAACCTCGACCCAAGACTTTCGATTCTTCGGAATAGGATTTGGGACGATCTTGATTCACAAAACAGAGAATCGAGATGGTTCAACCGTGCAACTTCTCGCCGTGATGGGGAAGAGGCTCGATCGAATCGGTGGTAGCAACTCGGCCACAATTGAGGTGCGTACTCAATTGATACGAGCTCGCTTGATTGATGGAGTTCAATCCACGCAAACAAGGACAATTCACGAGATAAATCTCAATGAACAAAACGTGTTCTTCTATTAAAACTTGATTCAATTACAACGCAATCTTAACCTTAAATAGAACCTAGCTAGAGTACTGAACAAGGAAAGAAATCCTAAACCTACTACAACTTGACTTAAAACCCAAAAGAACACAACCGTACATGGAAAGGAAACCAAACGTAAACAAGCTGTGAATTCCAATCCCACAAGGATTGCTGATTTCCAAAGTCAGAAACAGTGGCCTCGACACGATCTTTGGACGCTTCGTTCGAGTGCTTCTAAGAACCAAATCACTCAGCCAATCCCTCTTCGTTGTATTCTGAAACTTGTAGTTTGATGTGGAGGAAACCACTGATCCCATCTCGCAACCATCTTCCCAGAATTGTCGCCCAAAGTTGCTATGCCGAACATGGTTTCATACTTAGCCAGAATTTGGCAGTTTTCCTGTGTGTTGATAGCCTTTTGTTGAGCCCGAAAATTGACCTTCCACATATCACCTAGAGCTTCCAGACACTCCAGCTTATACAAGAGGACTTGAAATTCAAAACAGGACCCCAAACTCACCATTCCATCGCTCCAATCAGAAGAACCAAGTCCCCAAAGTACCCTATCTGAACTCGTCAAAAGACTTAACCAAAATTCCACATTGTTCAGATGAATTGGGTTACCTTCTTGAACAAGTAGTTCCAGCTTGGCTATGAAGCAATCCAGGGTTGCATCAGGCCCTCCCTCTTCAAAAAGCTTTATCCTCAAAGCTGGTTCCTTCCGCTTCTCAAATCTTGCACATAATTGACCCCAAATCGTGTCGAAAGTTGGCCTCTCGGACTGGCGAATCTGGAAAATTGGGGCGGTGTTCTTCATGGCATCAATTGGGGATTTTCGATTGAGGCCGTGCCAATCTAATTCACTGCTTTCAAGAGCTTCACGGGACTCACAATCGAACATCTGTACCCTTCCCATGCCTCGACCCCACTTCAGCATCGTCGATTCGTCACCTTCCTCGTTCCCGCCCAAAGCCGAGTTCAAATGAGCTGCTTTCCAAAGAGCTGAATTCGATTTAGGCGTTTCTTCTTCAGGGGTCTTCGAGCGCAATTGAAGCTTCCTACAGCTTCGGACTTCATGGCCAAATGGTGCTGCATCGTTGGTTGACGACGATTCACCCCAAGCTGCTCCTACCCATTCGGTCGAATTCTGCTCGTACAGGAGCGTTTGCAGAGGAGATTGGGCCCGAATTGGATGCTGAGTTCGAGTAGAAATCGAGCTAATCCAATCGCTGGAGGAGCTTCCCTGACCCTCAAGGAGTGTGCTAGCACCTTTGACGGAGTTCGAATTGCCCTGGTGAACTCCACCCAATTCATTCTCTCTCCTCCCCTGCGCCGGCAACGAACGACAGGGACGACGGCGGCGAGGCGTCCTCTCTCTTTTGTACCCGGTGAGCATAAAGCGTCGGGTGAGAAGGGAACCTCCAAGGTTAACCTCGGAATTCGTTGCACTGAATTCCCCTTTCACTCGCCGTCGGCCAGCTTCGAGCTGCTCCTGATCTACACGAACTTCCGCCGGAGATAACGGCTTCAGTAAGAACTTCTTACCGCCATGTCGAACCTCATAACAATTCTTTCCGCCGTAATGGCATACGCCTCTGTCAAACTGCCAAGGTCGACCGAGAAGCAGATGGGTAGCTTGCATAGGAGCAACGTCAAACAGCATCTCGTCCTTGTAGTCGCCGAGTTCAAATTTTACGAGAGCTTGTCGCTGAACTTTGATTGCGCCATAGTCGTTAAGCCAGTGCAAATTATATGGTGTTGGATGTCGACTTGTGTTCAGTCCCAAGCGCTTAACAATGTCCTGGCTAACAACGTTAGCGCAGCTGCCGCCATCGACGATTACAGACAGTAGTTGCCCCTCAACCAAACATCTCGATTGAAAGAGGTTCTCCCTTTGGTCCTGTTCGGGTTGATGAGTTGCTGTGAGCGCCCTTCGGCTAACAGCGAACAACTTTCCTGGCGGTGGCGCAATTTCAGCTTGGATTTCCTCTTCGATTTCGTCTCCATCAGAATCAAGCGTGGGCTTCGCTGGAGCTTCCTTTTCATCCTCAGAATAATACTCCCCGTCCTTAAGGACAAGCGCTTTCCGGTTTGGGCATTGATTCGCTTTGTGCCCGCGCCCAAAACATTTGAAACATTGAATTTGTGCACTGGAGGCCTCGTTCTTGGTGGGTTGGACTCGAGCAGCTGCCCTTTCTCCCTCTGGTCGAACTGGGTTCCCTTGAGTTCCCTGAACAGACTCCTTTGTAGCAGTAGGGAACCTTTGATTGGATGAGAGCTTGAGCTGTTTTTCCACCCTCATGGCCAAGTGAACAACCTCCTCGAGCTCGACAAATTGTCGAAGCTCAACCTCGTATCGAATCTCCCGGTTTAAGCCGTGTAAGAACCTTGCGATTGTGGGCTCTCTGTCCTCCCTGACATCTGCTCGGACCAGGAGTAATTCAAGCTCCTTATAGTATTCATTCACCAACCGCGACCCTTGCCGAATCTCCTGCAAAGAATCGAACAAATCGCGTTGGTAATACCCAGGCACAAACCGGTCTCTGAGCAGACCCCGCAATTCATCCCACGACGCTACTGCTGGCTGATGATTCCGTCGCCGTCGCAGTTGGACTTGCTCCCACCAATTTGCAGCATAATCCGTGAACTCGTAGGTGGCGAGTAAAACTTTCTGCGATTCGGTGTAAGACCCACATTGGAAGAAGAGGATCATCTTCCTCTCCCAATCCAAGTAAGAGGACACGTTGTTGGTGCCTGAGAACGAAGGGATTGAGAGTTTGATGCCTTTGAGCTCTGTAACAGCTGCTCCCGGTTCTGCTTCATATCGCCACTCGTGATGATCATGATTTTGACCTTGTCGTCCAGGATCGTGGTCAGCAACCACTAACCTTTGTTCAAGTTCCTGGATTCGCGCCAATAATCCCTGATTGGTCCCACCGTGCTTGGCCTCCTGAATTTGGCGGTTGTCACCGTGCTCTGCCAAATTCTGCGGCAAAACAGGGGCAGTGGCTGGCCTTCTCAATTCGGCCAATTGTCGGTTGATTTGTTCAAATTGAGTCTGGAATGTCGCCACAATAGATTGCAGCAGGTCAGAATTGCTAATGGTTGAATCTCCCATGGCTGGCGTTGCTTCTTCGGACCCCAACGTGTCCTTTGCTTCGGCGTGCCGCACTGCAGGGTCACCGTCGACAGGGCCCTTCGATCTTGTCCAGGGCGCAGTGCTGGCTACGTTCTTCTTCGTCTTGGCCACTGCGTTTGAACCTAAGGCTCTGATGCCACTTGATATGACCCAAACCTCGACCCAAGACGTTCGATTCTTCGGAATATGATTTGGGACGATCTTGATTCACAAAACAGAGAATCGAGATGGTTCAACCGTGCAACTTCTCGCCGTGATGGGGAAGAGGCTCGATCGAATCGGTGGTAGCAACTCGGACACAATTGAGGTGCGTACTCAATTGATACGAGCTCGCTTGATTGATGGAGTTCAATCCACGCAAACAAGGACAATTCATGAGATAAATCTCAATGAACAAAACGTGTTCTTCTATTAAAACTTGATTCAATTACAACGCAATCTTAACCTTAAATAGAACCTAGCTAGAGTACTGAACAAGGAAAGAAATCCTAAACCTACTACAACTTGACTTAAAACCCAAAAGAACACAACCGTACATGGAAAGGAAACCAAACGTAAACAAGCTGTGAATTCCAATCCCACAAGGATTGCTGATTTCCAAAGTCAGAAACAGTGGCCTCGACACGATCTTTGGACGCTTCGTTCGAGTGCTTCTAAGAACCAAATCACTCAGCCAATCCCTCTTCGTTGTATTCTGAAACTTGCAGTTTGATGTGGAGGAAACCACTGATCCCAACTCGCAACCATCTTCCCAGAATTGTCGCCCAAAGTTGCTATGCCGAACATGGTTTCATACTTAGCCAGAATTTGGCAGTTTTCCTGTGTGTTGATAGCCTTTTGTTGAGCCCGAAAATTGACCTTCCACATATCACCTAGAGCTTCCAGACACTCCAGCTTATACAAGAGGACTTGAAATTCAAAACAGGACCCCAAACTCACCATTCCATCGCTCCAATCAGAAGAACCAAGTCCCCAAAGTAACCTATCTGAACTCGTCAAAAGACTTAACCAAAATTCCACATTGTTCAGATGAATTGGGTTACCTTCTTGAACAAGTAGTTCCAGCTTGGCTATGAAGCAATCCAGGGTTGCATCACTACCTTGTAGGGGAAAAGCTAGGCGCAGCAACTTACATAATGGCTACAATGGAGGGGAAACCAATAGCGAAGACGTGGAACGCCATCCACCTGAAAAAGTACTTTGAGTAAGGATGTTGACCGCCGAGTCTTTTGTGATTAGACGTGCTTCGTAACAAGCGTCTATTTTTGGGGGAAACCCATGTAAGGCCGCCATATCATAGTCAGGTGGTTCGGAATTCTAAATTAAAAGCGCCGCCAAGCGCCCATTTTCTCAATCTATACGAAGATCCAACCCGATCCCTAACAACCGCCTCCGAGCGTCGTAATGAATTGTAATATAAGCGCTCCTAAGCCATAAAACTACTAAAAACCGCTACTCAGCGCTAGTAGACCAGTATGCAACCGCTCACAGGCACACATAGCCTAAGCATGCATAACCGCTCCAAAGCATAACCGCTCCATAGCCTAAGCATGCATAACCGCCGTCACAGGCAGGACGTCAAAAACATAACAATCGAAGTAAAGTTACCACAACAGCAAGAACGATAGATCAAAATGACAGCATAGTAGGAAACAGGAAAATATCCAAATAAAGCATCTTGAAGAGACGCCAAAAATATCCACTGCTCGAAGCAGATTCAGTTTGCAAATTAAAAGAACAAGGTAAAATGAGCGATTCCTCTTAAGACTGAGTATCCGGGCCGCCATCCTGAGTTGTGACGTTCGTGGCAACATCCACATTCTCGGCGGTCTCCATAGGCTCGACGACAGCACTGGCATCAGGGTTGGTAGGCGCCTCTGGGGACGGCACATATTCTGAGTTGATGTCATCATCATTCCAGAACTCGACCGCGTCCCATATCCCATTGGTATCCCACATTACCTCGGGATATTCACGGCGGAACCAATGGCGAATGGCGGCCACGGTGTCGCGGAGCAACTTCTGGTATTTCTTGTCATCAGCCTTTTGATACTCCTCCGAGGTCCAGAACGCCTCTCTTGCTTCCTGGGCGGCCTGCAGCATGTCAGCCTCACGGGCGTCCTGCAGCTCAGATTTCTCAATACGAAGCTTGGCCAGCTCAGCCTGCAAGGCGCTCTCCCGGGCCAGAGTCGTTAAGATCGGACCGTAGGCGCTTAGCATCCTCCAAAGCTTTCTTTGTTGCCTCCTTTTCCGCTTCAATCTGGGCGTCCTTACCTCTGCACCAGTTTCTCCTGCTCCTTCATGATTTCCCCTCGCACTTCCGCCTTCACTTCTTCGCGGCCCTCCTTGATCTGATCCTCCAGCTTGAGGACCTTGGTCTTCGCGTCGTCAAGGTCACTTTGAAGGCGGTCGTTGTGCAACATCATCTGGTTTAAACCAAATTGGGTCTGCAAAGTGACAAGTCCCAAGATAAGTTAGTATAGCAAAGTGCAAAAGACAACCAGCCGAAGAAAGGCGCATACCGCGAAGAAGAAGCGCGAAGTCGCCGCCGCCAGATGCCTAGTATCGGAAGACAGAACAGGGGTGCCCGCGACGTGAGTAAAGTCGTCGGGGACCGCTAAACCTTCAGCAATCACGTGCATTGCACGTTTGGCGGCGACAGGATAAAGGGACGCCTGCGAAGAGAACGAAACAGAAGTGTCAACAGACGTCCTCTTCTGCTTCTTGGGCGCGAGGTAGGAGTCAATGGGAGTTGACGGCTTCTCGATTACGACCCCCTTCTGCTTAGCCTCCCCAGCGGTCAACTTCAGGTCTTTGGAGGTGGTGATGTCCAACGACCGTTTAGTGGAGTTCCTCGTTAAAGCAGGCTCCGACAGTTTGAGAACCCCGGAGCGGCTGGCCACCAATTGCTTTTGAGAGGGCGAATGGGGCAAAGCGGTCATCGCCGAAGGGCGATCTGCGGTTGCAGGGTTAGATGAAGCTGGGGCAGAGCTCCCAGGCTTGGGTGGTCGAGCGGAGGACGCATACCGACGAGTACCTGTGGAATAAGTGCATAAGTAAAGTACATGAGAAAAGGCGGTCAACACGAAAGGAAAAATAACTAACCATGAAAGCGCCGAATAATGTCCAGAGCATTATCGTCGCCCTTCGGAGGAAGACAAATTTGGAGAGCGCTTGTGAGCCGCTTTACTAACGGCTTGAAGGCCTCTAGGCCGTCAGTGTTATTGTTCCAATCTTTCTTGTCGCCGAGAGAGAAACCGGTCGGCGGCTCAACTTCCCCAGAATACCAGGTGTCAGTGGGGCGTGCGAAAAAATATTCGTTAAACCAGGGAGAATCCAACTTTGGCGCCCCACTCACGATGCCAACCCGCGATTCTCGACGATAACAGGACCAGCAATTATCAGAACCTCTTATTTTGTACAACTGACGAAACGCGTCAAAAGAGGGCGTCTCGTCTACTTTCGCGCAAGCGGCTCTAAAAGCAACAGAGTGGAAGATGATGCCAGGAGAGAGTCGCCCTAACGTGCAGTTCAGATAGAGGAGCGTCCGAGTGAGAATGGGGTCGATAGGAAAAGTTAAACCCATTCGGAGGTGCTCCACGTGAATTGGAATCCAGCCATCAGGACACGACCCAGACCGCCCAATTGAAGACGGAGCCGCGTAGTCCCATTCAGCGGGCAGATTATGCGTCTTAAGCTGCCTAAGAACTTGATGAGGCTTATATGCAGCCTTGTTGGGCGGTCCCTGTTCGTATGCGCTCTGAGGGATAGCCTCTCCTTCCCACATGTCCTCATGCAGTCGGACGCGGTAGGTGGTGTCATGAATCGCTTGGTAAGCCCCCACGGGCAGAGCATCAGACACCGTCAAAGATGGGGATAGTTGCAACTCCCTCTCCTCATCCACCGGGCGGCCCTCGGAGCCGCTATCAGAGGATAGGGCAACTAAAGGAGCATTCTGGGGCGGTTCACTCTCGGCTTCAGAATAATTAAAATCCCCGAGGTTATCTCCAACCCAGGAGGACACCCCACGCCGCCCGTCGGGCGTGCCCACGTCAAAAGCCGGATCCGGTTCTACCCCTAAAAGGTCATAACGAAGACCGTCTAAGTATAACTAAATGAACCGTGGCAAAGATATCGCGCGTGTTGCACTCAATTCTAAACCCTAATACTACACAATCGCACAAAAGACAAGAATAAGTATGTACCTGGAATTGCTTGGCGGTTCCCAGATGGCGCTCCGCCGGAGTTACCGCCGGACTTTGCAGAAGACCGGGGTATGCTAACGCCGGCACTGGAAGTCCGAGCGTCGCCGGAAGCTGTAAAGGCCACATCGCTCGAGGTCGTGACGGCGGCGACGTCGTCGGAGAGATTTTGGTTTTGGCTATCGGAGGGGGCAGTGCTCTGGGATCCAGTCGCCATTTGTCGTCGGAGCTTCCTTTTCGCTCGTTTCTGGCGTCATCGAAGCTTAGTAAGAAAATTCTCTCTTGTCGAAGACAGAGAGACGTTATCTCGCAGATAAGAAGAGAGAGGAAAAACGAGAGCACCGAACAATTGTGGCGGAGGAATCAGAGAAAAGCAAGGCAAAGTGCTAGAAGAGAGTGGAAGAATGGTAGAAAGAGGAGGAGTCGAGTATAAATAGGCGAAAGGGGAGGGTAGACAGGCGACGGTTGAGTGACCTAGGTAAACCCTACCCTAGGAAATTCAAAAGTTGGGCAGCTGATTGGACGTGAGGCTGCCCGGTGTCAGGGCACGAAGACCGAGATCAGACACGTGGCGAGGCATATGCGCGGCGCAAGGGAGCATGGAAGGTGAATCGCTAGAAGCGGTTCAACGAAGCGCATATAGTAACAGGGGCAACAAGGCGGATAGGGCAGTCGACTACCAACAAAAAAAGGGTGGACAGCGGAATCGCTCAACATAAAAGCATCAAAAGGGGTGCACTACAATCGCTCGATTTTCAGGAAGGCGTCATAAAAAGGGGTGGACAGCGGAATCGCTCAACTTCTAAATCTCACAAAAAGGGGGTGGACAGCGAAATCGCTCAGATTTCATAAAGCATCAAGGGGGTGAACAATGTAACGACTCGCTTTTCAAAAAAGCGTCATAAAAAGGGGTGGACAGCGGAATCGCTCAACTTCTGAATCTCACAAAAAGGGGGTGGACAGCGGAATCGCTCATTTCATAAGCGTCACAAAAAGGGGTGGACAGCGGAATCGCTCAGATTTCATAAAGCATCAAGGGGGTGAACAATGTAACGACTCGCTTTTCAAAAAAGCATCACAAAAAGGGGTGGACAGCGGAATCGGTCAACTTCTGAATCTCACAAAAAAGGGTGGACAGCAGAGTCGCTCAAACTTCAAAAGCGGCACAAAAAGGGGTGGACAGCGGAATTGTTTACAAGCATATTTGAAGCCGGGAGTAAATCGTCGCAGTCGTGGTAAAGGAGCACGGATATCAAGTGAGGTGGACAGCGTAGCCGCAGAAGGAACGTTCCGGTAACAGCGGAGATGGACTACCCAGGGTGGCTAGAAAAACCACGTCTCTATGGCGGCCAGGGGCAAAAGGGTAGACAGCGGTTGGTACAGGGACCGCTCAGCTGTCAAAAAGCAAAATCAGTAGCCGCCAAAATCCGCAGCTTTTCACGACTAAGGGGCAATTGTTGGGCCATAGCTGAGCGGTATTGGGCTCGGAGGCCCACAAGAAGCCCAAGGAGGAAGGCCCGTCGGGGGGCCCAGGAAGCAGGCATGGGGAACGGAGAAAGGAGGGCGGCCGCCCTAGGATGGGACAGACGGTAGGCCGCCTGACACAAGGAGCCGTTGCTTGGCAGAGGCCGAGATCTTCATAAGATACTCCTCGAACACAGCAGGACTGAGCATTAATTGTCCGCCGTAGGCGGTCTAGATAAAGTATGGCTGATCTAGGGCGCCTGACAAGGGCATTTAATGCCCGAGGCCAGGCCAACCCACTATAAATACATTCATATCTGCATTGATGGTAACCCAACTACTCTCTCTCTCTAAATATAAACTAAAAACTCTTATTCTATCTCTGACTTAAGCATCGGGGTGTGACCGCCCCGGCGGGCGACCGCCCAAGGACCCTTGTTTTGCAGGAGCTTGGAGTCCCCCACCATCTGGAACAGACGCATCACTCGTTCTTCACAAGACCGCCTAGAACATTCTAGGCTCAAACACTTATAGGTATGTTGGAATGAAATTTTTCAAAACAGTAGATTTTTCCCAAATCCCTGAGATTTCTAGCATCATATTGGATCCCATTTGGTTGTCCACCTTGCAGATGAATTTTAGCACTATGAAGACACATGAAGAAAGTGCAATCGATCCCGTCCGTCTATCAATTAAGCTCATTTTTTATTCACAAATTCTACAATGGTATTGTTGATGTATATGAGATGGTGACTTAGTCATAATGTCTTAGATTTTTCATTTTTAGGAGATTCTCAAATGGCCATCAGAGATGGTATAGAGAGGAAGTCTACCAATTTTATAATTGGTAAAGAAAGTTATTTTTCTCTTCTCTTTCCTTGTGTCAGTTTTGTATCATTTCGTTCTTCAAAAATTTAATAGAGTTACTCATTTAGTGACAACAACAAAAAAACACTTTTATTGAGCATCCGGTTGCATGGGACTACCGTTTTTTTATTATTGTCATATTTGTATATTTGTTATCCGACCAACCATTGTGATGGGGCTGGATTGAAAACAAAAACCTTTATGGAGTTTCGGTTTGTAATTTGTTTGGTGTATATCAGGTAGGTAGCTAGCATTTAAAGGCATACGGTAGACGTCAGTACATTTCAGAAACATGGAATGAGGAGGTTCAAGTTATTGTTTGTTCCCCGGATGAAGGAAGGATTGAGTGTGCGTGTGGTTGTTATTTGGTGTTGATCTGGCACCGAGGCGGAAAAGAAATAGATAGAATAGAATAGAATAAAATAGAATGATCCAAGGCCCAAGTGACGCAAGTCGGGCCCAATCGGGTGGCTCGGCTTTGCAATTTGCATTGCAAAAGAGAAGAGTGAGAGTTTAGGATGAATATGAGGAAAATGAAGGAAAAGGCCAAGTGGCGCACCTGAAAATCAGGCGTGGAGGAGAAGACAGATGACAAGCAGATAGGCGATCCACGTCACGGTTGCATTGCAACCCACGGGGTGGCGGGTGGGACCCACTCAGGCGTCGTCCAGTTGTCTTGTACCCAACCCATTGACAAAGTTTCAATCATCTCTCTCTCTCTCTACCTAGCTACTCACCTCTTCCATTTACATCCAATACGGCCCGGGATTTGGATACTGATGAATAAATAGCTTACTTACCCGACAGTCTTTTTGGATCATATACTAACTTGCTTGTGCTGGCCAATGGCTAAAATGTATCCACAATTTTTATTCATTTGTAATGTCAACTTTACATTACCATCGTTTTTTTTCCCCATAGATATACGGAGGCAGAAGTACATATACATTACCATCGTTTGATCATAAACAAAATGGTCGACAAGAGATATATAATACCTACATTTCATAGGGTAACAAAATTTTATTGAAATTATTTTCGAAACAAAGTGTCTATATACATCCCACATCTCTGCCGCCCACTGTGTCCAACCAATGATGTTAATTGGTGTGATTGCATATCAATGGTGTCGTACTGCTAATTTCCATTATTATTATTATTATTATTATTATTATTATTATTATTTAGAAGATGCATGCAATGTAAGTTGTAACGTAACTAATATGATAATTAATTAATAAGGGGCGGACCCAAGGGGGTTGGGGTATCCCGGGACACCCATTAAATTTTGGAAAAACGATTATCCAACCTCTGGTGGTAATGTAGGTATGGACAAAAAGATTATAATTGATAGTGAGGAACACCCCTGAAATTTGAAAATGATTATCCTACTCTCATTTTCTTAATTTATATATGAAATATAAGTGATAGGTTGGGTAATTAAAATCTAGAACACTACTATTATTAATAAACATAATTTCTATTAAGCTACAACTCATTTGTTGTTTGATTTTAAACGCTGAGTAACAGTAAAATGTCGGTTCCTATCTTTAACTATTTTCAAAACCTAACTACTAAACTAATTTCAACCTAACCTTAATTTGTATTGATTTTTTATAGTTGTACGACAAGTGTTGAAAGAGTCTTTTCAGTTTTGGGTAACTTCAAGAACAAATTTAGAAATCGAATATGCGATCAGTTCGAGAATAATTGTCTAGTAGGATATACAAAGACAATTGCGTTGAGCAGTGTAAACACCAAGTGTATTATATAATTATTTTCGAATATGAAAACACATCGTGGACTTTTTCTAACTTGTACGAGTAATGTATTTTCTTATTTAAAATTATTAATTATTTAATTTATTTTTCGTTAAATGAGGACAATTGCTATGTAAAATTTCTGGATCCATCACTCAAATTAATGAGATGGAGTAATTTGGCTGACACATTTTTTGGGGGGAAGGGAATCCTTACTTACTAGGAGGACGAGTACCAGCAAAGGCAAGGCAGAGCCCAAGTTGAGGGAAAATGTAGATGTGGGTGGTAGGCAGGCAGGGAGTTGAGTTGGTTGTGGGTGGGAGGGAATGCCATGTGGAAAGGCCAGCACAGCAGTGTCGACTTGGCTGCCTCTCCTCGTCCCACATCTCCTTCCCGCTCTAACGTGTCACTCTACCGTACCAGCAAACTGGACTTTGCTGCCGCTGCTTTATAATATTCATTCACGCACGCTTCCTCACCTAGACACACTAACACCGCTCCAAATCCAATCCAGTACCCGGATCCAAAATTCACCGCAACCCACCACCTCACACCT
>CAMGYJ010000008.1:79106830-79186534 GCA_946122785.1 Linum tenue | reverse complement strand
TTTGGGTGTTGCTTAACTGAGGCCCCTCTCGTGCATTCTCTGATTTAGATGTTGTTATGATGGAAGAAGACTTCGATATCTTGAAGTTCTATCATTTCCTCTCTCTCTCTCTCTCTCTCCAATGCATATGTGATATGTGTAATTACGTCTGTGTTCGGTTCATAAATAGTGATGGCCGAATTTTTTTTGGTCAAGAAAGAAACAGTACTAGGTTGGCTACTGATAAATTGATTTTCATTCTTCAGGTGTTCTTTATAGCCAGTGGAGATGGCCTCCCTCATTCGGTGGTGGAGCCAAACGCAATAGAGGAATATGCTTGTAAATAGGCTTGTCATTGGTGGGGATTTAATCTCTACTCCTTGTTAATAGGCTTGCTTTCCTTAATTGGATCAGTTTAGGTGTCAATAGAGGAATTCTTTTTTTGGACGTAATGGTATTAATAAATTAGGGTTGTTTGACGGTCTATATAAAGGGACGCCAAGCCTAGAGTTTACCTTGTAAAAAATAACTCCTGCCGTTTTCCCTGGTGACTTTTGCAAAAGTAAGGCTTTTCTTCTGTGTTGGCGGGGAGATAAACTAATTGCAATGGAGAAATCTCGGTACAGTGCAACAACTAAAATAGCTCTTTCTTTTGGTCGTTTGTGCTGTTCCTTTCTTACAACTCTTTTCCTTTCATGTATGTTCTTTATTCGCTCCTTAAGCCGCTTTGACTTTTGTTTGTTTATGACTTTTGTTTGTTTCATGTATGTTCTTTCTTTTGTTTTGTTGTTTAGCATGTCGAGCCATGATACTAAGAAAGTTGTTGGATCCATATTGACTACCTTTGGAGCCATGGAGACGACGTTCACTGAGTTGTACGATAAGATTAAATCTTTGACTGCAATGATAATGAAAACTGATACTGAATTTCAAGTGCTAAAGAGGCTGTCGAAACGCATTCTTTATCAAGCATCTGGAAGTTCACCTCCCACTGATGTTCCTGTCACGCCTACCGTAAAAAGAGTTTATTATATTGATTCAAACCCAGATTCAGATCGCGATGGCGATGGTTCACACAAGAGGCAAAAATATGCGGCCATGGAAGATTTAAATGAGTCGGTGAAGGTATATAGAATTTATTTAAACAATTTGCACTTGTGTCATTTTAAAGTGTTTATGATGTACCTATGTATTGTAATTTTTGTTAAATTCAAATCGTAGATGGAATTTCCGGTGACTGCATCTGGAAGTTCAGCTCCCACTGTTGTTCCTTTCACACCTAGCGTAAACGGATTTATTTATATAGATTCCGACTCAGACGCAGATGGCGATGATTCACACAAGAGGCCAAAAAATGCGGTTGTGGAATATATAAATGTATCGGGGAAGGTATATAGAATTTATTTAAAGAAATTACACCTGTGTGATTTTAAAATGTTTATGATGTACCTATGTATTGTAAGTTTTGGTAAATTCAAATCGTAGGTGGAATTTCCGGTGACTGCAATAATGGCGTTAGATAATGATGAGGATCGTTCCATTGCGTGTTTCATCTTTGGTGATGGTCTACAAGATGATAAATGGCTTGTTGAGAATTTTGGCCATAGTTTAAGTCGTCTAGAACTGAAGGACTTGCTGTCAGAAACGTGGCTTCATGGTTATGTAAGTATTTTGTACACCTGTTTTGGTAAGGCATACTTGACCACATATTAGCTATACTAATCTTTGGTTTTGCTTATTTTAGATTTTGACTGCTGTAGCTTGTAAATTAGCTGTTGATGTTAGGGCTTGGGGGAAAAATGGACCTTGGTATCTTCCATCCAATTTTGAGGTAAGCAACAATTATAGAAAACTCTTTACAGTAACTTTACTTTTTTCTTTCTCCCAAAGTTGAATAGTGAATGTGAACTGCTACCCAGGATTTGGTTTTGAAAATGGGTTGGACTCCAAAAAAAGCCGTGGAAAATTATAAGAACCTATATCTTGGCGGCACCTTTGAATGCAACAAGGTATGGTGTAATAATATTAGTAATTTTTCCAGGGTACTCTATTCTCTTAATGTTTTGCCCTTTACTGTATAGTCCATTCATTGTTTCGTCATCATTTACTTGTTTATTTATTTCAGATATATTTGCCAATGAATGATGAGAACCGTCATTGGTTTCTTATTGTGGTTTTCATGGACCAAAAGGTAGTGCATGTAGTGGACTCTTTCCCTATTGATTTGGGTGTGCTGGAAAATCGTAGGAAAAGGGTGCAAGGAATGGTGGGTGATCAAACTATTCCCTTCTATAAATTTAGTAAGTAAATTTTCTTATTCTAAATTTTTGTACTATAATAGTTACGTGGTTAAGTTTGTTGTTACAGTTGAAATTCTTTTACAAGATGCTTCAAGAATTTCCAGACAAGCCATCAACCTATGAAGTGCCCAAAGTGCATAAGTTCCAAATCATAAGTCCTCCGTACGTTTCTAAGCAAATTGATGAGTTAGTATTTCTTTGAGTATTTTGATTATTTCATTTCGATAAACAATCTTATTTTCAATAATAAATGCTATTTTCCCACGTAGCTATGAGTGCGGGTTTTACGTCTGTCAGTGGATGTTGCACGGAGAGGCTGATAATAATCGTATACGGCGGTATAATACAATCCTTTCCTTCTAAATATGATTCCATCCACGTGAGATTCTACACTATCAAATCGAAATCAACATGTTAAGAGTAATGTTCTAAATTTGGTCCAGGTTTGTAGTAATAGAGGTCGATTATCCTTGGCCATAAGTTTAGTCAAAGATCTCTCAAATACAAGGCGCTCTCAAATTATTGATGAAGCAAGGGCCGTTTATGAAAGACATTTCAAGGGGAAAATCAGCTCAAAATGCCAGAGGAGTTTATTTGATTCATTTTAGAAAATTAGTTGTTTTTGTTTTATTGGTAGTCGGTCGGTTTTATACTTTTATTAGTAGTCGGTCGGTTTTACTATCGCTTTGATCCCAAATGAATTCATTTTAGATTGGTTTTGGTGTTTACCTTTATTTTTTCTTAAATCCGAATGTTGGTTCTCGTTTTTGTGGCTTTGTTCCTGATGCTTGTTCAGCTGAGATAAGGCTTAAAGAAGGCGCCTATGCATGAGCCTTAACTGCCGTGATTTCATTATGGTATTGAAGGGACTGGGATTGTATAGAAGAAGACGACTTTGACCTTTCGTCTGGTCAGTGGGCTTTTTTGTTTATCTTTATTTCGTCCCAAAAAACGCGCCAATTCTTGGCTTTGGCCTTTGGATATCTCATATCTTGCCAATGCCACCGGAGGACGCCGGAGATGTATGCGTTCATCAGAGCAAACCTAACCATGTTGGATCCAACAAATAGCTTCAATAACAAAATTTTAACCCAATAACAAGTGTTTTTAGTTGCTCAGAGCTGGATCGTATCGAGATAGTGGTAGATTGATAATGTATATATAGTATGTTCTCCAACTAGACCCTGTAACTTAAAGTCAGTTACAACTAATTTGTCTTTAAATCATAGCAGGACAACTAAATATCGTCAGAAAGTCAAAGAGATTCAAGGGTATTGTTTTGGTTCTCAACGAACATGAAAAGGGAACGAGACAAGCAGACAATTTAAACAATTCAAGGGTATTGTTTTGGTTCTCAACGAAAATAAAAAGTGAAACAAAACTAGAGTACTGGCAGGACAACTAATCAACCAAAAAATTCATAAACGTTTGCAGGAACCAATATCCAGAATATACTAGTGCAGGAGAAATGAACCACTATCTCCCTATGAATCTTCTAGTTCTGGATTACGCTCTTTTGGCTTTCTTCCTTGTACCTACGAGTTTGGGCAACAAATCTCGATGCATTCCTATTTGCTTCCTCGATGACGACATGTCTTATGTAATTTGTAGGCTGTTGGACCAGATATAAAGCTAGTTGCATTCTCCTTATATCTCCGCATGGCTGCAACAGTTTGACAATGACAATGAGGCTTAGTAGCTGTTTCGAAAGGTTGTTTTCCTTCAAGGCCAAGTAGGAGAATTCTTGCTTACCCATATATTATAAGAAGAATCCCAAGATGCACCCATCATCCATGAGCACACCCAAACGCCACTATCAGACCTACATAAAATAAGATGCAGCATATGAGTTGTGGGTATCTAAGTATGTTTCTAATTTATTCACAACGAACAATTCTTACTCGTGACGTTGTTCGGGAATTGAAGGAATTGTCAGAGAAAATTTTTCCAGCACAGGTGGATCAAGTGTTGGTTCCACTTGCCGATAAAGATCCTCAAACAAGCCATCAAGAAATTCGATCTACATAAGCAGTAATCAATTTATTCGAAATAGATGAAAACACAAATTATTCGGATCAGGAGGTCAAACCATACCATAGTTACTACTGCGTTTCTACGAGATCTTTGGCGCTTTTTAGAAGGATACGAATCCAAAAGATGGACTTGTTTGTCATCCAGCATAATGACAGCTAAATACCAGTGAACTGCATCACCGTCCATTGCATCTTTCATGGGCAGACACACCTAAATAACGACGAGAAAGACCAAACTCAGCTGAGCATTGTAAAATACAATTTACAGAAATATCAAAAGCTTGATGGAGCATCTAATTTATTCACATATCCAATTCAAACAGTAGCTAGAAACAGTAATTGAGGAATATTTCAATGCAACAAGAAATGACTTGTTAAGAAGAAACCTTTCTGCACGTGTGAGCTCTTGCCAAGAACTTTGCACCGTAACACTCTAGAGCTTTTTTTGATGTCATGCCATAGTTAATCACCATTTCCTGATCATGGTTCATTTAAAATAGAAGATAACACATTTAATAGGAGAAACGGAATATTGCACCTAAAATAAATATATAAAGTATATGGGACTATACTTGTAGTTCAGCAGGCAGATAACAGACTACTATTCCATCTCCAACATCCCTCCAAACTTCCTCCAGGCTCAATTGGCAAGCCATGGCTGTAATTACATTATCACCGACATTAGACTTAGGGCAGAGGGACCACAACACCTGTCGTGTATAGGATTGCATCATGGTTTCGACCAGGATTTCCTTTTCTGGAAGATCCTTCGCAAATATGTAGTGGGCAAGGTTCACTTCCTCTCTAGTGTACTTGAGAACTGTTGGAAGTGTAAACTTTGTTTCACCCTACAATAGAAGAAGAAACATAAGGATAAAAACAATTGATTTTGTTCTAAGCGGGGAAAATTGGAAGGCTAGATTATCATACCTTCTTGGCGAATTGTAAGTAAGAAAATCTGGTACGGCCTTTCCTAACTAAGTCATTCCAATCTGCCTGCAAATCACCATCAATCTGGATCACACCATCTTCAGTTCTACCTTTCTTTCCTCGAGATTCATCCTTCTCCAGCAAAGAATTCATCGTAATAAAAACACAATGCCTTAATTCAGTTCTGCCAACGATGGAGAAAAGGGGAAAAGAAGAATGCAAATTGACGAACCATTAATTTGGAAGAACTTCTGGTCTTGCGTTTTGTCATCATCCTGCCGTCCTTATCATTCTGCATATTGCTCCTGGTTTCTGCCCCTTGATCGAGCTCCTGTACTGTTGTCCTGAATGAGCTCATGGTGAATGCAGAAAAGGAGTTAGCAATCTTAAAATAGGGCCAGCCGCCAACGGGTGAGTGTTTTTCTCTATAAGGATACTGGAAACTTTATCTTCCTCATTAATCTCCACATGGAAAAGGAAAATAATATTGTATACGGGTAATAATTAATATGGAAACAATCCACATCCCATATTTGGAAGTTGAATCTACCATATATAACAGGCAAGCATTTTTCAGTAATTTTTTTTCGGTAATTCAAGCATTCTTTATTAGTTGCATTCTTTATCCAACTAATTAGCTGCATTCTTTATCCAACTAGTAACCATAACGGGAAACAATATAATAAAAATTTAAAGTACTAAAATATAATAAAAATGTACACCATGATGGGAGAAAATAGAAAAAACTAATAACACGTGAATAACGGATTAGGTTAACAACAACAGCAAAAAGACCTCTGCTTTGTGCCCGATACAGCCCCTCCCCACAAAGTCACAAACAACAAAAAGACGGCACACCAATGGAGGAAGAGGGAGATAATATCAACAACAATGAAGACAACGATGTTGAAATCATACCAGAAACAATGACCTCTGACAGCGATGGTCCTATTGTATAGGAGGATGACACAAACGTTATTCAAAATTTTCCTTTTATCGGTCAGGAATTCAATGATTTTGAGGATGCATATGCATTCTACAACAACTATGCTAAGAGTTGGGAGTTTTCTGTCCGTCGCTCAAGGAAGGTTAAGAACGTCAAGGGAGAGGTAACAAGTGCAGCCTTCGTGTGTTCTTGTCAGGGAGTTCGAGAAGCACATAAAGGTCAACAAAAGAGGGAGTCGCCTATGGAGATCAGATTTTAGTGCATGGCTATGTTTCGTGTGAGCTTGAACAAGACAAGCAATAAGTGGGTGGCTGATATATTTAACTCACAACACACTCATGACCCAGTTATGCAGAATCAGGTACATTACTTGAGGTCGCATCGAGGATTAACAGAAGCAGACAAGGCAGACCTCCGATTTAAAAAGGATGCCGGAATGAAACCTTCTCAAGCCATTAAGCTTGCTGTGCATTGTGCTGGAGGGCATGACAAACTTGGGTATACAGTTAAAGATGGGTTAAATTTCAGCACCAAAGACCGCGCTGAGAGAATCAGCGAGGGTGATGCAGCAACTGCTCTGGCCTATCTAGAATCAAAGAAAACCACAGACCCACACTTCCTCCTCCGATACACTACTGATGAGGAAAAAAGGCTCCATTTTTTATTTTGGGCTGACAGCATTTGCAGAGCCGACATTTCGTGTTTTGGAGAGTTGCTCGCATTTGACACAACGTACCAAAAAAACATTTACAATATGCCACTGGTCATTTTTACAGGTACGCCATCCTAGTATGCCCTCTAAGTATTATCCTTTGCTTTGTTGTTTGAATACACATAATGGCATCTACAAAACAGCAAGTTTCTGATTATATGAATTCTACCATTGTTTACATATTCCTCACAGTTTTAGCTTTTCTCCTGCTAGTTCAAAAGATTCTGATTTTTCCGAGTTTCTGTTTAACATTGTAGGTATCAACCATCACTTCAAAACTTGCTTATTCGGGAGTGCACTGTTGCCCAATGAGACTGACGAAACCTATATTTGGGCGTTGAAGATAGTGAAGGAAATGTTGGGGGACATTCCGCTACGTACAGTTGTCACGGATGGGGATAAAGCAATGATGAAAGCTATTGCTAATGTGTTTCCAAATGCAACACATCGGCTATGTGCATGGCATTTGTCCAAGAATATCACTGGCAGGGTGAAGAATCGACCCGACTTTGAACCCCGGTGGAAGAAGTTAGTAACTGCTGAGTACGAGCCAGAAGAATTTGAGGAGAAATGGAATGCATTGGTAGAGGAATGCGAACTCTAGAACAACCAATGGGTTTCGAAAAAACTATTTGGGAGACGCAACGAATGGGCGGACACATACTTGCGCTCACATTTCTTTGCTGGGTTGACAACCACATCAAGATGTGAAAGCATAAATGCGGTTGTTGCAAGGTATGAAAATGAGAGGTTCTGTTTGCTTGACTTTTTCACTCAATACGATCGGTGGCTCAGAGACATGAGAGAGACAGAGATTAGATTAGATTTTGAGTCTAATTATGGTGTAGTTCCTATAAAGAATTCAATCCTAAAGCCCCTCGAGCAAAGTGCAACAAAGCTTTTCTCAAAGGCTGCATTTCATTTGTTCAAAAATGAGTTGGAGGAGGTTATTGGAGTCATTAAGGGTAACCAAACTGAAGAGGGGAACCTACACACTTACACTGTTACCATGTTCAACAAAGAGAAGGTCATAGAGGTGAAATACAACATTGAAACAAGCGATATGGATTGCAGTTGTCAAAAGTTTAAGAGTATTGGGATACCCTGCGTTCATATGCTATTTGTTCTCAAAGAAGAAAAAGTGAAGACTATTCCTGAAAAACTGGTACTTAGACGTTGCTCGAAGAACCCAAAGTCCCTACACACTCTGCCAGAACCAAGTACATTGGGGGATGACAGCAGTTTCAGCATTAGGTACGGGTCGCTACAGTTCATGGCTCAACGATTCTGCTTATTAGGAGCGGACACTCCTCTCTCTTATCGAATGGCTCAAGATGAGTTGACAGCAGCGTGTAACAGATCGGGGCATGTACTAGGAGCAATACTAGTCAACAAGAGAAGGGAGCAGAGAAGCATACAGGACATAGTGCTGGGAGTACTAGTCGGCATGATGATCGTCCAAGCGATGAACATGAACTGGTACTTTTCCAATCACACTAATGATTTAACCAGCAAGATTAGATGATTCTTTGTGTTGGAAGTTACATGTTTAATATTATTTTTTCTTATTTTGGTCTGCTACAGAAACAACATCAGACTAGAACCCGTGGTGCAAAGAACAGAAGCATCAATAAAAACAAATGAAGTTCACTAGCACTTCCATAGCAAGAAGTTGAAACGCCCATGGAAAGCAATGACCACTTTTTATTGAGTTTACAGTTTTATTATTGATTTTAGGCGACAAAATCTTTTATCTTGGTATATTTCACAAAAGTAAACTCCATCGACACTTCATATTTTTGTTGGACGAAGGGTACATTGCGGGACATGAACTGTTTGCAATTGAAAGGACATACCTGGCTTTTCTTCTTTGTTCTGTTTTTTTTTTTGTGTGTGTGTGAAGCAGACCTGGCTAGCTAATGCCTCACGGGTTGCTCCTCAATAAACTGTCAGCATAAGAACAGGTAGATCTTTGAATCAGATGTTGAAGCCAAATATATGGAAACCCATTCATGTGTCTAACCAGTATAGCCGCCTAAAATTGTAACAGTGACATTGGAAATGCGTAATTTACCTCCAGTCTGAAGTGCTTTATCACGCCATAGAGGGTTCTCCTCAAGAAACTTCTCAAATGCAAGTATCTTCTGTGGTATTCCCTTAATCATATCAAGACGATCAACCCCTAGCATCACCTATTAAAGAGTAGGACGTTTACATTCAAGAATGAAGAAACGAAGCCAGTGACTTTTAATCAGTAGGTTGCTTTCTCTTAAGCAAGTAAAACAACATATGTAGGTTAAATTCAGGTTAAACCTTACGGCCACGAAACCTTTCCATCAGTTCTTTTATGTGCTCCTGCACCTTAGGGAGCTTAAGAGCTGATATAACCCTTTCTGAATCTATCCCTATTGGAAACTGAACATACATGAGAGTGCTACAATACTTGGTCTAGTAAGGGCTTACCCTACTAAATCTGCCGCGAGAACTGAACGAAGTAGCTCTGATCTATTTAGATGACTTTTATGTTCTATTTAGATTATTTTTATGTTCTGTTTAGAACCCATCTATCATCAAAGGCCAGATCTGTCAACAAACACTCGAGGCTTAGATACCTGTTTTCGATGCCCAGTACCCTGCTTGTGCTGCTCCCATTCATGGCCTCCTCGAAGCACCTTAACTCCTCGAAGTTCCTTCAAGTTCCTCCTCCTCCCCCGATTCGCAAGCCTCAAATCAACATGAAAACAAAACGAAATAAAAGAAACGAGTTCAGAAACCCAAAGTTTGGACTCGGTAATTGGGAGTGTCCAGTCATGTCCTGATTTTTATAGGAACTCAAAGAAACGAAATGAAAACTTGCATAGCAACTACCTGCAATCGTTCCTTAGGGGGCCTTTTTAATCCGAGGGAATGAGACCATAAATGCCGCTCTTACCAATCCAGATTTGTTTTGTATGCATCTTGTGCCAAACAAAGAGGAAATCAATTTCTACAAAAAAAAAAAAGAGGAAATCAAAGAACTGAAAACGAAAACCAAAATTTCGGGGAAGGAAAAGGAGAAGGAAACGCGAGATTTCACTAACTCTTTATCTTACAGTTGGAGCATCTTCGCCTAACACAACCGATAGGAACATCCCCAAATCCACCAGGTTTCATCAACCGAGCAACTCATCGGCAGCTACGCGGAACCGCCGTCGCCAGTCGATGGAATGATTGGAATCGTCAACTCTCTCTCTCTCTTCTCGTCGACAGAAATGCGTAACCGCCATCGCCTCTCTCTCTCTCTCTCTCTCTCTCTCTCTCTCTCTCAGATTGACGACATGCAAGATAGAATGAGAATGGGGGGTCAGAATGAAGGAAACGTTTCTGGGGGACGAATTCAAAAGACACGCAAATTTTTGGCGGAAAAAAGCGCTATTCTGAGAAGGTAAAAGCCAAATTTTAACAATTTTGAATTTTGTTTTTAAGTTGCATTTTGCCGCTACCATGTACACTTTTTCTTACTCATTTTTGTAATGAAAAATTAGAGAATGGATGGTTATTACTTTTTTCAATTCACCACAAATAAAATTTATCATAGTTTCAATATTAAAATATGAAATTAATTTCGTATATAACTGATAGACCCAATATTCAACCAACATCACACAACCGTCACAAACCATTTTTAGGTGATCACAAGGAGAATAATGATAAAATCATATATATGTGTAAGCTAATGGTGTTGGTATCTACTATTGGTTAAAACATTGGGTTTGGGTGCTCTCCCCTCCAAAATAACCCCATCAAACCAAATTACATCCATGGAATGGTTTCTTAAAGCTAAACCCATGTGGATGGCGATTTCTATTTGCTTACCTCCAACCAAATGATGTATTAACACATCATCACCTGCCATTTTCCATGTGTACGAATTATTAAGAGCAATTAGTTGATGGATGGTAATGGAACCCTTACCTATACTATTCCTCACTCAAACCACCAATCATCAAACTTATCCAACCCTTTTAACTTGGATAAGAGGTGGAGAAAGATGGATGTGTCAACACCAACGTGGCCTTAGGCAAAAATGAGGTGGAAATTCTACCGCCCACCATTTACCACATACACATGAATTAAAAAGATCACTTTCCCATGCCTCCACATACAAAAGGCAAGGTGGATGGGTGTGTTATTTACTCTCAATTAGTTGGATTTTAGCAAGAGAGTTGGCCACAAAAAGAATCTCAATTCATTACTACCTACACGTCTTCCACATACTTATATACATGGCTTTGTAGAAAGACACTAGGTAAATCAATTTATTTTATTTCTAATTTTATTTTGATATGTGTTTGATTGTAGCCATCCACCCATTGCACTCGGGTTGTCTGGGAGGTAACATATTATTTTTATTTTATTACGAGCACATCATCTACGCCAAAAGCAGGAGGCACCTATAAATAAGACGTTCATAGTCACATGTATATTTGTCACAAATAATGTCAATTGTGGTAATATTTCTGACACAGATACACTTTTCGATGTCTAGTTGTCACAAATAATTACATGCTTGCACTACAAGAAAAAAGAGTTTTAGCTACCATTTTCTTGGCAACCTTAGAAAAATGATTGCTTATAACCAAGTTTCGACAACCATTCACAAAATAGTTGGTAATACCAAACTCTAGTGCAACCATTAGTAAAATAGTCGCTGGTAATGGCCAGTTGATGCCTCAGGAAACCCAAAAATGATTTGTCTAACACAAAACTATTTCTTCATTGCAACTTCCACAATTAGCTAACCCTGAAAATCCACCATCCCCCGTACATTCCATGCACTGCTATTGTAATGTAACCATCTATGTCATCATTCTTGGTGCAGCAATGATAATGCTTAAAGTGTTGGTTGGCAAACCACGTGGTTCTACATCCCCATCAACACTAACGACACAAATCAAATGTACCCCGCGGCAGAGTGCAGGCTAATTCCTAGTATATATCAATAGTCATAAAAGCATAGGATCGTTTTACTTTGTATGATTGTATCCCTTGATAATAACAAAATGGATAAGATACAAAACCCACCACTAAAACAACATATCTATAACTATCAGTGTTGTCAAGTCAAAATTGATTATTGTCTATTTTTTTCTCAGTTTATGATAATATCTCAAAATTAAAATTGTTGATGATTGCTTTTCCTTTTTCAAATTTATTATGTACCCAATTTCTTTTTCCCGTTGATTTAGTTACTTTTTTTGAACTTTTTAATTGAAGGAAGCATTAAATAGGCGGCGGTTTTTCTTTTCCATTGAAAAAGTAAACAAAAAAATGGACTAAACGCAAACCGCTACTTTCTGCCATTTTTATGCTTCCGGGACCGGATCAATGTCCGGGTCCGGTTTTTTTCGGGCTAACCGGCCGGTCTGGCCCGGTTTTCACATTATTGATAACTATACATTTTAATCACACCTAATGGTTCAAATTCATTTAAAAAATATGGTCAGCTCCCCATAAATCCCTTATTTCCCTCTTTACTGTTCATTGATATGGACCATTAGATCTTTCCTTTCCAAATTACAACCATTGGATTAGATTTTGTAGGACTACAAAATCATGGTTTTGTACGGTAACCTGCACCATATTAAGGGAATGGATACGGTACAAAATTCACATGGATACGGTACAAAATTCACCACTACAATACTCAATCATTTAAAAAAATTCCGTAGAAAGAATACACTTATTATGCACTACACAATTATTAGTCATACAATTATTAGTCATACTGCGACTAGGGATGGCAATGGGTCGGGTTGGGTCGGGTTTTGTCAAACCCAAACCCAAACCCATGGGTTTATCTTTGAAAAAAACCCGGGGTAAAACCCACTGGGTTTGAAAAACTCAAACCCAACCCAACCCGTTGGGTATCCGTGGGTTCATGGGTACCCACGGATTTTGTCGTAAAAAATTTACAATTACAAGTTCTTATCAAAATTAAAGTCAAATATCAATATCTCAATGCAACTTATCCATATATAAAACACCATTCTAGAAAATTCAAGCAAATCACAAATTAACTATACAAATTGTTCAACACCAATCTAGAAAACTCAAGAAAATTGAAGCAAATCACAAATTATCCATAAATAACATGTTTAATTGAAAGCTTCTTCCTTTCAATTAAGTTTCTTTACTCTCCACTCCATAACATCAACTTCTAACTACACAATTAAAAAGAAAAAATTAGACATGTCTCCACAAACATAAATAAGATTAGTTGTTTAGAATATTAAATATACCAAAAAAATTAATTATATGGGTGGGCGGGTACCCACGGGCTGGGTTTACCTAAACCCAAACCCAACCCAACCAGGTGAATAGTGAACGGGTTTAAACCCAAACCCGGCCCAAAACCCGTCAACACGGATTTTACCCGCGTTGACCGGGTTGGGTCGGGTGGGTACCCGTGGGTTCGGGTTTTGTTGCCATCCCTAACTGCCACTGGTCATTAAGTATTTTTAAATTCATATAAAACTAACTTCTAACTACAGTAGATTGCTGGAAAATAAGTAGAGAAATACATACTGTACTTATATTATTGAGTTGAACAAAAGTGGCATGGGGGAGGTTCTGGAGAAAGTTCTCGTAGGCATTTGTTGCCGCAAGCTTATTTTATTTTGTTTCTTACTTCTCAGTAGTCAGCACACACTCCATCTCACCTCAGTCCAATCTTAAGAAGCCCAAAGACCAACAAAAATATAGGCTTGGTCCGCCTCATGGAACGATCTGTGTTTATGTAGTTGAGTATAGTAAAAAGACTGAGAGATCTTTCCGTATTATGCGCTGAGCATGGAAAAATAGAATGTGAGGGGTTTTGGAAGAGAACCTCTTTATATGTTTGTTAGGATATAAATGGATGTGCTAGAGTTTTAATTTGAGAATGAAACTTATTAATTTGTTAAGTAAATAAGAGATAAAATTTGGTGCAACTAAAATCACGGCATATCTTTTCTCCTTCCCAATGTTGTTACACGGTTTAGTTGAAAATTTGGGTTCATCTCTTTTTAATTCTTTAATATATTATTTTATTAATTATATATTATAATGATTATTTTTTGCAACACAATTTGGTAAAATGTTGGGTAAACTGTACTCATCTTGATCTTTGTGGGTTCATACGCAACCTTTGTGATTTATGTTGGGTTCACCCTTGATCTTTGTGTATCTGAGGCCATGTGAGTGGGAGGATTCATGTACCATTCAGTTTCTCAATTTCTGATTTCCTTTGATCAATGTAATTGGTTCTCGAGTTTTTTTTTTTACAGTAATTGGTTCTCGAGTTGATGCGGAACAAAGGATGAATTTTACTGTAAAAAAAAAAGTTGCTCAATAAAGTAGCGAGGGAACCAAGGTACTTTATCGGGTATGGCAATCCTTCGCTGAGAAGATTAGTAGAACAGAGTCTTGTCTTTTCCACTTCTGTGCGGACGTCAAGGGGTCGTGATTGCCTGTTTTTTTCTGCAGCTCGAGGTGACCAATTTCTTTGTTAAAGAGTTAAATCTTTCATTTTTGCTACCGCTATATATTAATGCTCTTAGGAGTTTTACCCATTCCCTTTCTCTTTGTGGTTCAAATTGATGTAGAGCATATTCTCATATCCGCCAAAATTCTCAAAATCCCCCCGCTTCCATTCGTGTCTTCACCTGCAATTCTGCAAATGTCGACGTCGAACCCATCTTCTTCGTGGATTTCCCAATTCAAACCGGGCGACCGGGTCGAGGTCAGCTCCGACGACCCCGGGTTCCGCGGCTCCTGGTTCGCCGGCACCGTCATCCGCCGCGAGGCGAAGAACCCTAATCGCTACGTAGTCGAGTACGACCAGCTCTACGAGGACGAATCTGGGGAGAAGCTGCTGCAAGAAACCCTCGATTGGATCCAATTGCGTCCTCCGCCGCCGCCTCCCGAGAAGAAGAAGGTCCAGTTCAAGTTCGGCGACGAAGTGGAGGCCTTCCACAGCGACGGCTGGTGGGAAGGGGCTATTACTGCGGAGCACTCTGGCGGGAAATTCGCGGTGTTCCTCAGAGGCTCAAAGGAGCAGATTGTGTTTGAAGAGAAAGATTTGAGGTTGCCTGTTCAGTGGGTTAAAGGGAAGTGGGAGCCGCGATTCGAACAGGTTGAGCGGGAGAAAGAGGTGAGCTAATTCGATTTTATGACTTTTCCTGCTCCGTTGCTTGGTATGACAATTTTAGGGAATTCTGAATCTGGATCTAGGTGATGAAGTTCACTCAAGGAATGCAAGTCGAGGTGAAAACTGACGAGGACGGTCTCAAAGGTGCTTGGTTTGCTGCAACAATTATTGAACCTTCTGGTGAAGACGAGTACCTTATTGAGTACAAAACCCTGACGAATGATGATGATACTGAGTTTCTCAGAGAAGACATTCGTGCTTGCAACATAAGGCCTTGTCCGCCGGAGATCATTGTTGTGGATGGATTCAAGGTGATGGATGAAGTGAATGCTTACTACAACGAGGGCTGGTGGGTTGGCGTGATTGCAAAGGTTTTGATCAACTGCAATTACGTGGTTTACTTTAAAGAGTATGATGAGAAGATAACGTTCAAGCAGGCTGATTTGAGGACACATCAGGACTGGTTAAACGGCAAATGGGTTGTTCCTTCAGAGGTCTGAATTTTATGCTCTAAATTCTCAAAACACTACTAGCTTTTCTAGTAAATGATACTAGTTGTACGAGCCTGCACTCAATGCATCTCTTTCTATTGTGTTTCTTTTCTATGGGATTATGTTGGAATGAATCTTATCTTTTGATGTTGAATGCTCCTATTGCTTGTTCCAAATGATTTGTGTACGGACTCTCATCTCATGTGAGAGATCACCATTGTTTCTCATTTGAAGGAACTCTGCTCACCCAAATCTCAATCTTTAATCCATTTCAACCCACAAATTCTTCCAAGGCTGTGCATGATCCGATTCGATTCATAATCAAAGAACCGAACTG
Source organism: Linum tenue (assembly GCA_946122785.1). Taxonomy (NCBI): domain Eukaryota; kingdom Viridiplantae; phylum Streptophyta; class Magnoliopsida; order Malpighiales; family Linaceae; genus Linum; species Linum tenue. The sequence continues at coordinate 79,170,636 of CAMGYJ010000008.1, read as the reverse complement.
AATCAAACTAAAAATCAAATCTAAAATAATGGACACAGGAGAACCATTCTGATTTTCTTTCGGCATGCTACTTTCTCTTCTTATACTAGATTAAGGTTCGGCCCGTTGGCCGGATGGAAATGAATATTTAACAATTTTACTTGTTGTATACAGTTTAATATTGAAAAAGTTAAAATATTATTTCATCTTAGAGATATACTAAAAAAATAAAGAATATGAATATTTTAATTTATCAATATACTTCTTGCTAGTAATTTTGCTTATTTATCTTAACTTTCTATTTCGAATATAATGAATACTATCGTGATGATTTGTTCAATTGAAATGAACAATCACGTCAGTTTCATAAAAATATTAGTGAAAATTCACTAAAAACAAAGAATATTTAATGTCTTTATTCAAATTAATACAAAAGCCTATAAGTATTTTTTTTGGTACACATTGTTTCTTGGTTAATTTGATATCTTATTATATTTTCGACGTGGGTAACCAAGTAATGATAAAATAATCTAACTTTTTTGTCTTATCCGATCACATGCATTTTCAAACTCAGTGTGTACAATGAATCTTATTTTGGATGTAATTCGTTTACAAAACAGCTTTTCGCAAAACCTCTAATCGGAGCTTCTGCTTTTATGTTATACAAAACATGTTTGGCTTTAACCGAACTTTTAGAGGTATTTGACCCTGCTTCACCTTTTGAATCCGAAAAGTACTTCTAAAAACCGGACCAAACATAGGATATATGGGCTGAGTGGCTTTTACTCATTTAGCTATCTGATCCATATTACTCGATTTGAATAATACGATATTCCGATTAATTACTTGAATATTAATTAATTACTGTTTGACAATTTTTTCCAAACCTCTGTGATGGATGAACCTTGAAATTGGAGTGGCACAAAAAGTGTTAAGTACTAATTAACTAATACCAGTCGAAGAGCAGTAATAATTATTTATGCTCAAGTTTTATCCTCTTTCCAGTATTATAGTTCCTTCCAGTAATATAGTTCCGAATTCTTATGCGTTTTTATTTTGCCCACAGGAAAAATGAAATAAGATGGTTCCGGCAGGGAATCTTCTTATATTGTTTGGGAGGATTTAATCAGAACAACCCAGTACATAAAAGGCAACAACTGTGCCCACTGAGTAATTATTTTTTTTAGAAACCACTGATATGATTCATTATAATCAAGAATCAACTGCCTCAAAGGCTACAACGTCAGCTACCCTTTGTGGTAGAACATTACAATGAAAATTACAACTGACTCTACCACATCGGGCCAATTTCTTTCTCCTTCACTAGTCTGACCCCATAGAGAATAGCGATTCCTCCTTTTGGCCTCACTTGACATAATTCTTCAGGGGTTTAACTCCTGCGTAGACACACCAAAAATAGCGTCATTCACGATACAGGAAACAAAGTCAGATGGAAGCTTGGGACCACAACAAAGCATACAAATCCTACTTTGGGTACTCATCTGGATAATGTTCTTCTCGCATGTAAGATTCCATCCTTCCCTTCACACTCCCCATGGCAACGACGTATACATATAATGAAAGAAAATCGACAAATCAAACAAATGATATTCATAAAGCAACATATAAAAAATGAAAATTTGTTAAAGTATATGGTCCAGGTTGAAATACTTCCGCAGACCACATATTACTATCATACACTTTTTAATATCAAATATCTAAAATATAGCTCATCCATTTCAAATGCATAAATAATCATACTATTTGTGAAAACTTTCATTAATTTTAAAAATGTCAAATTCGTTGTTCAAAGGACACTATTTTTATATGCACTAATAATTTCACAGTGTATATTATAAGATAATAAATTTTAATATATTAATTATTATTAGTCCAACCATAAAAAAGTTTATTATTATACATTATAATCGACTTAGCCGCCTTTTTTTTGGTCATAGACGACTTAGCCATATTAATATGAAATGATTGAGAGTTGGTTATTTTAAGTATTCGTGCATTATTTCACAAGCCAAAATGGTTTTAGTGTGCAATTTGTAGGCCGGCAGAACAATAAGGTAGTCCATTTGATGGGTAGAAAGACCATTTTATTGTACCCAACTATAAGTCATTTCTTTGATTTTCTGGTCTGACTTAATTTCACCATGTAATTACCTATTTTTGAAAGCAAATATACGATTATCTTTTGCCAAAAATATCTAATAATATAATAATTAACGAAACACATCCCGGCCAACAGGCCGGGCATAAATCTAGTTAATTGAGAAACTAATTAAATGCGAGTCAATTCCATTTCTGTATTTTATTAATTACTCAATTTCCAAGTGGCTGTTTTTTATTAGTTGAGAGTACCATGTCAGTAAAATGACGTGGTGATCTCGGAGCATGGAAGAATTTCGATTGCATCCACTCTATCTAAAAATACCAATGCTATAGTGCCACATCTACAAGAACCACTCGTGTCATATGCCAAATTCGGGACCTGCTACCCGCCACTCATTTGGTCTTCTGCACCAAATACAATCACATACCCTATAAAACATATTTATGGAATTCCAACATTTTATCCCTGATTTTAAATGTACCCTAAAGACAAGCCAAGTTATGTAGCCAGCCTTAATTGACAAATGTGTGGCATTTTCTAAATCAATATAGTGTAACAAGCATTAAGAACACAACTACATTAAGAACACAAATACCAATTGCTTCTACACAACATTTAGGATGACAATTACGTTTTCAGAAACCTTTTGCTTCTCATACCAATGTCGATTAATTTCCTACCATATAATAACGTGATGCAACATAAGAATAACCAATATTAGGTTCAGTACGACAATCACTATCAATAAAGGTCGAATTACATGGATTTCATGATTAACTCTCCTTCCTTCAGCTAGCATAATTTCATGTGCCTTCATCCATCTTGATAGCTCTTCAGCCAAAAGTTTCTTCTCCTTCTTCCTCCTTTCCGCCTTACAATCAGCTAGCCTCAAACTTTCTTCAATATTCAAAGTCGAACACCCAATTTCAAAGTCATGGTGCTTATCTTCATCGACATTCATTCACACCCACCTAAAAAAACGACAGTTCTTCTTCTCGTCCTGCACCATACGAGCATTTAACTTAGAACCCACATCAATGACAATTTCAAAACCCATATCTAAACACCTTACCATCCAAAATGGACACCCATAGAACTGTCTTCCTGGGTTCGCTTCGGTTCCAGATGTATTCACCACACATGGCTTCTTGTGCCAAAAGAGTACCGCCCCTCGGCTATTGATGCTAGTCGAAGTTGAGGAAGATGCTCGCTTGGACATGGCTGACCTTCGCGTGAAGTTCTGGCCAGGAGAAATCGCGATTTCGGGGTCGCGAATCGGCCGAGAAGAAGTGGGATTTGGGGAAGAAGGAAGAAGCGTCGAGTCGTTCAGAAACTAGAAGAAGATTTGGGGAAGAGGAGTAAGCATCGATAAGCTTCGTGTATCTCCTTCGTGGGGAAGAGGAAATTTGGGAAGAACCCTAATTTCGTTTTCTAGAAAGAGATGGAGAAGAAGGAAGCCCTAATTTCGTTTTCTGGAAATAGATGGGGATTTTTGGTAGCCTCGCGCGATCAGGTAGATGGGGAAAGTTTTAAATTTTTTTAATAATAAATAAATTATTAAGATGACGTGTCAATTTTTGCTTTGTTGTCGCTGACGTGGTTGATGATTTGGCGCCTCGTCAGCGAACCGTCAAATAAGTTGACGGAGTTATTAACGCCGTCATAATTTCTAACGAAAATGGCTATATCTGCCACGCAACATTAGGGGTGAACAAACATACCCGCAAACCGACCCACCCGTCCAAACCGACCCAACCCACCCGTATTTATCGCTAAAACAAAGATTTTGGGTTGGGTGAGGGTTTTGTTTTGTACAACCCGCCTCTTTTGGGTTGGGTTTGGATTTTGGATTACACAACCCGTAGAACCCGACCCGACCCGGGTTTAGGGTTTTAAGGTTTAGTGGTTTAGGGTTTAGGGTTCAGGGTTTGATATTTTCCAAACCGTAGTGCATGGGTTGGGTGATAAAATGGCTAAACCCGGACCACCCGACCCATGTACACCCCTACGCAACATCTTTCAAAAGTGGCTATTAGTGGTATTTCGCCAAATGTGGCTATAAGTGGCACAAAGGTGGAATTCAAAAGACACGCAAATTTTTGGCGGAAAAAAAAGCGCTATTCTGAGAAGGTAAAAGCCAAATTTTAACAATTTTGAATTTTCTTTTTACGTTGCATTTTGCCGCTAACATGTACACTTTTTCTTACTCATTTTTGTAATGAAAAATTAGAGAATGGATGGTTATTACTTTTTTCAATTCACCACAAATAAAATTTATCATAGTTTCAATATTAAAATATGAAATTAATTTCGTATATAACTAATAGACTCAATATTCAACCAACATCACACAACCGTCACAAACCATTTTTAGGTGATCACAAGGAGAATAATGATAAAATCATATATATGTGTAAGTTAATGGTGTTGGTATCTACTATTGGTTAAAACATTGGGTTTGGGTGCTCTCCCCTCCAAAATAACCCCATCAAACCAAATTACATCCATGGAATGGTTTCGTAAAGCTAAACCCATGTGGATGGCGATTTCTATTTGCTTACCTCCAACCAAATGATGTATTAACACATCATCACCTGCCATTTTCCATGTGTACGAATTATTAAGAGCAATTAGTTGATGGATGGTAATGGAACCCTTACCTGTACTATTCCTCACTCAAACCACCAATCATCAAACTTATCCAACCCTTTTAACTTGGATAAGAGGTGGAGAAAGATGGATGTGTCAACACCAACGTGGCCTTAGGCAAAAATGAGGTGGAAATTCTACCGCCCACCATTTACCACATACACATGAATTAAAAAGATCACTTTCCCATGCCTCCACATACAAAAGGCAAGGTGGATGGGTGTGTTATTTACTCTCAATTAGTTGGATTTTAGCAAGAGAGTTGGTCACAAAAAGAATCTCAATTCATCACTACCTACAATACTACACGTGCCCTGATGAGCCCTGATGAGAAGAGATGTGGAGCAGGCAATTTTGATTATTGCCATCACAATAACATTTCCCCATCTTCCACATACTTATATACATGGCTTTGTAGAAAGACACTAGGTAAATCAATTTATTTTATTTCTAATTTTATTTTGATATGCGTTTGATTGTAGCCATCCACCCATTGCACTCGGGTTGTCTGGGAGGTAACGTATTATTTTTATTTTATTACGAGCACACCATCTACGCCAAAAGCAGGAGGCACATATAAATAAGACGGTCATAGTGACATGTATATTTGTCACAAATAATGTCAATTGTGGTAATATTTCTGACACAAATACACTTTTCGATGTCTAGTTGTCACAAATAATTACATGCTTGCACTATAAGAAAAAAGAGTTTCAGCTACCATTTTCTTGGCAACCATAGAAAAATGGTTGCTTATAACCAAGTTTCGACAACCATTCACAAAATAGTTGGTAATGCCAAAATGGTTCGTTTTCCTTTTTCAAATTTATTATAATATCTCAAAATTAAAATTGGTGATGATTTCTTTTCCTTTTTCAAATTTATTATGTACCCAATTTCTTTTTCCCGTTGATTTAGTTACTTTTTTTGAACTTTTTAATTGAAGGAAGCATCAAATAGGCGGCGGTTTTTCTTTTCCATTGAAAAAGTAAACAAAAAAATGGATTAAACGCAAACCGCTACTTTCTGCCGTTTTTATGCTTCCAGGACCGGATCAATGTCCGAGTCCGGTTTTTTTCGAGCTAACCGGCCGGTCCGGCCCGGTTTTCACATCATTGATAACTATACATTTTAATCACACCTAATGGTTCAAATTCATTTAAAAAAATATGGTCAGCTCCCCATAAATCCCTTATTTCCCTCTTTACTGTTCTATGATATGGACCATTAGATCTTTCTTTTCCAAATTACAACCATTGGATTAGATTTTGTAGGACTACAAAATCATGGTTTTGTACGGTAACCTGCACCATATTAAGGGAATAGATACGGTACAAAATTCACATGGATACGGTACAAAATTCACCACTACCATACTCAATCATTTAAAAAAATTCCGTAGAAAGAATACACTTATTAAGCACTACACAATTACTAGTCATACAATTATTAGTCATATTGCCACTGGTCATTAAGTATTTTTAAATTCATATAAAACTAACTTCTAACTACAGTAGATTGCTGGAAAATAAGTAGAGTAATACATTCTGTACTTATATTATTGAGTTGAACAAAAGTGGCATGGGGGAGGTTCTGGAGAAAGTTCATGTAGGCATTTGTTGCCGCAAGCTTATTTTATTTTGTTTCTTACTTCTCAGTAGTCAGCACACACTCCATCTCACCTCAGTCCAATCTTAAGAAGCCCAAAGACCAACAAAAATATAGGCTTGGTCCGCCTCATGGAACGATCTGTGTTTATGTAGTTGAGTATAGTAAAAAGACTGAGAGATCTTTCCGTATTATGCGCTGAGCATGGAAAAATAGAAGGGAGTTACTATTTAACGTCCTAATTTTTTAAATTTTACGCCCTAAACTTACCAAACAGACGATTATGCCCCCAAGTTACCCTAATCCCTCAAAATACAAATTTTCGCCCTAGATACATCTCGCTTTGCTGCTCTGTTGCGGATTCCCGTCACTGCTCCGCATATCTCAATTGCCACCTTTGCTGTTGCGCCTCTTCCCCTCTCCCCAGCACAAACACAGACCCGCCTCCAACGGAAATCCAAAGCGACACCTTTAAGGAGGAAGGTGAAGTCACGTCGTCGCCGAGAAGGAAGGAGAAGCTCGTCGTCTGGTTCCGCCCCTCCTACTGCCGCCGCCGCCGCCCACCTCTGCTGCTCCCGAACTCAAGGTGGAAGAAGATGAAGGAGGCTCCTCGAACTCGAGGAGGAAGAATCCCGCCGGCCTGGGTTCTATTCCGTCGCCGCCGCCTACCTCTGTTGAGCTCGAGGAGGAAGAAGAAGGAAAATCGGCTCCCGGCCTGTCCTGATTCCTCTGGCGAAGGCTGGTTCCTAGCTTGTCCTGATTCCTCCAGCGATGTCGAGTAGGGCTGAGTCGGGTAGCCCAGAGAATTTCGATGGAAGGATGAGGAGGCGGAGGTAGAGGCAGAGCACCGAAGAATTTGGGCAGCGGCTGATGAGGTGGGGCTTTTGGTTTAGAGAGAGGAGAGCGGGAGGTGATCGTCGTCGAGATTCAGCACCAGTGGAAGCTTTCGAAATGTAGGGACCAAAAGCGGTCGGAAAGAAGACCAAACTCCGCTGCACCCGTCTCCCCCTCAGGCGGATGCTCAAAAAGACAGTCTCTTCCACTGGTCGGCCGGGATGATAATACATGCGGCGGCAGACGGCGGTGACAGGGCGCACCGAGCAGCATAGCGAGGAATTTTTAGGGCGACAAACTGGTTATGGATTAGGGATAAGTTGGGGGCATAATCGTCTGTTTGGGTAAGTTTAGGGCGTAAAATTTAAAAAGTTAGGGCGTTAAATAGGAATCCAGAAATAGAATGGGAGGGGTTTTGGAAGAGAACCTCTTTATATGTTTGTTAGGATATAAAGGGATGTGCTAGAGTTTTAATTTGAGAAGGAAACTTATTAATTTGTTAAGTAAATAAGAGATAAATTTGGTGCAACTAAAATCACGGCATATCTTTTCTCCTTCCCAATGTTGTTACACGGTTTAGTTGAAATTTGGGTTCATCTCTTTTTAATTCTTTAATATATTATTTTATTAATTATATATTATAATGATTATTTTTTGCAACACAATTTGGTAAAATGTTGGGTAAACTATACTCATCTTGATCTTTGTGGGTTCATACGCAACCCTTGTGATTTATGTTGGGTTCACCCTTGATCTTTGTGTATCTGAGGCCATGTGAGTGGTAGGATTCATGTACCATTTAGTTGCTCAATTTCTGATTTCCTTTGATCAATGTAATTGGTTCTCGAGTTTTTTTTTTTTTACAGTAATTGGTTCTCGAGTTGAAGTGGAATAAAGGATGAATTTTACTGTAAAAAAAAAAAGTTGCTCAATAAAGTAGCGAGGGAACCAAGGTACTTTATCGGGTATGGCAATCCTTCGCTGAGAAGATTAGTAGAACAGAGTCTTGTCTTTTCCACTTCTGTGCGGACGTCAAGGGGTCGTGATTGCCTGTTTTTTTCTGCAGCTCGAGGTGACCAATTTCTTTGTTAAAGAGTTAAATCTTTCATTTTTGCTACCGCTATATATTAATGCTCTTAGACTATCCACAATGGTGGAAGGGAAAAAAGGAAAAAGAGGATGGGAAAAGTGGGAAAAAAGGATGGGGGAAGGATAATGGCCACAATAGGTGGTAGGGAAAAAAAGGTATTGGGGGGGGGGGGGGGGGGGTTTCAAAATCAATCTAGAGTTGATATGGTAACTTTATTTTGATAATTTATTCATTATTTTTATATAGGTAGTATTAATTAATTAAGATGAACATTTCGATATAATTTTTTTTAATTTGGACATAAAAAATTTTATCACTAAAATCCAATAACTCATAAAAATCCAATAAGAAAACCATAAAACAATTAAAAAAAAAACACACCCACATGGTCCCCCTTCCCTTCCTCCTCTCACCCACCTGGACCCACTTCCCCTCCTTCTTTTAACCTCTAGCGCAGGATAAACCCTCCCCTTCTTTCCCTTTTATCATTTTTATCCATAATAGCCACCCCTATTGTGAGCCCTTTTCTCCTTTTTTCCCTTCTTGCTGTGGATAGTCTTAGGAGTTTTACCCATTCCCTTTCTCTTTGGGGTTCAACTTGATGTAGAGTATATTCTCATATCCACCAAAATTCTCAAAATCCCCCCGCTTCCATCCGTGTCTTCACCTGCAATTCTGCAAATGTCGACGTCGAACCCATCTTCTTCGTGGATCGCCCAATTCAAACCGGGCGACCGGGTCGAGGTAAGCTCCGACGACCCCGGGTTCCGCGGCTCCTGGTTCGCCGGCACTGTCATCCGTCGCGAGGCGAAAAACCCTAATCGCTACGTAGTCGAGTACGACCAGCTCTACGAGGACGAATATGGGGAGAAGCTGCTGCAAGAAACCCTCGATTGGATCCAATTGCGTCCGCCGCCGCCGCCTCCCGAGAAGAAGAAGGTCCAGTTCAAGTTCGGCGACGAAGTGGAGGCCTTCCACAGCGACGGCTGGTGGGAAGGGGCTATTACTGTGGAGCACTCCGGCGGGAAATTCGCGGTGTTCCTTAGAGGCTCAAAGGAGCAGATTGTGTTTGAAGAGAAAGATTTGAGGTTGCCTGTTCAGTGGGTTAAAGGGAAGTGGGAGCCGCGATTCGAACAGGTTCAGCGAGAGAAAGAGGTGAGCTAATTCGATTTTATGACTTTTCCTGCTCCGTTGCTTGGTATGACAATTTTAGGGAATTCTGAATCTGGATCTAGGTGATGAAGTTCACTCAAGGAATGCAAGTCGAGGTGACAACTGACGAGGACGGTCTCAAAGGTGCTTGGTTTGCTGCAACAATTATTGAACCTTCTGGTGAAGACGAGTACCTTATTGAGTACAAAACCCTGACGAATGATGATGGGGTCGACCGGTTTGAATTGGGCGATCCACGAAGAAGATGGGTTCGACGTCGACATTTGCAGAATTGCAGGTGAAGACACCGATGGAAGCGGGGGGATTTTGAGAATTTTGGCGGATATGAGAATATGCTCTACATCAATTTGAACCACAAAAAGAAAGGGAATGGGTAAAACTCCTAAGACTGTCCACAGCAAGAAGGGAAAAAGAGGATAAAAGGGGAAAAAAGGAGAAAAGGGCTCACAATAGGGGTGGCTATTATGGATAAAAAGGATAAAAGGGAAAGAAGGGGAGGGTTTCTCCTGCGCTAGAGGTTAAAAGAAGGAGGGGAAGTGGGTCCAGGTGGGTGAGAGGAGGAAGGGAAGGGGGACCATGTGGGTGTGTTTTTTTTTAAAAAAAAATTATTTTATGGTTTTCTTATTGGATTTTTATGAGTTATTGGATTTTAGTGATAAATTTTTTTATGTCCAAATTAAAAAAAAAAAATTATATCGAAATGTTCGTCTTAATTAATTAATACTACCTATATAAAAATAATGAATAAATTATCAAAATAAAGTTACCATATAAACTCTAGATTGATTTTGAAAAAAAAAAAACCCTCCCCAATACCTTTTTTTCCCTACCACCTATTGTGGCCATTATCCTTCCCCCATCCTTTTTTCCCACTTTTCCCATCCTCTTTTTCCTTTTTTCCCTTCCACCATTGTGGATAGTCTAAGAGCATTAATATATAGCGGTAGCAAAAATGAAAGATTTAACTCTTTAACAAAGAAATTGGTCACCTCGAGCTGCAGAAAAAAACAGGCAATCACGACCCCTTGGCGTCCGCACAGAAGTGGAAAAGACAAGACTCTGTTCTACTAATCTTCTCAGCGAAGGATTGCCATACCCGATAAAGTACCTTGGTTCCCTCGCTACTTTATTGAGCAAATTTTTTTTTTGACAGTAAAATTCATCCTTTATTCGACTTCAACTCGAGAACCAATTACTGTAAAAAAAACAAAAACTCGAGAACCAATTACATTGATCAAAGGAAATCAGAAATTGAGCAACTGAATGGTACATGAATCCTACCACTCACATGGCCTCAGATACACAAAGATCAAGGGTGAACCCAACATAAATCACAAGGGTTGCGTATGAACCCACAAAGATCAAGATGAGTACAGTTTACCCAACATTTTACCAAATTGTGTTGCAAAAAATAATCAATATAATATATAATTAATAAAATAATATATTAAAGAATTAAAAAGAGATGAACCCAAATTTCAACTAAACCATGTAACAACATTGGGAAGGAGAAAAGATATGCCGTGATTTTAGTTGCACCAAATTTTATCTCTTATTTACTTAACAAATTAATAAGTTTCCTTCTCAAATTAAAACTCTAGCACATCCCTTTATATCCTAACAAACATATAAAGAGGTTCTCTTCCAAAACCCCTCCCATTCTATTTTTCCATGCTCAGAGCATAATACGGAAAGATCTCTCAGTCTTTTTACTATACTCAACTACATAAACACAGATCGTTCCATGAGGCGGACCAAGCCTATATTTTTTTGGTCTTTGGGCTTCTTAAGATTGGACTGAGGTGAGATGGAGTGTGTGCTGACTACTGAGAAGTAAGAAACAAAATAAAATAAGCTTGCGGCAACAAATGCCTACATGAACTTTCTCCAGAACCTCCCCCTTGCCACTTTTGTTTAACTCAATAATATAAGTACAAAATGTATTACTCTACTTATTTTCCAGCAATCTACTGTAGTTAGAAGTTAGTTTTATATGAATTTAAAAATACTTAATGACCAGTGGCAGTATGACTAATAATTGTATGACTAATAATTGTGTAGTGCTTAATAAGTGTATTCTTTCTACGGAATTTTTTTAAATGATTGAGTATTGTAGTGGTGAATTTTGTACTGTATCCATGTGAATTTTGTACCGTATCCATTCCCTTAATATGGTGCAGGTTACCGTACAAAACCATGATTTTGTAGTCCTACAAAATCTAATCCAATGGTTGTAATTTGGAAAGGAAAGATCTAATGGTCCATATCATAGAACAGTAAAGAGGGAAATAAGGGATTTATGGGGAGCTGACCATATTTTTTTAAATGAATTTGAACCATTAGGTGTGATTAAAATGTATAGTTATCAATGATGTGAAAACCGGGCTGGACCAGCCGGTTAGCCCGAAAAAAACCGGACCCGGACATTGATCCGGTCCCGGAAGCATAAAAACGGCAGAAAGTAGAGGTTTGCGTTTAGTCCATTTTTTTGTTTACTTTTTCAATGGAAAAGAAAAACCGCCGCCTATTTAATGCTTCCTTCAATTAAAAAGTTCAAAAAAGTAACTAAATCAAAGGGAAAAAGAAATTGGGTACATAATAAATTTGAAAAAGGAAAAGAAATCATCAACAATTTTAATTTTGAGATATTATAATAAATTTGAAAAAGGAAAAGGAACCATTTTGGCATTACCAACTATTTTGTGAATGGTTGTCGAAACTTGGTTATAAGCAACCATTTTTCTATGGTTGCCAAGAAAATGGTAGCTGAAACTCTTTTTTCTTATAGTGCAAACATGTAATTATTTGTGACAACTAGACATCGAAAAGTGTATTTGTGTCAGAAATATTACCACAATTGACATTATTTGTGACAAATATACATGTCACTATGAACGTCTTATTTATAGGTGCCTCCTGCTTTAGGCGTAGATGGTGTGCTCGTAATAAAATAAAAATAATACGTTACCTCCCAGACAACCCGAGTGCAATGGGTGGATGGCTACAATCAAACACATATCAAAATAAAATTAGAAATAAAATAAATTGATTTACCTAGTGTCTTTCTACAAAGCCATGTATATAAGTATGTGGAAGATGGGGAAATGTTATTGTGATGGCAATAATCAAAATTGCCTGCTCCACATCTCTTCTCATCAGGGCTCATCAGGGCACGTGTAGTAGTGTAGGTAGTGATGAATTGAGAATCTTTTTGTGGCCAACTCTCTTGCTAAAATCCAACTAATTGAGAGTAAATAACACACCCATCCACCTTGCCTTTTGTATGCGGAGGCATGGGAAAGTGATCTTTTTAATTCATGTGTATGTGGTAAATGGTGGGCGGTAGAATTTCCACCTCATTTTTGCCTAAGGCCACGTTGGTGTTGACACATCCATCTTTCTCCACCTCTTATCCAAGTTAAAAGGGTTGGATAAGTTTGATGATTGGTGGTTTGAGTGAGGAATAGTACAGGTAAGGGTTCCATTACCATCCATCAACTAATTGCTCTTAATAATTCGTACACATGGAAAATGGCAGGTGATGATGTGTTAATACATCATTTGGTTGGAGGTAAGCAAATAGAAATCGCCATCCACATGGGTTTAGCTTTAAGAAACCATTCCATGGATGTAATTTGGTTTGATGGGGTTATTTTGGAGGGGAGAGCACCCAAACCCAATGTTTTAACCAATAGTAGATACCAACACCATTAACTTACACATATATATGATTTTATCATTATTCTCCTTGTGATCACCTAAAAATGGTTTGTGACGGTTGTGTGATGTTGGTTGAATATTGGGTCTATCAGTTATATACGAAATTAATTTCATATTTTAATATTGAAACTATGATAAATTTTATTTGTGGTGAATTGAAAAAAGTAATAACTATCCATTCTCTAATTTTTCATTACAAAAATGAGTAAGAAAAAGTGTACATGGTAGCGGCAAAATGCAACGTAAAAAGAAAATTCAAAATTGTTGAAATTTGGCTTTTACCTTCTTAGAATAGCGCTTTTTTTTCGGCCAAAAATTTGCGTGTCTTTTGAATTCGTCCCCCAGAAACGTTTCCTTCATTCTGACCCCCCATTCTCATTCTATCTTGCATGTCGTCAATCTGAGAGAGAGAGAGAGAGAGAGAGAGAGAGAGGCGATGGCGGTTCCGCGTTTCTGCCGACGAGAAGAGAGAGAGAGAGAGTTGACGATTCCAATCATTCCATCGACTGGCGACGGCGGTTCCCCGTAGCTGCCGATGAGTTGCTCGGTTGATGAAACCTGGTGGATTTGGGGATGTTCCTATCGGTTGTGTTAGGCGAAGATGCTCCAACTGTAAGATAAAGAGTTAGTGAAATCTCGCGTTTCCTTCTCCTTTTCCTTCCCCGAAATTTTGGTTTTCGTTTTCAGTTCTTTGATTTCCTCTTTTTTTTCTGGTAGAAATTGATTTCCTCTTTGTTTGGCACGAGATGCATACAAAACAAATCTGGATTGGTAAGAGCGGCACCTATGGTCTCATTCCCTCGGATTAAAAAGGCCCCCTAAGGAAAGATTGCAGGTAGTTGCTATGCAAGTTTTCATTTCGTTTCTTTGAGTTCCTATAAAAATCAGGACATGACTGGACACTCCCAATTACCGAGTCCAAACTTTGGGTTTTTGAACTCGTTTCTTTTATTTCGTTTTGTTTTCATGTTGATTTGAGGCTTGCGAATCGGGGGAGGAGGAGGAACTTGAAGGAACTTCGAGGAGTTAAGGTGCTTCGAGGAGGCCATGAATGGGAGCAGCACAAGCAGGGTACTGGGCATCGAAAACAGGTATCTAAGCCTTGAGTGTTTGTTGACAGATCTGGCCTTTGTTGATAGATGGGTTCTAAACAGAACATAAAAATAATCTAAATAGAACATAAAAGTCATCTAAATAGATCAGAGCTACTTCGTTCAGTTCTCGCGGCAGATTTAGTAGGGTTAAGCCCTTACTAGACCAAGTATTGTAGCACTCTCCTGTATGTTCAGTTTCCAATAGGGATAGATTCAGAAAGGGTTATATCAGCGCTTAAGCTCCCTAAGGTGCAGGAGCACATAAAAGAACTGATGGAAAGGTTTCGTGGCCGTAAGGTTTAACCTGAATTTAACCTACATATGCTGTTTTACTTGCTTAAGAGAAAGCAACCTACTGATTAAAAGTCACTGGCTTAGTTTCTTCATTCTTGAATGTAAACGTCCTACTCTTTAATAGGTGATGCTAGGGGTTGATCGTCTCGATATGATTAAGGGAATACCACAGAAGATACTTGCATTTGAGAAGTTTCTTGAGGAGAACCCACTATGGCGTGATAAAGCACTTCAGACTGGAGGTAAATTACGCATTTTCAATGTCACTGTTACAATTTTAGGCGGCTATACTGGTTAGACACATGAATGGGTTTCCATATATTTGGCTTCAACATCTGATTCAAAGATCTACCTGTTCTTATGCTGACAGTTTATTGAGGAGCAACCCGTGAGGCATTAGCTAGCCAGGTCTGCTTCACACACACAAAAAAAAAAAAAAAAACAACAGAACAAAGAAGAAAAGCCAGGTATGTCCTTTCAATTGCAAACAGTTCATGTCCCGCAATGTACCCTTCGTCCAACAAAAATATGAAGTGTCGATGGAGTTTACTTTTGTGAAATATACCAAGATAAAAGATTTTGTTGCCTAAAATCAATAATAAAACTTTAAACTCAATAAAAAGTGGTCATTGCTTTCCATGGGCGTTTCAACTTCTTGCTATGGAAGTGCTAGTGAACTTCATTTGTTTTTATTGATGCTTCTGTTCTTTGCACCACGGGTTCTAGTCTGATGTTGTTTCTGTAGCAGACCAAAATAAGAAAAAATAATATTAAACATGTAACTTCCAACACAAAGAATCATCTAATCTTGCTGGTTAAATCATTAGTGTGATTGGAAAAGTACCAGTTCATGTTCATCGCTTGGACGATCATCATGCCGACTAGTACTCCCAGCACTATGTCCTGTATGCTTCTTAGCTCCCTTCTCTGCTCCCTTCTCTTGTTGACTAGTATTGCTCCTAGTACGTGCCCCGATCTGTTAGAGGGCAAATAAACTCTTAAGCTAATAGCCATTTCTAACAAATCGATAATTTAGTGAATAAACAAATGATATATAACCTTCTGTTGTGGCTGACTTTTTCCTATGGGCTCTCCAGTAGTATTATGTCTGCTCGTTCGTTGCTTCTGGTAAAAACAAAATAACAACTGTAGGTTATTAACTCTAATAACTATATGAAGAACACCTAACCAGAGATGCTAATTACCTTTGGGGGCTGACCACCTTGGTCATCATCTCCATCATCGTCGTCTCCATCTTCTCCGTCGTCCCCATCAACGTCCCCATCATCGTCCATGTCATCGTCGTCATCCTCCTCATCATATTGAGATTCTACCACGTCGGCTGGGGGGTTAGTACAAGTGCTCCTATAATGCCCATCCCTTAGCCCGCAGTTCCCACACTTTCTTCTTTTTTTCTTAAGTTGTTTTTTCCCTTTTCCTTTCCTACAACCCTTAAACCTCACTTGATTTGGGTTCAATACATCTTTGAACTGGTCTGGTATGACAATCCTTTCTCTCTCGGCGGGGGTTTTCTTTACCATCTCCAACTTGTTACACGCTGCTGTCAACTCATCTTGAGCCATTCGATAAGAGAGAGGAGTGTCTGCTCCTAATAAGCAGAATCGTTGAGCCATGAACTGTAGCGACTCGTACCTAATGCTGAAACTACTGTCATCCCCCAATGTACTTGGTTCTGGCAGAGTGTGTAGGGACTTTGGGTTCTTCGAGCAACGTCTGAGTACCAGTTTTTCAGGAATAGTCTTCACTTTTTCTTCTTTGAGAACAAATAGCATATGAACGCAGGGTATCCCAATACTCTTAAACTTTTGACAACTGCACTCCATATCGCTTGTTTCAATGTTGTATTTCACCTCTATGACCTTCTCTTTGTTGAACATGGTAACAGTGTAAGTGTGTAGGTTCCCCTCTTCAGTTTGGTTACCCTTAATGACTCCAATAACCTCCTCCAACTCATTTTTGAACAAAAGAAATGCAGCCTTTGAGAAAAGCTTTGCTGCACTTTGCTCGAGGGGCTTTAGGATTGAATTCTTTATAGGAACTACACCAAAATCTAATCTAATCTCTGTCTCTCTCATGTCTCTGAGCCACCGGTCGTATTGAGTGAAAAAGTCAAGCAAACAGAACCTCTCACTTTCATACCTTGCAACAACCGCACTTATGCTTTCACATCTTGATGTGGTTGTCAACCCAGCAAAGAAATGTGAGCGCAAGTATGTGTCCGCCCATTCGTTGCGTCTCCCAAATAGTTTTTTCGAAACCCATTGGTTGTTCTGGAGTTCGCATTCCTCTACCAATGCATTCCATTTCTCCTCAAATTCTTCTGGCTCGTACTCAGCAGTTACTAACTTCTTCCACCGGGGTTCAAAGTCGGGTCGATTCTTCACCCTGCCAGTGATATTCTTGGACAAATGCCATGCACATAGCCGATGTGTTGCATTTGGAAACACATTAGCAATAGCTTTCCTCATTGCTTTATCCTCATCCGTGACAACTGTATGTAGCGGAATGTCCCCCAACATTTCCTTCACTATCTTCAACGCCCAAATATAGGTTTCGTCAGTCTCATTGGGCAACAGTGCACTCCCGAATAAGCAAGTTTTGAAGTGATGGTTGATACCTACAATGTTAAACAGAAACTCGGAAAAATCAGAATCTTTTGAACTAGCAGGAGAAAAGCTAAAACTGTGAGGAATATGTAAACAATGGTAGAGTTCATATAATCAGAAACTTGCTGTTTTCTAGATGCCATTATGTGTATTCAAACAACAAAGCAAAGGATAATACTTAGAGGGCATACTAGGATGGCGTACCTGTAAAAATGACCAGTGGCATATTGTAAATGTTTTTTTGGTACGTTGTGTCAAATGCGAGCAACTCTCCAAAACACGAAATGTCAGCTCTGCAAATGCTGTCAGCCCAAAATAAAAAATGGAGCCTTTTTTCCTCATCAATAGTGTATCGGAGGAGGAAGTGTGGGTCTGTGGTTTTCTTTGATTCTAGATAGGCCAGTGCAGTTGCTGCATCACCCTCGCTGATTCTCTCAGCGCGGTCTTTGGTGCTGAAATTTAACCCATCTTTAACTGTATACCCAAGTTTGTCATGCCCTCCAGCACAATGCACAGCAAGCTTAATGTCCTGAGAAGGTTTCATTCCGGCATCCTTTTTAAATCGGAGGTCTGCCTTGTCTGCTTCTGTTAATCCTCGATGCGACCTCAAGTAATGTACCTGATTCTGCCTAACTGGGTCATGAGTGTGCTGTGAGTTAAATATATCAGCCACCCACTTATTGCTTGTCTTGTTCAAGCTCACACGAAACATAGCCATGCACTGAAATCTGATCTCCATAGGCGAATCCCTCTTTTGTTGACCTTTATGTGCTTCTCGAACTCCCTGACAAGAACACACGAAGGCTGCACTTGTTACCTCTCCCTTGACGTTCTTAACCTTCCTTGAGCGACGGACAGAAAACCCCCAACTCTTAGCATAGTTGTTGTAGAATGCATATGCATCCTCAAAATCATTGAATTCCTGACCGATAAAAGGAGAATTTTGAATAACGTTTGTGTCATCCTCCTGTACAGTAGGACCATCGCTGTCAGAGGTCATTGTTTCTGGTATGATTTCAACATCGCTGTCTTCATTGTTGTTGATATTATCTCCCTCTTCCTCCATTGGTGTGCCGTCTTTTTGTTGTTTGTGACTTTGTGGGGAGGGGCTGTATCGGGCACAAAGCAGAGGTCCTTTTGCTGTTGTTGTTAACCTAATCCGTTTTTCACGTGTTATTAGTTTTTTCTATTTTCTCCCATCATGGTGTACATTTTTATTATATTTTAGTACTTTAAATTTTTATTATATTATTTCCCGTTATGGTTACTAGTTGGATAAAGAATGCAGCTAAATAGTTGGATAAAGAATGCAACTAATAAAGAATGCTTGAATTACCGAAAAAAAAATTACTGAAAAATGCTTGCGTGTTATATATGGTAGATTCAACTTCCAAATATGGGATGCGGATTGTTTCCATGTTAATTATTACCCGTATACAATATTATTTTCCTTTTCCATGTGGAGGTTAATGAGGAAGATAAAGTTTCCAGTATCCTTATAGAGAAAAACACTCACCCGTTGGCGGCTGGCCCTATTTTAAGATTGCTAACTCCTTTTCTGCATTCACCATGAGCTCATTCAGGACAGCAGTACAGGAGCTCGGTCAGGGGGCAGAAACCAGGAGCAATATGCAGAACGATAAGGACTGCAGGATGATGACAAAACGCAAGACCAGAAGTTCTTCCAAATTAATGGTTCGTCAATTTGCATTCTTTTTTCCCCTTTTCTCCATCGTTGGCAGAACTGAATTAAGGCATTGTGTTTTTATTACGATGAATTCTTTGCTGGAGAAGGATGAATCTCGAGGAAAGAAAGGTAGAACTGAAGATGGTGTGATCCAGATTGATGGTGATTTGCAGGCAGATTGGAATGACTTAGTTAGGAAAGGCCGTACCAGATTTTCTTACTTACAATTCGCCAAGAAGGTATGATAATCTAGCCTTCCAATTTTTCCCGCTTAGAACAAAATCAATTGTTTTTATCCTTATGTTTCTTCTTCTATTGTAGGGTGAAACAAAGTTTACACTTCCAAAAGTTCTCAAGTACACTAGAGAGGAAGTGAACCTTGCCCACTACATATTTGCGAAGGATCTTCCAGAAAAGGAAGTCCTGGTCGAAACCATGATGCAATCCTATACACGACAGGTGTTATGGTCCCTCTGCCCTAAGTCTAATGTCGCTGATGATGTAATTACAACCATGGCTTGCCAATTGAGCCTGGAGGAAGTTTGGAGGGTGTTGGAGATGGAAGAGTAGTCTGTTATCTGCCTGCTGAACTACAAGTATAGTCCCATTTACTTTATATATTTATTTTAGGTGCAATATTCCGTTTCTCCTATTAAATGTGTTATCTTCTATTTTAAATGAACCATGATCAGAAAATGGTGATTAACTATGGCATGACATAAAAAAAAGCTCTAGAGTGTTACGGTGCAAAGTTCTTGGCAAGAGCTCACACGTGCAGAAAGGTTTCTTCTTAACAAGTCCTTTCTTGTTGCATTGAAATATTCCTCAATTACTGTTTCTAGCTACTGTTTGAATTGGTTATGCGAATAAATTAGATGCTCCATCAAGCTTTTGATATTTCTGTAAATTGTATTTTACAATGCTCGGTTGAGTTTGGTCTTTCTCATCGTTATTTAGGTGTGTCTGCCCATGAAAGATGCAATGGACGGTGATGCAGTTCACTGGTATTTAGCTGTCATTATGCTGGATGACAAACAAGTCCATCTTTTGGATTCGTATCCTTCTAAAAAGCGCCAAATATCTCATAGAAACGCAATAGTAACTATGGTATGGTTTGACCTCCTGATCCAAATAATTTGTGTTTTCATCTATTTCGAATAAATTGATTACTGCTTATGTAGATCGAATTTCTTGATGGCTTGTTTGAGGATCTTTATCGGCAAGTGGAACCAACACTTGATCCACCTGTGCTAGAAAAATTTTCTCTGACAATTCCTTCAATTCCCGAACAACGTCACGAGTAAGAATTGTTCGTTGTGAATAAATTAGAAACATACTTAGATACCCACAACTCATATGCTGCATCTTATTTTATGTAGGTCTGATAGTGGCGTTTGGGTGTGCTCATGGATGATGGGTGCATCTTGGGATTCTTCTTATAATATATGGGTAAGCAAGAATTCTCCTACTTGGCCTTGAAGGAAAACAACCTTTTGAAGCAAGAACTCTCCTACTTGGCAAGATATGAGACATCCAAAGGCCAAAGCCAAGAATTGGCGCGTTTTTTGGGACGAAATAAAGATAAACAAAAAAGCCCACTGACCAGACGAAAGGTCAAAGTCGTCTTCTTCTATACAATCACAGTCCCTTCAATCCCATAATGAAATCACGGCAGTTAAGGCTCATGCATAGGCGCCTTCTTTAAGCCTTATCTCAGCTGAACAAGCATCAGGAACAAAGCCACAAAAACGAGAACAAACATTCGGATTTAAGAAAAAATAAAGGTAAACACCAAAACCAATCTAAAATGAATTCAGTTGGGATCAAAGCGATAGTAAAACCGACCGACTACTAATAAAAGTATAAAACCGACCGACTACCAATAAAACAAAAACAACTACTTTTCTAAAATGAATCAAATAAACTCCTCTGGCATTTTGAGCTGATTTTCCCCTTGAAATGTATTTCATAAACGGCCCTTGCTTCATCAATAATTTGAGAGCGCCTTGTATTTGAGAGATCTTTGACTAAACTTATGGCCAAGGATAATCGACCTCTATTACTACAAACCTGCACCAAATTTAGAACATTACTCTTAACATGTTGATTTCGATTTGATAGTGTAGAATCTCACGTGGATGGAATCATATTTAGAAGGAAAGGATTGTATTATACCGCCGTATACGAATTATTATCAGCCTCTCCGTGCAACATCCACTGACAGACATAAAACCCTCACTCATAGCTACGTGGAAAAATAGCATTTATTATTGAAAATAAGATTGTTTATCGAAATGAAATAATCAAAATACTCAAAGAAATACTAACTCATCAATTTGCTTAGAAACGTATGGAGGACTTATGAATTGGAACTTATGCACTTTGGGCACTTCATAGGTTGATGGCTTATCTGGAAATTCTTGAAGCATGTTGTAAAAGAATTTCAACTGTAATAACAAACTTAACCACGCAACTATTATAGTACAAAAATTTAGAATAAGAAAATTTACTTACTAAATTTATAGAAGGGAATATTTTGATCACCCACCATTCCTTGCACCCTTTTCCTACGATTTTCCAGCACACCCAAATCAATAGGGAAAGAGTCCACTACATGCACTACCTTTTGGTCCATGAAAACCACAATAAGAAACCAATGACGGTTCTCATCATTCATTGTCAAATATATCTGAAATAAATAAACAAGTAAATGATGACGAAACAATGAATAGACTATTGACACGCCAAAACACAACTCCAAACTGCGACCAAGTGTAATCGCAGTCCGGGAATGCAGTAACAGGCAAGTTCTATTATCAACCTGGGGTCTAGATCTACTGCTTACTCCGTGATGATTTATTATCTAGCAAACTAATTCGAGTGATTGTTGTTTAAAGCAAAAGCAGTAAGAAAGCAGTAAATGGTTCGGGTTTCAAAAGCAGGAAAGAGTCACTCGGGAATGAGTCCCCCTAGCCCCTTAGTTAGGTTCAATTGTAATTCCCCTGGGTTGATTCACTGTTGATTAGACTGCGGAAGATCCGACAGTAGCTTGGAATCTCTTAAGCTGACCAAGCCCTCTCAGTCTAACTACCCGGCAGACGACTAGTCTTCACTGGGATAGAAAGCTGAAGCAATAAGCACAGAACTCCACTACTGGAATTGAATTCCAGTACAAAGCAGTAAACTGGATAACTCTCGTATAACCAATCTCCTACTATCGAATGAAGAGGCTCTAACAACCTAATCTGATTCTATCTATCTCAGATTGCAGCAGAAATCGAGAAAAGCTGATCAGACTTCAAACAATTCAATAACATGCATCATTCGATTAAAATCAAACAGTATAATCATCCCAAGTCATTACAATCAAATCCCTAACACCAGGAACTAGGGTTCTTCATACCTAAGTGAGAGAAGGGTTCTACTCCATAGAGAGAGAGAGAAGAAAACAGTAATCGGATTAGTCATACTCATAATGATGAGGAAAATCTGCTCCGGGATGATGATTTCCACTCCTATGACGATCTCCAAGCTCGATTTGACGAAACCCAGCTCCAAGATAGCTTCTAGGATGTGTTCTTCGTACTTTCTCTCTCTAGGGCTCTGTTTTTGTTCTGAAAATCCGATTCTCTCACTTTTGGCTCGAAATTGGCTGAAAAACCAGAATTTCCCGACTCACACGGGCAGGCCACACGGCCGTGTGGCTCACCCAGTTGCCCGTGTGAGTCAAAACGCGCCGTATCACTTAGGTCGATCTCCAGCCATCCCACACGGCCAGGGTTGCACGGCCGTGTGGATTTCCTGGGATGCCCGTGTTTGGCCTCGGCAAAAATCACACGGCCACAATTGCAAGTTGCACGGCCGTGTGATACCCAGGGCTGCCCGTGTGGCTTCCTTAGAACCTCGCCATGCGTCCGATCTTCGTCCAATCGACCCCAAACTTGCTCCCAAGCCTCCATTCACGTACTAGGACCTGAAATATCACAAACAAGCACAACCTAGCGTGAAATCGGCCTAAAACACGAGAATCAACACCTCAAACGGTGTAAGAACAGGGGTAAAAACATGTGTAAATAACGGTCTATCAAACTCCCCCACACTTAACCGTTTGCTTGTCCCCAAGCAAACCAAGTCAGACACCAGGTAAGCTTACACATTTCAATCAACCAACATTGGAGACAAGTCATAAAGGCATAAGACACAAGAATCGTACAGGTTTTCAAACATCAATACATGAAAAACCTCAATAGCAACCTGGAAAACCACCACAAAGGACATTCGAGTGCAGCCAATCGAGTAAAGGAAGAGTCTCCCTTCTGTTCACCAACCAACCTAGACTTGAATCAACCACTCACTCAAAACAGTCAACTCATGCATCCAACTCAAGACATCAGAACAGAGACCGAGCAATCTAGGTCCTCGCCGGGGTACATGAGTATAAAGAATATGAAAATGAATCACTCACTCTCGACCAGTGGGGTCAAGACGATTTGATGCGAAAAATGCCCATGCTATTTCTCTCAATCCCTATCATCTCTTCACCATGATGGCAGCCTCTAATTGCTAGAGTTCACCTATGGAGTGTCACCACTAACTAATCCGAAGGTCTTAGATACAGGTTCAAATGACTGGCTAGGGTCTTGGACATGGGGAAAAGGCCTTTTAGGTGGTGGAAGCATTCATAACACAATGTTCCACATTTCCAAACCCACACAATCACAGTCAAACAAACCGGTATTTCCTTTATGCTATTCTGCAATACTCAATATCTCAAGAGCACAAGAGCGAAGGAGGTACAAACATCAGCACTTCCAAGCCAGACTGCTCAGAAACACTACTTACTGAGCATTATTCAGATTTTTGGTAGTGGCTCTCTTTTGCTTTCAATTTTTTCTTTGTCTTTCTTTCATTTTCTTTCCATTTCTTAAGAGAGCCACCACGTCTGCACATATTTCAAACACCTGCCCATCTTTAAGCGCTACCTCCAACACTCACATCAACTTTAGCAGAAACAACAGAGAATATGTAAAAATCACTCTGTGGAACCTTCTAAAAGATGCAAAAGGGTGATTTTTTTTTTCATTAGAGACCAAAAGAAAGGATAACACACAGCTCAAAGGGGCTGACTAGGGGATATGACACATCAGGACAGTCAGTTTGGTCGTGGGCTAATCCTATGCCCCCATCATCTTAGCTAGTGACAACGTGAATGCTACACATCATGGAAGAGGGATCTATCGCACAAGAAAGAAACGAGCAGGCTCAAATCTCACATGGCTACCTATATGCTCTATCTCACATTCTGATACCCTGAGCTAGATGCATAAACGACTGTCAAGAACAAGTGATCAAATCAAGTCACAGTTGGTAAGCAAACAGTTGAAAAACTGAACCCCTACATCATTCTACTGCACATCTTAGTCCTCATCATAGGTTGTCCTAGTCACAAACGAGTTGTCATGCATTAATCCGAAAACCATTCAATTCATCAATCACAACACAGTGCCAATATGATCAAACAGCAGTACTTGGAGCCCTCAAATCGTAAGATTCGGACAGCGGACTAGGCTCCAAGCACACAAATATATATTCCAACCGATACAAAGCACCCCCCCTCCCACACTTAAGCACGACATTGCCCTCAATGGAGTAGAGGGAGAGATAAGGGGAACGATGTTACCGGATTGAAATACTGCTGGGGGACTGGAAGTGGACCAGTCAGCGAGAGACAAACGGGAAGAGGGACAGTTCTGCACGAATCGAACACCAAGAACACATTAGCACACTGTGCGTTAGGGATAAGTGTTAGCCCAGACGGCTACAACAGAAACAAACCACAAAAGAAAAACAAAAACAAAAACAACTGACACGAAGTTCAAGCTCCTCACACATGGAGCAACAACAGAAAAGTCTGAAACGAAAAACAAAACACACTGAGATGGGCAACGAGTACAGCCTACTCGTCACCAAGATTATCCAGATCGATGTCGTCCATGAAGGCGTCATCACCATCAGCACCATCATCACCATCCGCTGGGGGAGGTGGAAGTGGAGAGTCCTCCCAGGGAGTCCTCCAGACGGGCTGCTCGCCCGGGAGAAGCTGGAGCAGGTGCTGCTGGACCTCCTGCATGCGCCGTGAACGGCGCTTCTCCTGCTCGATGTGTGCGAGAGTCACCCCCTGCTGGGTCTGGAGTATGTCCAGGCGCTCATCATAAGCAGCCATCCTGTTCTGGTACTGGGCCTGGTGTTCCGCGTACTGCTGCTGGAACTACATCTGCTGGTCAAGGATCTGCTGGTTCTGGATCCGCAGCTGCTCGAACTGGTAGGAGAAGTAATCCTGGCCCGGGAAAGCGGAGCTGCCACCGCCGTACTCGAAGGTGGTGGGGCGGGGGGAAGCAGCAACATCCACCTCCTCGGGCTCCACATCATCAGCATCCTCCTCCTCCTGGCCCTCTGGCTGGACCTTTGGCTGGGTCTCCGCGGGGATCTGAGGTTCTGGAAACCCCTCGACCCATAGAACGTCGCGGTTCTCTCGCAGCAGGTGCATGTGACTGATCGTCTTCCTGCCGAAGACGAGGGTGTCCCCCTGCTGTGTACACCCCTACAATGAAAGCCCGAAGTAGGTGGCCAGGCGGGTGATGAGAGGGCCGCAGTGGAGGCTCTTCAGTTCCGAAGCAGTCTTCTCAAAGGTCCTGGCCACCACCGATCCCAAGTGGAGAGGATGGTCGAACTGGCGAATCGAAGCGATTAAGTACATGGCCCTCTTGGTGATGGCGCTAGCACTATCTGACGCTGGGGTGTAAGACTTCGCCAGCAGGTGGTGGAGAAGGCGGTTGTCGAGCAGCAGGGTAGATGCCTTCGTCCTCCCAGCCGAGAAGGGACGCGTCTGGCCTGGCTTAGCCAGGCGGGTGTACAGCCTCATGAAGTCCACCTCCGGCGGGTCGTTGACCTCGGTGATGTAGTCCGTCTCGTCATCCAGGTCGAGGTCGAGAGCCTCAGCCAGCTCATGGTAGCTCATGGACCGGGGGGCACCGCCTAGCCTGAATTTGACGATTGTACCGTCCTTCCAATCGCTCGTGGGTGTGTGCCTGAAGGTCGTGTAGAACTCCAGCACGGGCTCTTAGTAGACCTTCTCGCATATGGAGAGCAGACGGCGCCATGTGCGGTTGCCGACGGCGGCGGAGAGTTGCTCGTATCAGTTCAATCGCCGAAACTCCCGTTTGGACCAGCAATGGTGCTGGCCAAACGGGCATGCCAGCACCTGCTTGAAGCGATTCTCGTCAGGGCCCCTCCTCAGATCCCGGATGAACGGGTGCTTGAGTTCAGGTTTCGACATTGTCCTGCAAAAGAACAACCCAAAGTGGAACCAAAAGAGCCAAAGAAAAGGTCAATCGCACCCCCACACTTAAGAACAGAAATCAGCCTAACCATGGTTTCATCCATGGTTCGGGGGTCAAAAACTCGATTAAGTAAGCCTAATCTGAGTGGGGGTGCACATCCATGAACAAGTAAGCAACTCAAGTTTCACATTCATAACAAATACACCCTCAAAGCACATCAATAAGGGTCCCAACCGACTCCCACCAAATGGTACGAAAACAGGCATTTTATCGAACACCTTGTGTGCACTATTAAGTTAAGCATGAAATTGGCAAAATTCTTGCACACAAGGGCTCAAACAATCAAGGGGGACATTGCCCAACACAATTCAAACACACTCCATGCATTCCCCTCAATCAATTGCACAAAAATCACAAGATTCAATAAGGTTCTCTAAACATACACCCTAACACCCAATTCTCCAAAATTAACATAGTAAAGGGCAAAATCAAACCTGGAGACTCAAGTAGAGGTGTAGGGGATGATGAGGGGAAGGCGATGGAAGCGACGAAACGCCGAAAAAGTGGCCGAAAGTGCTCGTCGGAGCCTCGCCGGAGTCTCGCCGGAAATCGCCTCCGGCGACAAAAACGTCGGCCAAATCTGCTCAAAATGGAGGGATAGGCCGCGTTTGGTGGGGGGAGGATGGGTGTGTGGTTGGTTTGGTGAAAAAATGACAAAAAATGGCCGGAAAAATCACAGGGAGGTTTGTCGCGGTTTTCCGGCCAGATTCAGAGGATTCCGGCGAGGTTTTTGAATTTTCTGACCTGCTCGGCCGTGTTGGCCGAATATATAGGCCGTGGCTCTGCCACACGGGCAGGCTCGCACGGCCGTGCAAGGTGCATTTTTGCCCGTGTTGGCCGACACGGCCAGGCCGAGGAATTCCACACGGCCGTGCGAATTGCACATTTGGCCGTGTGGAATTTGCCGAGAGCTCGCACGGCCAGAGGATAAAATCCACACGGCCGTGCGAGTTTTTGTGTTGCCCGTGTCGGCCACACGGCCAGGCCAAGCCAAGCCACACGGCCGTGCAAATTTGCACATTGGCCGTGCGAAAATTGTCGAGAGCTCGCACGGCCAGGGGATAAAATCCACACGGCCGTGCAAGTTTATGGCCTGGCCGTGCGAGGTGCTGGAGCCCCGAATTCAACCTGTTTTCACCAAAAAACGACATTCGACTCTGGAGCAACATCTCAAGACTCAAAAAACACAAAAACAAAAGGAAAAAAAATAAGAAAATGCAAACCTCGGTGGGGTTGCCTCCCCACAAGCTCTTCTTTACCGTCGTTTAGCTGGACGCCAGTAGAGGAACTAAGGGTCCTCGAGCTTGATCAGCAGCTCTGCGCGCTCGTCAGCACCTCCCAGATACAACTTTAGGAGGTGGCCATTCACCTTGAATGGCTCGGTTTGAGCATTGTTAATCTCCACCGCACCGTGCGGGAAAACTTGGGTGACCGTGAAGGGTCCCGACCACCTCGAACGGAGCTTGCCCGAAAAGAGTTTCAGGCGTGCATTGAAGAGCAGAACACGGTCACCTACCTGAAACTCCTTCGGGCCCCTCAACCTAGCGTCGTGGAGACGCTTGGTGCGCTCTTTGTAGAGTAGGATGTTCTCGTAGGCGTGGTAACGCCACTCCTCCAACTCCAGCAGCTGCAACTTACGTTATGTACCTGCAACACTCAAATCCAGGTTTAGCAGCTTAATGGCCCAGAAGGCCTTGTGCTCTAGCTCTACCGGCAAATGGCACGCCTTCTCATAGACAAGCCTATAGGGAGAGGTGCCAATCGGATTTTTATAGGCAGTCCTATACGCCCAGAGAGCATCATCGAGCTTGGTGGACCAATCCTTGCGGGACTGATCCATCGTCTTTTCAATTATCCGTTTTAATTCCCGGTTCGTCAGCTCGGCCTGCCCATTTGACTGGGATGATAGGCCGCCGACACCTGATGCTTAACGCCATAGCGAGAGAGGAGTTTAGTGAATTGCCCCTGAAAATGGGTTCCTCTATCACTAATAATGGCTCGAGGTGTCCCGAACCGGGAGAACAGCTGCTTCAGAAATGAGCAGACCCGTCTTGCATCATTGGTGGGCATGGCTTGAGCTTCTGCCCACCTCGAGACGTAGTCCACTGCAACCAATATGTACAGATTGCCAAAAGATGGAGGGAATGGGCCCATGAAATCGATACCCCAGACATTAAAAATTTCACAAATAACAGAGATATGTTGGGGCATCTCATCCCGGGCAGAGATGTTACCTGACCTTTGGCAGCGGTCGCACTGTCGTGCGAAGGTGTCTGCATCCTTGAAGAGCGAGGGCCAATAGAAGCCCGACTGTAGCACCTTCCTTGCCGTGCGGTTTCCTCCATGATGACCTCCAGTAGGTCCCTCGTGACATTGAGACAGGATGTCTCCCATCTCATGCTCCATGACACAGCACCGGATCACGCCATCTGCTCCGATTCTGAAGAGGTAAGGATCTTCCCAGAAGTAGTGCTTCATATCGGAGAAGAACTTGCGCTTTGCATGAGTAGCCATCCCCTTGGCTATCTGCTTGCCCACCAGATAATTGGCGAAGTCAGAATACCAAGGGGCCACGCTGTCCACCAGGGTCATCGCCAGCAATCGCTCACCCGGGAAGGAGTCGTCGATCTCTTCCTCGAAGTTGTCCACCGGAGGGGCCTCCAACCGTGAAAGATGATCTGCAGCAACATTCTCGGCTCCCTTCTTGTCCCGAATCTCGATATCAAACTCCTGCAGCAGCAGGATCCAGCGGATGAGCCTAGGCTTTGCATCAGCCTTGCTCATCAGGTAGCGAATCGCCGAGTGGTCAGTGTAGACCACCACATGGGAGAGCACCAGATAGGGTCGGAACTTGTCAAACGCATACACCACAGCGAGGAGCTCCTTCTCTGTGGTGGTGTAATTCTCCTGTGCATCGTTCAAGGTCTTCGACGCGTAGTAGATGGGCTGGAAGTGCTTCTCGCGTCTCTGACCCAGAACTGCTCCAACTGCATAGTCACTCGCATCGCACATCAGCTCGAAAGGAAGAGACCATTCAGGAGTCACCATGATAGGTGCATGGGTAAGCTTCTCCTTTAGAGTCTCAAATGCAGCTGTGCACTCGGGAGTGAACTGGAATGGTGCATCCTTCTCCAGCAGCTTGGTCAAAGGCAGGTCAATCTTCGAGAAATCTTTGATGAAGCGCCGGTAAAAGCCTGCATGACCCAGAAAGCTGCGAATCCCCTTCACAGAAACAGGGTGAGGTAACTGACTGATCGTCTCAATCTTCGCGCGGTCCACCTCAATTCCCTGCTTGGAGATTTTGTGCCCGAGCACAATACCCTCACGGACCATGAAATGGCACTTCTCCCAGCTGAGTGCCAGATTAGTCTCCTCACACCTCTTCAGAACGAGTTCCAGGTTATGGAGACAGTGAGTGAAAGAGTCTCCATATACCGAGAAATCATCCATGAAGACTTCCATGATCTCTCCAACCAGTTGGTCGAAGATCGCCAGCATGCATCTCTGGAATGTCGCCGGTGCATTACACAGCCCAAATGGAATCCTCCGGTAAGCAAAAGTACCGAAGGAGCAAGTAAATGTGGTCTTCGCCTAATCCTCCGGTGCAATAGGGATCTAGAATTAACCAGACATGCCATCCAGGAAGCAGTAAAACTCATGGCCAGCCAACCTTTCTAGCATCTGATCAATGAAAGGTAGGGGGGAAATGATCTTTCCTGGTGGCGTCGTTCAGGCGCCGGTAATCGATGCAGACTCTCCAGCCGGTAACGGTCCGCATCGGGATCAACTCCTTCTTCTCATTCGGGACCACAGTCATCCCGCCTTTCTTCGGGACCACCTGAGTGGGGCTGACCCACTTGCTATCGGATATAGCAAAGATGATCCCTGCATCCATGAGCTTCACAATCTCTGCCCGGACCACTGCCTCCAAGTTAGGAGACAATCTTCTCTGCGGCTGCCTGACTGGCTTCACCTCATCCTCCATCAAAATTCTGTGGGAGCAGAAGGATGGGCTAATGCCTCTGATATCTGTGATCTTCCATGCCATGGCCCGAGCATACTTCTGCAGCAGAGCCACCAGCCTGCTCTTCTGCTCGGGTGTCAGATCCGAGCTAATAATAACCGGGACCTTATTCCCCTCCCGGAGAAATGCATACTCCAGGTGAGATGGGAGGGGTTTAAGCTCCAACTCTGGTGGCTCCTCCAATGATGTAGCGATCCGGGGCGAGATGGGGATCGGCTTGAATGGTATCTCTCGCCCCTCGATCGCAGCCTCGTCCAGCTCCGCAAGCTGCTCCTCCAGCTGCACATCTTGTGATGCCTGTTCCCCTAGCAAAAGACAACGCTCAAGGAAATCATCAGTACCCGCACTCGTGATGGCGAGTGCGGTCTCAAAATCAGCAACAACATCACAGTAATCTAAATCATCATGGAGCTGGGGGTGTTTCATATTATCAGAAACAGAGAAGGTGATTTGTTCACCCCCAGCTCTCAAAATCAGTTTTCCATCATTGACATCAATAAGCGCCTTGGCGGTGGCGAGAAAAGGTCTACCCAGTATCAATGGCACATCAACATCCTCATTTATGTCCAAAATCACAAAATCAACAGGATATGAAAATGGCCCTACTGCGACTATCAAGTCCTCTGCTATACCCCTAGGATGCACAATGGATCTATCAGCAAGCTGGATCCTCATCATAGTATTACTGGGTTCACCTAGGCCTAGCTTCTTAAACAGTGAATATGGCATGACATTTATGCTAGCGCCTAAATCCGCCAAGGACTTCCCTACATGCAAACTACCAATCATGCAAGGGATAGTGAAACTCCCTAGGTCTTTTCGCTTCTCTGGCAGTTTGTTCTGCAGGATGGCAGAACACTCCTCGTTGAGCATCACCGTTGACAACTCCCCAAGCTTCCTCTTGTTGGTGAGGAGATCCTTCATGAACTTGGCATACTTGGGCATCTTCGATAATGCCTCCACGAAGGGCATGCTAATATTCACCTGCTTCAGCATTGCCATGAATTTGGCAAACTTAGTCTCCAGTCAGTACTTGTGCAACCGAGTAGGAAAGGGAAGCTGTGGTACATACTCATTCACCACCGGTTGCGGTTTAGGAGTAGGCACCTCAGCCTCCTTCTCCATTTCTTCCTGATTAGCTGGAAGTGCTGAAGCAGGGGTCTCTCTCTCCTCTGCCCGAACAGGTGGATCGGCAGTCACCTTGCCACTCCTGGTTGTGATGGCATTGCAGTTGGCATTCGGGTCCTGCGGGTGAGTGATGGTCTGACCAGGCAAGGTACCTGAAGTCCTCTGAGCAACTGCCTGGGCAACACTCCCAAGCTGGGTCTGTATATCTCGCAGCACAGCCTGCGTGTTTCTCTGACCAGCTTCTAGCTCCAGGAATTTGCTTGAAGCTTTCTCCATGAACTGCTTGATGTTATTGAACTTATTTGCGCTGGAGGTGGCCAGAGAACCCACCAAATATCTCAATTCCGCCATCTGGTCACTCTGTACTGGGCTGCCGGTGCTGCCCCTGTCTGCTGAAATGGTCGCACCTGTGACTGAGGTGGAACTGGCCCCTGTCTGGGCTGGTAGAGTGGCTGCTGTGGCTGCTGAAATTGCCCTTGTCTGGGCTGGTACGGAGGCCTCTGGAAACCAGGTGGTCCCTGGGGAGCTGGTGGTTTGGGATTTGTCCCAGCCCAAGAAAAGTTAGGATGTTGGCGCCACCCCTCGTTATAGGTGTTGCTGTAGGGGTCGAAGCGCTTGGCATTACCGATAAAGTCCACCTGCTCCTGGGGAGTAGACGATTCCCTCATCGCCTGACAGTCCTCCACGGTGTGATGGGAGCTCTCACACCACTGGCAGTGCATCGCCTGCGGCTGTCCTGAACCTGCAATCAAACCAGAAAGATCGATAGCTGAAACCAGCTTCGATACCACCTGCACCAAATCAGATGACTGGCTGCCCACAGCATGCACGCCCCGTCCTGGTGCTCGTCTCGATCTCTTGGTAGTGCCCCAATCGTACCCATTCTCCGCCATCTCCTCAAAGAGTTGATTCAGCTGTGGCGGGGTTTTGGTCAGCATGTTCCCGCCACAAACCGAATCAATCAGCTGCTTGTCCTCCGGGAAGAGGGCGTGATAGAAGGTGCCCACCTTGAAAGCATCATTGAAACCATGATTGGGACACCTGAGAAAGAGACTGGTGTATCTCTCCCAAGCATCCCTGATGGTCTCATCCTCATCCTGAGCAAAATGTGTAATTTGCTTCTGCAGGTCAGCTATCTTGGATGGAGGATGGTAGCGGGTGAGGAACTTGTCCGCCAGGTTGGCGAACGTGGTGATAGAGCCCGGAGGTCGAGTGTCTAGCCACTCCTTGGCTTGCCCCTCCAGAGTGAATGGGAAGTACCTCAGCTGGATGGCATCTGCTGGTACCCCATTGATCTTGATTCCATCGATGAGCTCGTGGAATCGCCTGAGATGTGATCGGGGGCACTCCCCCTCCTTACCACGGAACACCACTGAACCGCGCAGCATGGTGATTACGGATGTGCTCACCTCAAAATTGTTGGCTGGGACATGAGGGTTTTGAATGGGTGACCTCATATCCGCAGCTCTAGCGGTCCAGTAGGATCCTATGCTCTGCTCCTCCGGATTGATCACATCATGGTTCTGTGGATCAGCCATCTCTTCTTCTTCTTCGATCTGCAGCTGTGACAGCGCCTCCTCCGCAGCCAGTCGCGCCTTTAGAGCCCGCTTGAAGTTCCTGCAGGTTCGTTCAAGTTCCTGGTCTAATGGCAGTAGATCTCCCGACTTGCTACGGGTCATGCACTACCTGCACACAATCGGCAGAAGCAACCCGTGAAGGCACACAGGTGGAAGAGAAAAATGCAATAAAGAAAAAGGTAGAGTAACAAATTCTCACGTTTCCCCAATAACCTAGAGGGTTCCCCGGCAACGGCGCCAAAAACATGACACGCCAAAACACAACTCCAAACTGCGACCAAGTGTTATCGTAGTCCGGGAATGCAGTAACAGGCAAGTTCTATTATCAATCCGGGGTCTAGATCTATTGCTTACTCCGTGATGATTTATTATCTAGCAAACTAATTCGAGTGATTGTTGTTTAAAGCAAAAGCAGTAAGAAAGCAGTAAATGGTTCGGGTTTCAAAAGCAGGAAAGAGTCACTCGGGAATGAGTCCCCCTAGCCCCTTAGTTAGGTTCAATTGTAATTCCCCTGGGTTGATTCACTGTTGATTAGACTGCGGAAGATCCGACAGTAGCTTGGAATCTCTTAAGCTGACCAAGCCCTCTCAGTCTAACTACCCGGCAGACGACTAGTCTTCACCGGGATAGAAAGCTGAGCTATGCACAGAACTCCACTACTGGAATTGAATTCCAGTACAAAGCAGTAAACTGGCTAACTCTCGTATACCAATCTCCTACTATCGAATGAAGAGGCTCTAACAACCTAATCAGATTCTATCTATCTCAGGTTGCAGCAGAAATCGAGAAAAGCTGATCAGACTCAATCAATTCAATAAACATGCATCATTCGATTAAAATCAAACAGTATAATCATCCCAAGTCATTACAATCAAATCCCTAACACAAGGAACTAGGGTTCTTCATACCCAAGTGAGAGAAGGGTTCTACTCCATAGAGAGAGAGAAGAAAACAGTAATCGGAGTAGTCATACTCATAAGATGAGGAAAATCTGCTCCGGGATGATGATTTCCACTCCTATGACGATCTCCAAGCTCGATTTGACGAAACCCAGCTCCAAGATAGCTTCTAGGATGTGTTCTTCGTACTTTCTCTCTCTAGGGCTCTGTTTTTGCTCTGAAAATCCGATTCTCCACTTTTGGCTCGAAATTGGCTGAAAAACCAGAAATTTCCCGACTCACACGGGCAGGCCACACGGTTGTGTGGCTCACCAGTTGCCCGTGTGAGTCAAAACGCGCCGTATCACTTAGGTCGATTCCAGCCATCCCACACGGCCAGGGTTGCACGGCCGTGTGGATTTCCTGGGATGCCCGTTTTGCCTCGGCAAAAATCCACGGCCACAATTGCAAGTTGCACGGCCGTGTGATACCAGGCTGCCCGTGTGGCTTCCTTAGAACCTCGCCATGCGTCCGATCTTCGTCCAATCGACCCCAAACTCGCTCCAAGCCTCCATCACGTACTAGGACCTGAAATATCACAAACAAGCACAAGTGTGAAATCGGCCTAAAACACGAGAATCAACACCTCAAACGGTGTAAGAACAGGGGTAAAAACATGTGTAATTAACGGTCTATCACTCATGGATCGGGTGCACCACCGAGCCTGAACTGGATGGCTGCTCCGTCCTTCCAATCGTCCGTGTCTGCATGCTTGAAGGTCGTGTAGAACTCAAGTACGAGCTCGTGGTAGACCTTCTCTCGAATTTGGAGGAGGCGGCGCCAGGGGCGGTTGATGACTATGGCGGAGAAGTGCTCGTAGCAGTTCAGCTTCTCCAACTCGCGCTTGGACCAGCAATGATGCTGCCCAAATTTGCAGGCTAGGACGCTCTTAAAACGATCCTGGTGGGGCCCCCTTTTCAAATCTTGAATAAACGGGTGCCTGAGGTTGGGCTTCGTCATCGTCCTTCAAAAGAACAACCCAAAGTGGAACCAAGAGGCAACGAAAAATGTTAATCACACCCCCACACTTAAGAACAGAAAACAGCCTAACCATGGTTTCATCCATGGGTCGGGGGTTAAAAACTCGATAAATCAAGCCTAATCTGAGTGGGGGTGCAAATCCATGAAAAAGTAGGCAACTCAAGGTTCACATTCATAACAAATACACCCTCAAAGCACATCATTAAGGGTCCCAACCGACTCCCACAAAATGGTACAAAAACAGGCATTTCATCGAACACCTTGTGTGCACTATTAAGTTAAGCATGAAATTAGCACATTCATAGAACACAAGGCCTCAAATCAACATTGTAAATATGCTCTAACATCAATCATACATTATCCAAGCATTCCCCACATTCAATTTCATTCAATTCACTCATTTCAAATGGATTCTCTAAATATACACCCTAATATCCAATTCTCCTTAATTCATAAGGTAAATGGCAAAATCAAACCTGGAGACTCAAGTAGGATTGTAGGGATTGATGAGATGAATGAAATGCACTTGACGAAAGTGCGAAAATCTGCCCGGAAGTGGTCGTCGAAGTCTCGCCGGAAATCGCCTCCGACGACAAAAACGTCGGCCAAATCTCCTCAAAATAAAGGGATAGGCCGCTTTTGGTGTGGGAAGGATGTGTTTGTTGTTGGTTTGGTGAAAAAATGACAAAAAATGGCCGAAAAAATCGAAATGGGTTGGTTTGTCGCGGTTTTCCGGCTAGTTTCAGAGGATTCCGGCGAGGATTTTGATTTTTATGACCACTCGGCCGTGTCGACTGAATTTATAGGCCGTGGCTCGACCACACGGCCAGGCTAACAGGACCGTGTGATGTGCACACGTGCCCGTGTCGGCCGACACGGGCAGGCCGAGAATTTTCCACACGGCCGTGCGAGATGCACATTTGGCCGTGTGGGATTTGCCGAGAGCTCACACGGCCAAGGGGTTAAGTCCACACGGCCGTGTGAGAAAATGATATGCCCGTGTCGGCCACACAGCCAGGCTGAGGCAAGCCACACGGCCGTGCCAGTTGCACATTTGGCCGTGTGGAATTTGCAGAGAGCTCACACGGCCAAGGGATAAAATCCACACGGCCGTGTGAGCATCAGGCCTGGCCGTGTGAGCTGCTGGAGCCCGAATTCAACCTGTTTTCACTCAAAAACGACATTCGACTCTGGAACAACATCTCAAGACTCAAAGAACACAAAAAAAAACAAAAGGAAAAAAGTAAGAAAATGCAAACCTCGGTGGGGTTGCCTCCCCACAAGCGCTTCTTTACCGTCTTTTAGCTGGACGCCAGTATGGATGCTCAGAGAAGTGTAGGATCAGGTGCCTTCAAGAGCGGATCCACATCGCTCTTGAGGTACAGCTTCAAATGGTGGCCATGCACGCGACGAATGTGGCCACCAGCATTCGCCAACTCGACTTGGCCATCCGGCAAGATGCAAGCGAGTGAATACTCGGATGGCCAAGGTGGGGGCGGGACCAGCTCGTAGTGGTCTCCGGCTTTCTTTCGAGCAGGCTTAGCTGCCTACAGTTTCGGCCGCCACTCCTCCTTGATCTGTTCTTTTGGTGACGGAGTGGACAAGAGTGGTGGCGAAGGTGTGGGAGGCGGATCCTGCAAAATAGGAAACACAGAAGGATACACGACAGACTCGTGCTCCTGGTGAGATACAGCATGCAGAGGCGACGAAGCAGGTAGAGTATTAGCAATTGAAAACGTTATTCGCTCCTCGCCATCCCTCAAAACTAAGGTCCCATCATGCACATCTATGAGAGCCTTGGCGGTGGCCAGGAAAGGCCTTCCCAGTATAAGGGGCACTTCTGTGTCCTCATTGATGTCCAGGACAACAAAATCCACAGGATATTTGAATTTGCCAACCTTAACCAGAAGGTCTTCCACTATGCCTCTAGGATGCACTACAGATCGGTCAGCTAATTGAAGGGTCATCCTAGTAGCACGGGGTTCACCTAGGCCTAGTTTCTTGAACAATTTATACGACATAACATTGATACTAGCACCTAAATCCGCCAAGGACCTCTCTACATGCAATTTATCTATAGAGCACGGGATAGTAAAACTACCTGGGTCCTTCTGCTTCTGCGGAAGCTTGTTCTGCAGAATAGCCGAGCACTCCTCGCTGAGCTCCATAGTGGCCAGCTCACTTAGCTTCTGCTTCTTTGAGAGAAGCTCTTTCAGAAACTTCGCATACTTAGGCATTTGAGATAGTGCCTCCAGGAAGGGCACTTGGACATTCAGCTTCCTAAGCATGAACATGAAGTTTTTAAACTCTGCCTCCAGCTTGTCTCTGTGCAACCGAGTAGGGAAGGGGAGTTTCGGGATATACTCCTTCACTACCGGTTGCGGCTTAGGTGCAGGCACCTCAACCTCCTTCTCTGCTTCTTCTTCAACTGCTGGAGATGCTAAGACAGGGTCTCTCTCTCTTGTTCCCGAACAGGTGGATCAACAGTCATCTTGCCACTCCTGGTTGTGATGGCATTGCAGTGCTCATTCAGGTTCTGCAGATGAGGGATGGTCTGACCGGGTAGAGTACCAGGAGCCCTTCGTGCCAGTGCCTGAGCCACGCTCCCCATCTAGGTTTGGATATCCTGCAAGACAGCCTGTGTGTTCCTCTGGCAAGCTTCAAGAGCCAGGAATTTACTCGAGGCCTTTTCCATGAACTGCTCGATAGTGTTGAATTTCTGAGCACTAGAACTGGCGAGAGAACCCACCAAGTCCCACAATTCAGCCATCTGATCATTCTGCACTGGGGTAGCAGGGGCTGCACCTTGCTGTTGGAAAAGGTCGCGGCTGTGATTGAGCAGCATGCCCCTGCATGGGCTGGTAGAGAGACTGTTGCTGTTGCTGGAATTGCCCCTGTCTGGGCTGATATGGCGGCCTCTGGAAGCCCGGTGGTCCCTGGGGGACTGGCTGTTTGGAATTTGCCCCACCCCAGGAGAAGTTGGGATGGTGGCGCCACCCCTCGTTGTAAGTGTTACTATAGGGGTCATTGCGCCTGACATTATTGATGAAGTTCACCTGCTCCTGGGGTGTGGTCGATTCCTTCATCGCCTGGCAGTCATCCACCATGTGATGGGTGCTCTCGCACCAGTGGCAGAGCATCGCCTGCTGCTGTCCGGTCCCTGGAATCATCCCGGAACGATCGATAGCTAAAACCAGCTTCGATACTACCTGCACCAAATCAGAAGAATGGGTTCCCACAGAATGTACACCTCGGCTTGGTGCTCTCCTCGACCTCCTAGCAGTGCCCCAATCATACCCGTTCTCTGCCATCTCCTCAAAGAGTTGATTCAGCTGTGGCGGTGTTTTGGTCAGCATGTTCCCACCACAAACCGAGTCAATCAGCTGCTTGTCTTCTGGGAAGAGGGCGTGATAGAAGGTGCCCACCTTGAAAGCATCATTGAAGCCATGATTTGGACACCTCAGGAAGAGACTGTTGTACCTCCCCCATGGATCCCTGATGGTCTCATCCTCATCCTGAGCAAAATGGGTAATTTGCCTCTGCAGGTCAGTCGTCTTGGATGGAGGATGGTAGCGGGTGAGGAACTTGTCCGCCAGATTGGCGAACATGGTGATAGAGCCCGGAGGTCGAGTGTCTAGCCACTCCTTGGCTTGCCCCTCCAGAATAAATGGGAAGTACCTCAGTTGGATGCATCTGCTGGTACCCCATTTATCTTGATTCCATCAATCGGCTCGTGGAATCTCCTCAGATGCGATCGGGTGCACTCACCCTCCTTGCCACGGAACATGAGGCTGTTGAATGGGTAACCTCATGTCCGCGTCTCTGGCGGTCCAGTAGGATCCCATGGTCTGCTCCTCTGGATTGATCATATCCTGGTTCTCTGGATCAGCCATCTGCTCTTCGTCAGTGATCTGTAGCTGTGCTAGCGCCTCCTCCGCAGCCAGTCATGCCTTTAGAGCCCGCTTGAAGTTCCTGCAGGTCCGTTCAAGCTCCTGGTCTAATGGTAGTAGTTCTCCTGACTGGCTACGAGTCATGCACTACCTGCACACAACCAGCAAAAGCAACCCGTGAAAGCACACAGGTCGAAGAGAAAACAATGCAGTAAAGAAAAAAAACTAGAGTAACAAATTCTCACGTTTCCCCAATAACCTAGAGGGTCCCCGGCAACGGCGCCAAAACACAACACCAAACTGCGACCAAGTGTAATCGCAGTCTGGGAATGCAGTAAGAGGCAAGTTCTATTATCAACCCGGGGTCTAGATCTACTGCTTACTCCGTGATTATCTATTATCTAGCCAACTAAGTCGAGTGATTGTTGTTTAAAGCAAAAACAGTAAGAAAGCAGGAAATGATTCGGTTTTCTAAAGCAGGAAAGAGTCACTCGGGAATGAGTCCCCCTAGCTCCTTAGTTAGGTTCAATTGTAATTACCCTGGGTTGATTCACTGTTGATTAGACTGCGGAAGATCCGACAGTAGCTTGGAATCTCTTAAGCTGACCAAGCCCTCTCAGTCTAACTACCCGGCAGACGACTAGTCTTCACCGGGATAGAAAGCTGAAGCAATGAGCACAGAACTCCACTACTGGAATTGGATTCCAGTACAAAGCAGTAAACTGGCTAACTCTCGTATAACCAATCTCCTACTATCGAATGAAGAAGCTCTAACAACCTAATCAGATTCTATCTATCTCAGGTTGTAGCAGAAATCAAGAAAAGCTGATCAGACTTCAATCAATTCAATAAAACATGCATCATTCGATTAAAACCAAATAGTATAATCATCCCAAGTCATTACAATCAAATCCCTAACACAAGGAACTAGGGTTCTTCATACCCAAGTGAGAGAAGGGTTCTACTCCATAGAGAGAGAGAGAGAGAAGAAAACAGTAATCAGAGTAGTCATACTCATAAAGATGAGGAAAATCTGCTCTGGGATGATGATTTCCACTCCTATGACGATCTCCAAGCTCGATTTGATGAAACCCAGCTCCAAGATAGCTTCTAGGATGTGTTCTTCGCACTTTCTCTCTCTAGGGCTCTGTTTTTGCTCTGAAAATCCGATCCTCTCACTTGTGGCTCGGAATTGGGTGAAAAACCAAGATTTCCCGACTCACACGGGCAGGCCACACGGCCGTGTGGCTCACCCAGTTGCCTGTGTGACTCAAAACGCGGCGTATCGATTAGTTGGATTTCAGGCTTCCCACACGGCCGTGTGGAAATTCTGCTCTGCCCGTGTTTGCTCTCGGCACAAATCACATGGCCACCTTGCTCATTCACACGGCCGTGTGATATTTATTTGTGCCCGTGTGAAGGCTCGCACAATCCCACACGGCCACATTGGTCACTTGCACGGCCGTGTGAGGTTTGTGTGTGTGCCCGTGTGGCTTCCTCATCGGCTTGCCTCGCCCCCGATCTTCGTCCAATCGACCCCAAACTCGCTCCCAGGCCTCCATTCACGTACTAGGACCTGAAATATCCCAAACAAGCACAACCTAGCGTGAAATCGTCCTAAAACACGAGAAACCACATCTCAAACGGTGTAAGAACAGGGGTAAAAACATGTGTAATTAACGGTCTTTCAACTTCAAACTGGAATTTCCCAGCAAACCTGCGAGTCAAACTCCGCCAGCAACCCAGGAGCGACAAGGAGCCTCTAGTGTCAGCATTAGATTCTTCAAATGCCATGGCTATGGCCACAAATCGCATCAATGCGCTAATCAAAAGGTTTTGGTACTCCGAGATGGTCAATACTATTCTAACAATGAAGAGGAGACCGAGGAAAAGATTGTAGGCGACTCGAAAGGAGAAGAGATGAAGGCAAGCAAGGGAGATTTGTTTGTAATTCAGCGAGCAATGACGAGCACGGAGATGGATCCATCTGAAGTGGACCAAAGGAACAATCTCTTTCGCACTCGGTGTCAGGTTAACGCGAAAAATTTGACAGTGATTATTGGCGGTTGAAGTTGCGCGAATGTGGCGAGTCTTGACGTAGTGAAGAGACTCGGATTAGCTATGATTCCCCGAGCTAAACCATATTCTCTTCATTGGCTCAGTGACCACGCTGCAATTAAGGTGAACAAACAGGTGAAAATTCCTTTTTCGATCGGCAAGTATCATGACGAAATGCTTTTCGACGTTATCCCGATGCAGGCAGCCCACTTGGTCTTGGGGAGATCGTGGTAATTCGACCGTAAAGCATCCCATCACGGTCGAACGAATTTCTACATCTGGGAGCACGGTGGGAAGAAGACGACCCCCAAACCATTGACGCCGGAAGAAGTTCGAGAAGACCAGCATCATATGTCGAAGAGTCGAGTCCGGAGTGGGGTGGAATCGAGTGTAGCAGCTTTCGTACAAACCCACGAACCGCAGATGATGGATCGGTGGTAGTTGTTAACTGTTCTCGCTGGAAGGACAGTTCCGCGCCGAAATATGGTTCGTCGACCCTGTTCTCCGGTAGCCCTGAATCACACTGAACGGGGTGGAGCAACTGGAACACCGATAGAACAGACGGCCAGCGAATACGCGTTCCAAGTTCACCCAGCAATGTGCAAAAGCAATGAAATCTAGCTGAAGCCAGCTCAATCGGAGAATCCCATAAGTGCAATTTTGCTTCCCAACTCGATGAACCACGAAGGAAAAATGAGTGAATCGGTTGAGGAGTTCAAGCACTATTCGAAGCAATCCAACAATGAGGATCCACCCCTGGGGTCTCAGGGAAGGTGTAGAAATTGTGAGATTGGCTCAGCGAGTTCATAGAAGAAAGCCCCAAATTTCAGCACAGCTCGCCGAATTCTGGAAATTCAAAATTTTCTGATGGCGGGAAAAACGAGCGATGCGATTGGAGTCGAATGGGGTCGAGTCGCAGGCTGGAAATGGATGGAGAAGAACCCTGGGAGCCAGGAGAAATCATTGCAAGTGGTGAATTGGGACGGGACACCCGCAAACAGAAAGCCCCAATTCAAAAGGCCTCGCAGGAAAATCGAGTCTCACCGGAAAAAGGAATTTTTGGGCTGACTGGTCTTTCACGATCCTGTTTGGGATGATTTTTTCTATGATTTTCAGTGCAGGTTGATCCCAGCTTTGAGGGCAAAGCTTTTATAAGAAGGGGGGCCTGATATGAACTCAATCCCATCATCGTACAAGCTCAAATTGATCTCTCAATGATCGGATCAAGTTGATGAGAAACAAGCTGAAAACTGCCTAATTTTGACTAAGGCAGAAGGTCATTTGGAGGTAGCAACTTTGAGCTTGAATTTAAGAAGTTTGAGACACAGCCAGTTGGAGCTTGATGTTGGGAATGAAAGTATGAAACTTTCTAAACCTAGAGAGGGGATTGGATGATCTCAATTCAACCCAGAAGGCCAATTTACAGAAGCTTGAAGTTGGCATCGAGTGCTGTTTCCTGGCAGCTAGCTTGGTCTTCCCTTTTCACCAAATTTGTTCCTTGTTCTTGATCCCGGAACCACCACAAACACCAAAAAATCATACCAGTTGCGTGCTCTAATCATCCGAGTCCCTCTTTGGGCTCATCATGACTTGAAATTTTAATTTTGCGGTGAGAAGTTATCTTCTAACCTATTCCTTCCTCTTGAAGCAAAAAAAAAAACTTTTGTTTGAAGTGATCCGCACCAGTAGTAGTTTTGACTTTGGGAACCCACTGTTCAGTCATCTAAGGTTTTCTTTCTATTTTAAAATTATATTTGCACTCATAGCTATCATGATTTGTGTTTTGATAGAACCATCAATTTTAACCTAGTATAACATTAATTTCTCAAATTTCCATATCTATATCATCTAAAGCATGAACATGTCGTTTGTTTGGCTTCCTTTCTAGGAACCCTTATTCCTGCATATTTTTCACATTTATAGTTATTCACGACAGTTCTAACAATGTGGTGTTTTGTATGTACTCTAACTAAACCACTTAGTAAGATTTTATGTGAAGTTTTTGTAACACCCTAACCTGGCCAGGTATTAATTTTACCAAAATGCCCTTGTAAAAAATGCTCATAAACACTAAAACCAGTGGAAAACTTTTTCATAAATAAAGTACTTAAATCACATTCTTGTACTTCAAGCAACGCTCTAACACTTGGGCAAACTCAATCCTTAAAATCTCAAAATTATCTCCAGTCTATACTCATAATCATAAAGTGTAAACAATTAGGTAGTCTCTACTACTGGTGCTACTGAAAACCTTGACTATGTATCCTCCGTGACGCTTGTAACGCCCTCCTCTAGTTAGCTTCCCTTGAATTGTTCCTCTCGAACTCGCTGCTCTCTAACTGCTCCTCTATCTCCTCCTCTAGCTCTTTAAACTAGTGAGTGAGTTGGGTCAGTCTACGCCCTTACATTTATTACTTTTAATACTTGAGCACTTTGCTTAAAACACTTACTTAAACTTATGGAAGTTGTTTGTACTTCCACCTTTTAGACTTTAACTCTTAAAAACGTATTATTCCTTCCTTTACCCTATTGTGGGGCCCATACCTCGACTTAGCTGGCGCCACTACTAGCC
The DNA here is from genome assembly GCA_946122785.1 of Linum tenue. Taxonomy (NCBI): domain Eukaryota; kingdom Viridiplantae; phylum Streptophyta; class Magnoliopsida; order Malpighiales; family Linaceae; genus Linum; species Linum tenue. The sequence goes on along the minus strand of CAMGYJ010000008.1, from coordinate 79,127,191 downwards.
TTGCTTACCTACTTACTTACACATGACTACCCTCACAATGGGGTGCCTCTCAAATGGGTTTGACCACCGCGGAACGAATCACCATCCGATGTCAAACTACGGTGTGACTACTGCGGAACGTATCACCATCTGGTAGCACACCTAAACCTAGGCAATGGAGACACATCTTATTCGCGAAGAAAAGGTAGCGAGCGGTTTTCATCACCGTCAGGCTCCATGCCTGACCAACTACCGCGGAACGTATCACCACCAGGTAGTGATCAACTACCACGGAACTTATCACCATCCGGTAAGAATCCATCTAGCTAGTGGCTAGCTAAGCGAGGTTAACTTATTCTTACTTATGCCCTTAAACTCATTAGTAACTCATTCCTAGATCCCACTTCTCTTTGTACGTGTAATTAATCACCCATAGTATAACTAAGCAACTCTAGTTGGCTTTTCTTGTAATCCACCAAAATCCAATTCAATCCTCTCCTCGTACGCCTATATTCCAACCAAAACACACTCATATATATATATATATATATATATATATATATATATATATAAAATATATAAAGCTTTCTTCTGATGTGTACCCGACGTGTCATATATGCATATATGTCCATATATAAACCTTTGACGGTAGTAATCTAATAATAAATCACAAACAACCGGTTCATTTCACTTAACCAATTCCACCGGAATGTCCCAAACATAAACACGTCCAATTAATCGCTTATGGGGTTTGAGATCTTACCTTCTCCATACCGGCAACACTGTCTTCCTTATACTCCAAATTCCCCAGTCCCTCCCAACTACTCCACGTCGATTTCTCCAGCCCGACCTTTGCACTATCAGCTTCGTCCTTCTCTTTTATACAAATGTCATTTCCTCGACTCTATCTATTACTAGCTCTCGCTGCCGCTTCGAGTCTCTCACACTGATTTCTGTAGAGAAGAGATTGAGAGGGGCAGGCTGAGGGGGTTTGCGGGGCGGGGAGGAAAAGAGTGATTAGGGTGGTTTAACGTAGAGGGTCATTGAAATGGGGATTTGGAGTAGCCTGGGACGTTACTGGCGGAGGAATTAGTAGGGGAAATGGTAACGGGTAATTGGCATGGTCCAGAATACCGGATCATACCGGCCGGTTGAACCGGCAAAACCGAAAATCGGACCAGTGACGAAACATTATAACAAATGCAGCGGCAGGAGGCTGCCGGCCGGTATTGGAAGGCAACCTGGCGTACTGCGATATCTCAGCCGGTTTTGAAGATACCAACGGTTTGCAGGATTATGGAGATGCGGCCGTGTTTTGGTTAAAGAAAACGCAAAAGAAAAAAAAAACGGAAATGCCAGATTTCTGGACAGCAAAGACGCAAACCCTAGGACAATCCTTTGTTGGCTTGTTGCACAGGCCAGAGTCGTGCCACTCTCGTTTCTCCAGTTCTCCCAAGGTCTGACGACGATCCCCCGACCGATGTTCGCCTCCTAGCCGTGCAAACATGATTCGCCTCCCAGCTGTGAGCCTCCCCTGCCATCAATCGTTCACCTCCCCTGCCATTCGCCTCCCCTACCATCACTCGCCTCCCCTGCTTGCGAATCCTTCGTTTGCCTCCCCGCCGTCATTCACCTCCCTTGCCATCATTCGCCTCTCCCACCCGAGAACGAGAAGAGGTCATAGGCTGATATTCATGGATAGCTTGAATGTGTGGGTGGTAGTTCAATATAGAAATTTGGTACTTGGCAGTCGATTTAGGAATCTGTATGTTGTGGTGTTTATTTTTCATTGAAATTAGTAGTTGTTCGCTGCTTGTTTATTGTTATTAATTTTGTTTGTTATCCGGTATATTCCGGTTTTATCCGGTATTACTCCGAAACAGTAACCTGATTTTGCCTGTACGGGTTTTTAATAAAAAATATATTTCTTACTACAAAAATGATATTTTACCGGTACACGACGGTTGAACCACGGTCGTACCACAAAATACCTTACCACAGACAAGTCTTATATGATCTCCGGTACGGTTTCCTGAACCATGGTAATTGGGTGAGGTTTTATTCCTCTTCCTTCTTTTTTTTTTAATTTATTTTAATTAATCCCTATTTATCCTTTACTAGGATTAATCACTTTGACCCAAATTCGAACCGAATCGATTACCGGTCGAACCTAATCATGAAATTTGGGGTGTTACAGTTTTCTGGTTCATATATACTTTTTTTCATCAAGCAAGAGTTCACATTGTGATTCGGGCCCAAATGTACACATTTTACCCCTCATTTCTTATTCGTTTAGCTTAGTATTTCATCGTTCCTCGACATATGCCACGCTAGGTTGTGCTTGTTTTGATACGTATCAGGTCCTAGCACATGTGGAAGGGTCGAGGTCGAATTTTGGGATAATTGGAGTTCAAAAAGCGCAAAAACCAAAGAAAAGTCCGAAGTACCGTGACAATTGCCCCGTAACAGTAAAGTGCAGGCGTCTAGGAAACAGCCACAGTTCACGGTCGAACAAGGCAGTACACGGTCTCCTAAGACCGTGAACTGGAGCCACAAACCGTGAACATCGAGCAGTCCACCGAGGTTTCAGAGGTTATTGACACCAAAGGAGTTCACGGTCTATAAGACCGTGAACTGGGGCCATTGATCGTGAACCCAGGAGAATGAAGCGGCACGTTTTGGACGACACTGAGTTCACGGACGCGTTTAGGTGTCCACGGTCGTGAACTGGCCAACGCGTCCGTGAACTGATCACATTCATGCAAATGTGAAGACAACAGCGGGGAGAGAGAAAGGGGAGCTGGTTTTTGGGAGAAGGAACACTTTCTTTCTCTAGGGTTTCAACCCAAAACACCAAAGGGGAGTTCTAGTGAGAGAGGGAGTGATATTGGAGCATAATTGAAGGCATTGATCAAGTTTGGAAGCTAGGAATCAAGCCTAGAAGAAGAAGAAGAAGCAGAAGAAGAAGATATGGAGGTTTCTTTGTAATCTCCCCTTTCTCTCTCTCTAGGAACTCACTCTTTTCTCTTGGGTGTTGTAGATCCCAAACTAATAATTTGTAATTACTTGTTTAGATTGAATGATTAAGTGTGGGTTTGCATCAATTTGAGTATTGGAGGTGTTTTCATGGTGATATACTTAGTTATGCTTTCCAAATCTTGTGTGCTTGCCTAACCTAGATTAGAGGAAAACCACACCTTTTTAGGTAGGCTTGACAATCTTGGTTTTCCAGCCACACCTTTTTAGGTAGACTTGACAAGCTTGGTTTTCCTGGGCACTTTGTGTCTACTATCTAGGTTGGAGACCTTTGACTCAAGTTTGCATCTAGGTTGGTTGTGATTAAAGCCGCTCAAACTCCGGTTTGAGGGAGAGACCTAGGCAATCACTAGAGACTGAGTGAGAGGATCGATCCCGTGACAAATCGATCTCTAGTGAATCCATCCCATGACAAATGGATCACTAGCTGCTCCTCCTAGTGGTTCCCCTAGACTTGGTGAGTGGATCGATCCCGTGACGAATTGATCTCTAGTGAATTGATCCTGTGAGAAATCGATCACTAGTTGCTCACCCCCCGCAGTTCACAACACATATGCCACACGACTCCATTCAATTCAATGAGTCATGGTAGCTAGTTAGGGGAAGCAATTCCTTGGTGAAGCTCCCTTAGTTAGAATTTTCCTTATTTACTTTTCTTTGCTTGTCAACAGTATCATTTATAGCTGAAAAGTAAAACTGCTACCACCATTCAAAATTCCTGCTCTTAGAGTGATTTTCGGAGACTTGACATGGCAGCCCATTTAAACGGCCTTTCTTTCCTCTTTCATCTTCCGTCAATTGAGTTTCTCTTCCCTCAACTGTTCCTGTAACCATCCTCCCCCACATTTCTCTCTCTCCTTCCTGCAGCAAAGTACATGTCGGTTCCCTATCTCCCCTGAAACCTATTCCCCTTCCCGCAGCAACGACAAACTCAACCATAATCTACCGATGACCAAACTCTTTCCTTCCCATCACCCCACCAGTAACCAAGCTTCCGATCTGATTGCATTGGCAGAGGGAGAGCGCATTCGCCAGTCAAGGACGGCAACCAGACCGCCAGACGACCATTTTCAGCCCTTTGTTTCGTGAATTTAGTTTTCACGCACATCGCCGCCACCGGCCTCACAACTTTTGATTCGCAGAAAATATTGGTTTCGTGCGATGACTTCTTCAGAACGATCGGTGCCTTAAATTTTAGGTCAGTATCTCAATTTCCGATATCTGTAAATCTCCAATTTTTCGGCGCTCTCTTTAGAAAATGCAAACTTACTCCTCCCTACTATCGATGAACCATAGAATCCTCATCCGATCGATGAACCATAGCGGCGTTGATGAAGCAGTGCGTAGCAGTGGTGTGGATCATACTTGCTTCCCCGCACAAAACTAAAAGACAAGTGGACAGAACCAAAACAATCTCAAACAATTAAAGCAGTCGCACCGCAGCGCAGACCCATCCCTGCACCAATCGAGAACAAAACGAGGGAATCGAATTGCTGCGAGAAAAGTCTGAAAGGGGAATCTACGAGAATTACCAACGAGAAGAAGCAGAGATATGGCTATAGCTTTCTCGAATAATATGAACTAATTCCCGGGTATGTGTTCCTCTCCGCCGTAGCTAATCAACAACTTCGTTTTTCTTTCATTCTATGGTCTTTTACACACTAAATTCTTTCCTCGCCATTTGCAGCTTCGTTTCGGCATCTCACGTCTCCTCTTCGGAATCGTAATTCGTTCATCAATCTCCCAAGCCGGCCACTAGGAGAGTTCCTGGGATAAGCGATAGGTCTAAGGGGTTGGCACGATGTGAATACTTCAATTCTATACATCATAATGGGTCTTAATCCACTAAAACTGCAGTTGTATTTGCAGCAGATAACGCTAGCCGAACTTAAGATTTGGGAGTAATCTGCACATCAGGTAATTGGAAGACTAATTGATATTCGTCTCAAACTATTCCTATAAATATTGAATGTCAACATCTTGATGTTTGAATACTTAATTTTGAGTTCAGATGTTGTTTGGAGTAGTGAATTTAACGACGATAGAAGGAGTTCACCTTTCTGGGTGCTCAGCACATCGGGCAATTGGAAGACTAATTCATATTGGTCTTAGACTTTTCCTAACCGTATTGAATTTGAACATGAGATGATAAGGATGGCTCTTCCAAATATAGTATATATATTCATAGTAATCATCTGGGGTTCTATGTAGAGCCAAAATTGATTTTGGAAAACCAAAATGTGGAAGCTTTGCCGTCTTTAGGTTTCTGAAAAGTGGATTATACTGAATCATCACCTTCTCTTAGTATTATCCAACCGAAGGTATCTGTGGCCTAAATTGATTCTAGGCTTTATCAGGCATAATGCATTCTTCTTATGTTGCATTCCCGTCCCTTTACTCTTTTGTTGCGTTGCTAATCTCTTTGTGGTTATCTTTAAATGGGTAGTTGTCGAATTTTGCTAATCGTCTTTGTTTAATCTCCCTATTATATTCAGTTGAGAATTTAGTTATTCTTTTTTATGTAGAATTTTGATTTCTATGTCTGGGTCAGGTTGGAAGTGTACCTCTGTGTTGGGTTCCTCAAGATCACTGCCCTCCGTTAGCAGTATGTGAGGGTTCTTCTTTGATTCTCTTCTTTTATCATCTCACGATAGTTATCAATTGCAAATGAAGCTTTACTTTCTGCAATTTGGTGCCACTTCTCTAACCCTTAGTTATAATCGGAAAACTCCCACCACAACTTTAATAGTAACCATAGCGGTTGGATACTTTTGCTTGCTTGATTCACAACCAAATAGAGGAGGAAGAAGATAAATTTGCTTGCTTAATTCTTGTGTTCACCATTACGCCTTCTTGAATGTTCAAGAACATATGTAATTGAGTGAATCCAGGTTTTCTTATTGTGTTCCCATTTCTGTCTTTAGGGTGTTTCACAGGTGACAAAACCCAAAACTTAACAATTCTGCATTAATGGTGTCCATCTTTTCATCGATGTTCATATCGACTACATACCTGAATCCTCTACTGCAGTATATAACCTAGGAATTAGTAGGCAACCGTTTGCTTCGATGAGTATCTTGGTTTTTTGTTTCTGATATGTGAACTTCATAAACAAACTGCAGTGTAAAACCAACATTTCCTGTCACATGATTGGGTGTAATTTTGGCTACTTGAAGGGCGTGAGTTTTGCTTCCAGTTTTGGACACATACATTACATGTTCTATTAACATAGAATCCCATGTTATCCTGTCCATGGTAGGTTAGATACTTGCATTTTGTCAAAGTTAATGGGTGGCGTTCATTTGCTCACGTGCCATGAGTTCTAACATAATTTGGTTTGGTTACCACTCTAGCGAAGGACTGTGAAAAGGCGCTCCTCTACTGTACACGTACTCAAGGGCAACAACTCCCTATTGCCGATCGAAAAGGTGTGTTTGTTCAATATTGTCATATTTAATCACTTTCTATAAGGATTAATAGCTCCTAGGGGTGATTTCCATTAAAGATGCTCTCCTTCCGACTCCTACCTAGGCATCGTAGCACTTTGGTGAAATGATATAACCAATTGTATTTGAAGTTGTGTCCCTAATAGGTTTGTTTATTTCCTGTTATGAACATGCTACACATGGTAACACCATTTTATGTGTTAGAGTCACATTCGTTTCCAAACAAATTGGATAATGGTTCCTGTTATTTGGGTGTGGGATGAGTGTTATGTAACAGAAGTCTGGTTTTAGTGGTATTCTTTGCTATCTTATGATACCTGCCATGATTTTGTTATGCTTTCTCTCTTACGGTAATTGCACTTTAATGATGTCTAATATTGTCTCTTACGTTTGTTTTGTCCCTATAACATTCCCGTGTTTCCCAGGTTAAAGTCTTTACACAATACATGTTTCTACTGCAATAGTTTTCACCACCTTCCGGTGCTGAATGACAATCACTGCATTCATATTGCAGTGGCGATTTGATATAAGTGTAGTAATGCCAGCCGCCCTCAATCCATGACGTTGCTGCAACAGATCTGGAAGGGAGATCAAGAAGTGAAGTGAAGAACTCCAACATACAGCACTGTCAACAATCGTCAGTATCGGGGATAAAGATTTGGCACCGCGTGTTCCTCCAATTCTACACCCCCCCAATCTTCAATTCCCGCTTCCCGAGTCATCTCCCAGCTTCGAGACGTAGTTGTGCAAGGATGAAGTCGCGTAGGAGGCAGAGGAAGAGCGCAGGTTTGTGAGCAGCAGAGTTGGGTGTAGATCGCCGGGTCTACAGGGTTTTGGGTAAACCCGGTGCCCGGGGTCGAGCGAGTGGCGGTGGGATTTCTTCCCCCGAGTGTGCCTGCTGCAGATCGGGGACGGTTTCCCAGCATCCGTACCTCGCCCGTGACACCTCCCCGGGTTGAAGAAACCCTATCATCCATTTTGGTTGATTTGGAGGATTTCGGGGGAAAAGGGGGGTTTTGAGGCTCGAGGTGTTTTTTGGATCTTGTCTAATGCCTTTCTTAGCAGTCAAAATGGCAGAGCATTATCTCCATTTCTCAGTGATTCTTTGGAGGGACGATTCTGTGGAGGTGAGTTGAAGTTTAATTTGTTGTTTGTTCTTCATTTGGTTGAATTGTTCATGAAAGAATTGGATTTTTCATTCTTGATTACTTAATACTTGCTTACATTGATTTAAGGTTTATTCTTGAGAGAATTGGAGAGAGAAAATAAACTTTAATGAATTGCTAGACATGAATTTCAGTTCATGCGTACACATGAACTGAAAGCCTTTACTTTGTTGCGTCGGTTTATGAAGGATTCGGTTCATTTGGTTCATCTGCTACTCAAATACTAATTACTCTATGTGTTCGTCGGTTTATGAAGGATTCAGTTCATTTGGTTTGTCTGCTACTCAAATACTAATTACTCTATGTGTTCGCCGGTTTAGGAATTGAGAGAATGCATAGGCGCTTAATTTGGTTTTGCCTATGTTTCATTTGGGGTTGGTGCTCTTTCGAAGGTTCATCCTGATGTTTACTGTTGGAAAAATGAGCTGACCTCTGTTCTTTTCATTGAAGATTCAGATAATACTAGAGCCTTTTTCGTTGAAGAAAAATGAGCCTTAAAAGTTAAAAAGGTTTGATCCTTATGTATCACAAAGGTGATCAATCTGTTCAGTGATTTGTTCGATTCTGATGTCTTTATGAATTTCTATTTATGAACTTTTCTTCTGGGAGCACCTTGCTGTCTTGCGTTCTGTCTTTTTGTCACCTTGCAGCGTGGGAGAATTCTTTGAGCGGCATTTTGTAGAAGAGGTATGTCATGCATGTGTTTCAATCCTGAAGTTGAGTTCATTTGATTCAGTCACATTTCAAGTTATTAGATTTAGATGCCTCGAGATCAGGAATCTCAACATTTTTTTTTTATCTGAAGGTTGTTAACTATCTGATTGGACCCATGGTTGGTGGGGCAAGTGGAGGGATAGATTGGAAATTCTTTATCTTATCAGGAAGTGTAAAAGTGAATTTGGGAAGCTGTTTCAAATACTCTGACTCTGAGAAGTGCGGAAGGATAGATTGGAAATTCTTTTATCTTATCAAGTTGCTACTAACTTAGATTGGAAATACTAACTTAGTTTGTTGCGGCTTGCTTGGAGGAACGGCTACAGGAAAGTGATTCTTAACCTCGACTCGGCCACCGCCATTGGCATCATTCAGAATCGGCAGGATAGCGACCATCGTCACGGCCATTGAGATTGACCATCTCCTCAAGTTGGATTGGGAAGTTAAAATCTTCCATGTTTATAGAGAATGTAATTTTGTTGTCGATTTCCTTGCTAGGAGGGGTCACACTTTTCCTTTTGGCACACATCTATTCGATGAGTGCGACCCGGAGTTTAGATATTGGCTCAACTATGACATTATGGGTACTACCCAAGAACGTTCGATATTAATTTAAGTTTTGGACGCTTTTTGCGTCTTCCTTTCTACCAAAAAAAAGTTTTTGTTCTCAATTCTAGTTTCTTTCCTTTGTCTTGAGGGCATAAGACAATCATGATTTGGTGCCATATTTCCCCTTAGGGGTACTGCTGTTGTGAGGGATAATTTGTATAATTTGTGTTCAATGCCCTGTGATACTTTTGGCTTTCAAAAGTAGTCGTTGAACAAGCTCCATTTCAAGTGCACTGCATCCAAAGCGTTTTTGGGAGTTGCAATTTGGGAAGACCTATTTTGAAAATCCACTTTAGTAATTTGTTTAAGTTCCATTTGACATTTGTTGGAAACAGAGAAAGCGTAGAAGATAGAGAAAGTAGCAAATTTTGATATTCTAATAAATTATTCACTATTGAGTAGAAGATAGAGAAAGTAGATAAACATCGCTCATTAAATAAATTTTGCAAACTAACTCAATTATTCAATAAAAAGTTGTTTTCATATCTCGAAATTTAGATGTTTCATTTTAATCTCTAAGAAGACCTAACTCAAAATCTATCTTAATATAAAAGTGAAACGGGAAAACATGATGGCCCATGTCAAATTTCAAGCATGTAAAGGAGTTTTCAGAAGGCTAATTTGAAAAATTAGTGATTGTGACGGGTGAGCTTCAATATCTGCCAAAAAACCTGTGTTGTGAAAACCAGGCTGGACCGGTCGGTCAGACCGAGAAAATCGGACCCGGACACCAATCCGGCCCTGGAAGCATCAAGACGGGAGGGCTTGAGGAAATAAACTGGTGCCTATTTTACTGGGATTTTGTTTGCTTAATAATTAAAAAAACAATAAAGGTAATGGAAAATGAGAAGTCACCGCTTAACTTCTATATTCACGTACCTTTTGAGTATTGACCCTTTTTATTATTATTCTATTATTCTTTTCTTTATCTACAATCAAGTACCGGTTTGTGGCCGTTTTTAATGCCTGTTAATTAATGGTTATCCGATAAACCTTGAACCTCTCATTTATCCGGATTGATGTCTGGTTCGATTTTGACAACACTGCAAAAAACAGGTGGACCGAGATACTTGGATTAGAGGGAGAATAGGTAGATGGATTGGTGTTTGATAATTGATTATGACAGTTAAAAATGGAAGGTATCAAAATATATATAAAAAAATATGAAGAGAGAAATAAGGGTCTAAGCGAAGCGTAGGAGGCGGGTCAGACTCATATATGAAACGATTTTCAAGTTGATTGTTTGGTGCAATTTTGTATTAGTGAATGCCCTCTCTAGATACATTGCCTCTATTTATACTAGGAAATCTGGTTAAACATCGTTAATGGTATGTCCAAATACATGTATTCGTATGGACTCTCTTAACGCATTTAACAACGGATAAGGTGCAAGTCTATTTATGGCATTCTGTTTGTTCTTTTAAGTGATCTCAATATTCGTTATTACTTAAAATGTCTGAGCATCCATCTGGCGACCTAGAATGACGTGTGGCCTTGGGGTTCATTACCTTCTCTCTTCGGTGTGGACAATTTTCTCATTTGTATAGTCGCTGAGCACACCCTTCCCAGATCTAGGTGCATGTTGGGTCTTATTTGACTGGTTAGGGCCATGAGTGAGTAGTTGAGATTTCTTGCATGACTTGTTTTATTGGAGTACGGACCGGGTCATGCTTTTGCTTATCAGTCTTAACAAGAAGTGAACTTATTATTTGTGCAATGATCAATATTTTATAAAACCTATCGTACCCTCCAGTTGGATCAGAAAATATCGTACACCCGACCCATCCAATATGTGGTTTTAACGGTAAGAAATGCTTGAACTACAGTGAATCATGATTTTAGTACAAAATACGCAACAACTTACTTTTCCGGTATAACCTACTGTACGCTTTCACAATATTTGGCTTTTAGTGGTAGTTGTTTGAAATTTAGTATTTCATCTAGCATCCAAATTCGAGTAAGAAGTGTATCTATTTAGCGTCTTTTATATTAAATGTTATGAACGGGTGTAAACTTATTTATCTAAATGTGAACAACTATGTGATTTAAACTTTTTTTTATTTCTGTTAAATTTATTTACATATTCTCTAACATTAAGTAATCCTTAAGCCACACAATTCGAGAGACATGGGTTGGTGCTCCTACTTTAGAGCACAAAAGTACGAACTTGGAGGAACTCGAAAAATATTTGGGAATTAATATATGTGACTAAAAGACAACGAGTGGTTGTTTCACTAGAGAGGCATACATATGATAGGTGCGAGTAAAGACAAAGAATAATTACCGATAATACAAGCTCTTTTTAAGATTAGCAGACGAATTATATGTCTGTCACCTGCGATCGACTAAGACTATATAATTTAGGCTCTTTACATGTGATGTGAACTCAACCGGATTAAGAGCTGATGACTAGATTTGAAGAGATAGATTCGAAGAGAATACTAAGGTCACCACTGATTTAGAGATTGTTTGGATTGATACAAGAACTTTTTCATTTGAATTTTGAAATTTATAAACGATACCATGTGGTGTAAGGGAACGAAGAATTGACGATCGATGGTTAGAAAAAATGGGAAGATGATGAAAACAGTAAGATCGTAAGGTGGAGTACTAGGATGTCATTCGGGAAAAACTTAAGGGTTGAAGTGGGAGGGGAATACATGTACTTTTATTTTTTAAATAAAAAAATATCTATAGAATTTATGTACAAAATTGATAACAAATATTAGAATGGGCTTTTAAAATTTTAATTTTATTCATGATCTAGATGTATATATTGAATTAAAAAAATAAGAGGTGTTGTATTTTAATATGGATGTATCTGTTTGTCTAAAATTTTATAGTATATTTAATAAAATTTATTAACACTTTACTAATGGTTCGAATATAAAATTCTCTGAAAATAGATGGTAGTCAGGTTCGCACTCGGAGCCGAGTGATTAGTTGTAAAGACAGGATGGGTAGTGTGATTTTTGTCGGCCTTCCAATATGTAGGTATCTAAGATCCCTATATAACCCAATTGATGGCCTCCGGGATGCAATCCAATGGTGATCTTTGAAGGGTATAACGTAGGTTCTATTCAAGGGGATGCAAAAGTAGTCATTGATAACAACGGGCCGGGTAAAAGCTAGTTTATTTTGTAGTTCCATTAGACCAAAACCCTTAAGTTGCTTGCTAGATAACAACCTAAGCGATTAAAGTAGGGTACATGGACAGGCCCGTGTTGACAATTTAAATACTTGCTCTATACTGCACCTGGCTAGAGTTTAAAAACTTGGACTCTAGTCGGGATTAATTTGGGGTGTAGTTTCATGTGAGTCAAGTTTTTGGCGTCGTTGTCAGGGACCCGCGGTCCATTATTTTGAAAAGGTCGTTTATTGTTACACTAGTATTTTCTATCTTGCCTTTTTGTTTATGTTTTGCGTTTCGTGTGTGTTTTGTTTACCCACTCTTCTCGTAGAAGGGTGGTTTGTGTTTGTTTGATTTTGTTTTTTTGTTTTTGTCTGTGTAGGTTAGTTGAAAAATGTCATTACGGAAACCTTACGTAATAGACACTCATTTTACGTAATGAATATTAACTTTTTATTACGTAGTCTGTTAAATCATTACGAAAGACTTACGTAATGCTTCTAATTTAACTGTTACGTAAGAAATAACTATCTTTCCATAAGATTTACGTAATAGATGCATACTTTACGTAACAATTGTAAAGTGTCATTACAGAAGCCTTACGTAATGGATGATCCTTTTACGTAATGAATATTAATCAAGTTACGTAATGTGGTAAGTCATTACGGAAGTCCTATGTAACACTTCAAATTTAACTATTACGTAAGAAATAACATTTGTTACGTAACCTTTACGTAATGAGCGTGTATTTTATGTAACAGTTATAAAATTTCATTACGGAAGCCTTATGTAATAGACGATGCTTTTACGTAATGAATATTAACATAGCATTACGTAAAATGATAAGTCGTTACGGAAACCTTCTGTAACGCTTCTAGTTTAACTGTTAAGTAAGACTAACAAGCATTACGTAATTTTTACATAATAAACATTAGATTTACGTAATACGACCTGTAAAACCTGCTATAGGCTATAGCAGGTCAAAAGGTTCAAGTTATAGTAACTTCAAGGCATGGTAGGAGGTCCCTATTTTCTTTGGAAATTAGTCTCGTATGATCTTGATCGATGAGATTCATATATCCTTTGTGCTCATTTTTCAATTTGGATTCATCTCACCATTCTTCGTCGTAGCTCCAAGTAGCAGCCAATGCTTTTTCTTGTTCTTGTTTCTTGTTTGGACAGTCAGCTATGAGGTGTCCGGGTCTGCCACACCCCAAACAAGTAAGAATCCATCTCTCGACATTCTTTTTTTTGTTGATAAGATAATCATACTCATTGATTAGAAAATGAGATCATTACATCCTGGAAATCAGCTAGGCCTTTCTATCACCTCTTCGAGAACTGCCCCGATCCGACTACAGCGAGTATCAGTCTGACTGATCTTCTCAATGGCAATCTCGGCGTCACCCTCAAAGACTACCACAGTGAAATCATGCTCCAAGCACCAGATAATTTCCTCACGAAGGGCGAGCAACTCGACCACTAGAGGTCATCTATAGTCGCAAACTGAAATCCCCTAGCCATAACAATCTCCCCAGCATAACTCAACAGAACTATCCCTCCCGCCGAGTGAGACCCATACTTGATAGCTCCATCCCACCTACAGATCACCAAGTTTGGCGACACAGGGCTCGGGGTCAAAGGCAGCGGGCAGCCCGGGCGTTGAACACGCTCAACCGATAAATTGCTCCACTCTTGATATTGTTGAGTAAACTGCAGCATCGAAGCCGTAAACCCAAATTGATTCCCCTCGAAGACAACCCAATTCTGGGAGCGCCAGATCCACCAGAGGGCAGCCACGACAACCATAAACAGAGGATGGTGCTGGATAAGAAGCATCAGCTTTTTAAAGAAAAGTGGAAACGTGTGGCGGGACAGGGCCTGACCAAGATACTCAAGGCCTGAGAGATCTTATAAAGCCCGTGCCACAAGACACTCAAAAAATAAATGCTCCAACATTTCCGACTCCGCCCAACACACTGGACACCTTGGAGCCACCGAGACTCTCTTCTCCAAAAAGCCTTCCGTGGTGGGTAGGATCTGATGAAAGATCTGACCTCTCTCGACATTCAAAGCTCCTTAGTTTGTAAATTTCTTATGACAACTATTTTCTTTTTTACCGTATCTCTTATTTTCTCCAGATCTATCATAATTATGTTTTTTTATTTCTCTTGAATTTCATATAATGAAGTTGCTTTGATAGAGAAACAATTTGTTCTTCAATTTCCTCTTCATCATCTGGAATATGAGACTTTAGTGCTAAATCCTTTTCTTTTCTAGGTTACTCGTTATCCTTAATTCCAATCACATTTTCATGTGTTCTTCAATTCTTTGACTCTTCTATAACCGTTACGTTTGATTTCCATGATATAGGCAACGAATTAAAAATGTTACTAACCAAGAACTGCATTTTATGTATAGTTTTTATATATAGAGTCATTAATCCACTGAAAATGTTTGACTCATCATGCATATCAGCTATACTCTGGTTTCATTCATTTTAAATAGTTCATACTCTTTCACTAACATTATAATTCTAGTATACTTAACTTGAGACGTACATTGGTTTCTAGAGTGTTCCATATGTGAGGATTTGCACATTGCCTGTTTTTCATATTTCTCTCTATCAAGTGCAAACTTGAGAATGTGCTTTGCTTTGGGGTTGATCTATAAGTTCACCAAGCCCTTTATGACCGGTTGCTCATTTCATTGTCCACCATTTCTGGACCCCTTCACCTCATAAGTTTGAAGAAAGTCTTTGAAACACCCTAACCCGGCCGGGTACTACTTTTACTAAAATGCCCTTGATAAATAAAATACTCAAATCTTAAAGTGCAGTTGGAATAATTTTACTAAATAAATACTGAAAACATGCACTTGTAGTTCAAAGCAACGCCCTAACACATGGACAAACTCAATACTTAAAATCTCAAATGATCTCCAGACTATATTCATAATCATAAATGTAAATAACTAATAATCTCTAATGTTGTTGCTACTGAAAACCTTGACTAAGCATCCTCAGTAACGCTTATACTCCTCTCCTCTAGCTAGCTGCCCTCGAACTCGCTGCTCACTAACTGCTCCTCTAGCTCTTCAAACTTGTGAGTGTAAAGGGGGTAAATTCTACGCCTTACGTATTCTTTTAAGTATTATGATTTTGAGTATTTTAGCGAATTGGTTACCGTTGCTTGGTTATGTCTATGGTTGCTTATTTGTGCTTTGCTTGAGCTATGATTCGAGGTGATTTTGTGCTATTTGAGGTGATTTTGTGCTATTTACCTTAAAGCGTTATGTTTGAGTCATGGTTAAAGTTTAAGAAACAAGTTCTTTTAAAGAAGTAATTCACTTTCAAGAAGGTGAAGTCGTTTTAAGTGTTTTTAATCACTAGCGCCAGTCCGTTGCCATTTGAGATCTTTGAGACAGAGCAGCAGTTATGCTCTTGAGATATTTAAGATAAGCAGCAGTTATGCTCTTGAGAATCGTGGAAGAAGAGCCTTCCACGACAAGTTTAAGTTTAAGGAAAGCCTGGATGGGCTCTCATACGTATGAGTTGGCGAACGGACTAGCTAGTGAGGGACCGTGTGTCAGTCAAGAATTTAAGTTGAGATTTGAGCTTTAAGAATACAGTTTTAAGAGTTAAGATTTTTAATAGTGGAAGTACAAAACAACTTCCACTAAGTTAAGTAAAGTTATCAAGTATTAATAAGGTGTTAACGTAAGGGCGTAGACTGACCCCATCTCACTCACCAGTTTGAAGAGCTAGAGGAGCAGTTAGTGAGCAACGAGTTCGAGGGCAGCCAGCTAGAGGAGCGGAGTATAAGCGTCACTGAGGATGCTTAGTCAAGGTTTTCAGTAGCAACAACATTAGAGATTATTAGTTATTTACATTTGTGATTATGAGTATAGACTGGAGATCATTTGAGATTTTAAGTATTGAGTTTGCCTATGTGTTAGGGCGTTGCTTTGAACTACAAGTGCGTGTTTTCAGTATTTATTTAGTAAAATTATTCCAACTGCACTTTAAGATTTGAGTATTTTATTTATCAAGGGCATTTTAGTAAAAGTAGTACCCATTCGGGTTAGGGTGTTTCAGTCTTCTGTAACACCCTAATCCGATAGGGTGCTACTTTTACCAAAATACCCTTATAAATCAATGAACATTAATTACATTGAAACGAGTACATAAAAACGTATTCTTACTTGATAACTTGGTAACTTGAAACCTAAGTTCATAAACTTGCTTGGAAAGTAAACTTGTATATGCTTGCATGAAAACATGACTTCGTAATGGAATGCAATGCCATGCTTACTTCACATAAATAAACTTACTGTGAACATAGACATAGAACACATGAATGTAATTTAATTAAATGACATGATTAAAGAGAAATGCTAACTAGCCCCCTCAAACCATGCACCTTATTTGGTAGCGAGTAGGTCATAAATGATATCGTCTCCACTCAACGAGGTGATTCACCTTAGTGAACCTATGGCGAAGAGTGAGGTTAGATAGATTCACGTTTTGATTCTTCGCAACGGTTTTCTTGACTTGAGACTACTTTGCAAGACGTGCAAATTATGGCATACTAATATACCAATTAATTTATCATAATAAAATCTCCACTCATTAAATCTGGCCGATTTATGTACTTGGAAATCTAATCATTCTGAGATAACTTACCTATTTGAAATCAAGGTTCTAGGACAACAAAAGGCATATATTACTCTACTAGAGAAATCACTAGAATTGTCCTTTAGCTATATAGATTAATCGGACAAATTACTACATCACACTTATTCTTACTAATGAAATTCACCACCCTATTCTCGTTGGCAACACTAAATTGAAATACCCACTAAATGTACCATTTAACCCAATTATATTAATGTCACTTACTAAATAGATTAAGGGTAAATACAATTTAATATCCAAATCTTTCATTTTAAACAATATAATAGCCAAATCTTTTCGAAAACAATCTAATATCCAAATCGTCAACTTTCTGTCCATTTGACCGTTAGTTGATACTTCAAAAAAGTTCGAAGTACGACACTTCATCAATATCCATCGATATCTTCTCTGAAAAACCACCAACATATCGTGGTTCCAAACCCGAAAAGTCCATGACTCCACCATGATGGTATAGAATATCTAAATATTCAGTCATCTGCAATGCCAAAACAAGAAAACAAAGTTGTATTGTGACAATTTCCCCTAAACAAAGATTTTTTGAAGTGTCAACTAACGGTCAAACAGACGGAAAGTTGACGATTTGGATATTAGATTGTTTTCGAAAAGGTTTGACTATTATATTGTTTAAAATGAAAGGTTTGGATATTAAATTGTATTTACCCATAGATTAATTATCTTCTTATTGCCTAACAATATTAGTCCTATGATCAGATCAAATAGCTAAAATATTCATTAATTAGTTTACAGCCCCATAATTATAAAACCAATAGAATTTCCTATTATATATATGAACCCTCATAATTTACCAATTGCATACTTAATTGAATATAGTTTAGTCTGATCGACAAAACATATTTAGCACTTATTAACCAAGAGGATTAAATCATGAAACGTACAACTCATTTAGTGAGAGTCACAAGTTCAATCACTAAACATATTTCCTGTTCGTTGCCAAAAGGATTGCTAATGAGTTGATTGGCCAGACTTTAGCAACGATAACAAATCTGTCGCTAAAGTATGTATTTCGCTAATTACCCAGGATTGTACAAACTCATATTACTCACATAAATGTCGATTTGAAGTCGAGGGATCGGATCTTCTTACCTCGTATGTAAGCCTAGCACTATATTCAAGTCATTAGAGTCTCCGTTCCTCACTTAGATCGTCGTTCGATCACCCCGTACGTACCTATGTCGTCAAAGCTACGTCGACATAGGAGCAACCTTGGTTAGTTAACTATACAACTTGGAGCTTGAACTAAGTTGGGGATTCGTCACTCTTACCTACTGATATATATATATATATATATGGCAAAGGCTAGCATACGCCCGGACGTACCCTAGCCTACCGTACGCCCATTGAGTTTTGCTATTTAGACAATAAAATAACTGGAGTTTGGGGCACGATACTATACCCTAACCCCTAATGGGTGAACCCCAGTCCGCAATTCACTAACCCAAATAATAATATTCATTTAATCTTGAAATGAAAATCAACGGTTCTGATTCGTCGAAATTATTGTTGATTTTCATTTTAAGATTAAACGAATCTCATGATTTGGGTTAGAAAACTAGGGACTGGGGTTTATCCATTAGTGGTTAGGTATAGTATCATGCCCAAACTCCGGTTAATTCTTGATCTAAATAGCAAAACTCAAACGGGCGTACGGTAGTCTAACGTACGTCCGGGCGTACGCTAGCCTGAACCATATATATATATATATATATATATATATATATATAGAGAGAGAGAGAGAGAGAGAGAGAGAGAGTTGATGGAAGCGTTTGCTAGGGGTGTTGGTCCTTCTCCGGCGATGAAGACGGCAAGGAAGACGGGAAACTTTGGGGATGAAGTGGATGGACGGGATGAACGATGATGGAAGGATGGAGGTAGGAGCAGGAACTTGTATCTCCAAATATTTAGATGAAAGTGAGAATGTGGTGGTCACGAGATGATGGTGTGGGAGTAAATGTGTTGTTGGTGGTTGCATTTAATAGTTGGCCATAAATCATTCTATTATTAGCATAAATAAGTCTCGGGAAGGGTAGTGAGGGAAATCCAGATTAGGTGTGGTTTGGGGTGCTACCTTTCCTCCCCTCTTATAAAAATTTCTACACCGAAATTTACTCGCTATCGTGGCTGCAAATTTCACTTGTCGTGACGATCCATTTGCTACGAAGACCTATATTCCCTTAGTTTGTGCTAACCAATCGAATCCATCACTCCAACTTGTGTGTCGTTGTTGTAGACCTCCACATATGTCGCTTCCTCTATCCTACACGAGGATCGATATTTAGTATAACTTCGTATCAAGCATGCCAAGACTTCTTAACTTGTTCGTAACCTACTTGTTCTTAAACCATTCTTATCCTCTTAATTCATATCATGCCATGACTTAACCTCCTTGAAGCGCCCATCATGCTTTACTATTCCAGAAGTATTAGTGGACGAGACTTGATGTTTTCAAAACTAATCAGGAATTTCATTGGCTAGTTGAAATTGCCAAAACCTGTAAAAGGGAATTTCCTTGAAAACATAGAGATCGATTTCCCAGTGTCTCACTTAGATAGTGCAGACAGAGGGAGACTGACTCTGATATCAAGTTGTAACACCCTAACCCGATAGGGTGCTACTTTTACCAAAATACTCTTATAAATCAATGAACATTAATTACATTGAAAGATAGCGGAAGCATCATACTAACGAAAACAATAGACATAAAAGTCAACATGGTTTGAAACATCTTGACGTAATAAATATCATCATAAAATCACATCAAGTCTCTCGTTCCACTAAAGTACTGAACTTAACTTCTTTCTTCTAGAGTCCTCTGGAGCCATTAATGAACTGTTGAATCCATATGCGTTCTTATGTGCTTCCATGATTCCTGAATGCGGGCGTTGGGGTCAGTCCTAAACCTAATTTCGATTTAATGGTAAAAAAAACTCATAATAACATGGTTGAAATAAATAAACAAGTATGCTCGTGCCATGCTTGGTACATGATAATGTGCTTAAAATCAATTGAATCTTGATTCTTATGAAAGGGCCTCCCGAACTCGACTCAACTAGCACACCGACCGACACCAATCATAGCATATGTATATATGAGCTTCGACCTAATGGGAAGACACATCTTAATCATAGACTTCCACCTCGTGGGAAGTAAGATAACATAGAGGATTAAATCATGAAACGTACAACGCATTTAGTGGCAGTCACAAGTTCAATCACTAAACATATTTCCTGTTTGTTGCCAAAGGGGTTGCTACTGGGTTGATTGGCCAGACTTTAGCAACGATAACAGATTTGTCGCTAAAGTGTGTGTTTCACTAATTTCCCAGGATTGTACAAACTCATATTACTCACATAAATGATGATTTGAACTTGAGGGATCGGATCTTCTTACCCCGTATGTAAGCCTAGCACTATATTCAAGTCATTAGAGAGTCTCCGTTCCTCGCTTAGATCGTCGTTCGATCACTCCGTACGTACCTATGCCATCAAAGCTACGCCGACATATGAGCAACCTTGGTTAGTTAACTATACAACTTGGAGCTTGAACTAAGTTGGGGATTGTAAGCCT
>CAMGYJ010000008.1:72569843-72903695 GCA_946122785.1 Linum tenue | reverse complement strand
TAAACGGTCAAAGCCTGTGGAGTCTACCCAAGAACCCGAAGGTACACTTATGGTTTTCTAGGTTCGGAGCTGCTAGATTTTCTGTTTGAATCGGAGCTTTTCCCCGAAGCATGGAACTGTTTGAACTCTTCAATTTAGTGGATTCAGTACCTGGTTGATAGAATGGGTTTGATTTTCTTTGTCTTGGTTCCCCTTGTCTTTAGTTATTGACCCTCGAGAATGGTTTGTGAAAAAAGTTTGGAGCTTCAATTTGTTGCTGCTATGGATGAATTTATAGAACGAAAGGAACCCACTGTTTAGCAAAGTGAATTAATAGAAAATCTCAGAATTGTGCTTCTGTCAATGCTTGTTTGTAGGATCGGGTGTTTGAAAAGGATTTGGCGGCGCCAGAGAAGAAGAAGCTGCGGTTCAAACCACTACGGATGCCTCTGCAGAGCAAGTTATAGAGGCCATGCAGAAAATAGCATCACATATCAAGAACCCAACCAAGTTCTCAAAGGCTTCAAAGCTTGCTATACAGCTAATTCATGCTGGTAGTGTAACTCCCAGCACCAGTGACCAATTCTTTGCCATTCTGGAGGTTGCAATGTCGTCAACCATGTCTTGTACAGATCCTTCTGTGCGTGCAGATTATCATGCATTGTTCTCTGCAGCACATGATGCCTCTGAAGTGAGTCTTTGATTCAATGTTTTGATCATGTTTGCTGTTGGCAAAAAGTTCGGAGCCATTAAGATAAGTTATATTCACCTTTGGAAATTCATTAGTACCTTTATCTTTGCTTTGTCGTGCTTGTAGTGCCTGAACAGGAAACAGAAGCATCAATTAGAGACATGGTCGATTATGGCAGTGGTGGCGAATGACTTGTTCACTGATGACAGCTTTGTGGTATGCTCTTCTGACTCTACTTAATTTTATTGCGGAGATTTCTGAGCCATGAGAATTCTTCTTCTGTTTCATCCATTGGAGTTGGTGGGATGCCAACAGCCATAACCATAGCCCTAAACCCTTGCTGGGGTGAATAGTAATATTGTGCTACAGACTTAACAAGATAGGCTTGGTTTGATATGTTTTGCTGTATGCTTACCTCATTAGATTCCCTCATACAATGTCTCTTCGAATGATTAAGACCCGGGAATTCCTCACTACATTATTGCAGTTTTTCTAAGACTGCCGGTCAATTAAAGGAGACAATAAGCAAGCTACCAATTGTAACTGAGGATGATGATGCAGAGGAAGCTGCAATACTGCTAGATCAAATTGGGACAGCAACTGATGGAAATGAAGAAACCCGGCGAGATACATCTGGTGCTGTAGCAGTGGAAGAAGCTAAGGACAATGAGGCCGATCCATTTGGGCTTGATGCACTGATTCCAAGCACTGTGAAGAAAGATGAGAGGGCAAAGGCAAAGGATGCAAAAAAGGAAGAAGATTTTGAATTAAAGAGACATCTCAGGTCTCAAAGAGAAGCCGTAATCACCTGCTTAGATATTGCTGCTCGGCGTTACAAAACACCTTGGTAAGAACTGCAACCTTGATTTAGTTCCACTGGGTAGCTATACTCAACTGCCACTATAACTGAAGTTGTCGAAGTGCATTCTCTTTTCGACAGGTGCCAGACAGTGATAGATATATTAGTGCAGCACGCTCATGATAACGTTCAGAGGTTTACATCTAAACAAAGAGATGCCATAGAGAAGCTATGGGCCTCTGTTAGGGAACAACACGTACGTAGGAAGCAAGGCAAGTCGGTGAATGGGAAACTTGACGTCACAGCTTTCGAATGGCTCCAGGAAAAGTATTCCACGGAGACGATCAGTATTCGGCGTGCTGTTTGGTAGCAGTGGAGAACGTCGTGCTCAGCAGTGGCTTGGATGAGACCACTTTCTTTTGACATTGTTGTTGTAATATTACTGATTGTTATTGTTCCATTAATAGTCTCTGTCAAGAGAGCACATGAGAAATGTTCGACGACGTTGGATTGAGTGTGTGTGGAGATAACTGCATATAACCGTTTTGCTTCTGACTTGTGTTGCTTCATTTGGTTCCCCTTCCTCGGTAGTCTGCTGTCTCAGGGGGGAAAAATGGGATATGGCAGTTCTTGGCATTCTGGTACGCCCAAGAATTGTGCAGATAAGTCATTTTGGGGCTCAACAGTCAGACAAACTGCTGAGGGGGCGAGAGACATGAGCAACGATCATGCGGCGGAGCTATGTTGGCGTCTGAAACTATTGGCGGCAATTCGCCAAGAAGCTTATGAACTTGATGGTAGATGATAAGGATTTATCCCTTTTTCTTATTCCAATTAGATGCTCCGGCAGGGCATAGCAATTCCAATGTTCAGTACTCAGCAAAGTTTATACCTCAGGACAATTGCATGAGCGAGTTCTTCATAAGAAATTCGGCACAGGACACATGAGCGGGTTCTTCACTTGGACAGGTTGGATCAGTGAGACGGAATATCCCGGAAAACATACAGAAAAGTTCAGATACTATGAGCACGTAATATATGCAGTTGAATAGATAACATACACTGACATGAACAAATTAAAGTTACAAGGTAGTTATGGTGGATAGATCCAATTCCAAGCCAATGCTCATACAGGCAGAACATCATCAGATGATTGAAGGCCTCAGTATGAAAGAAAAACGCGTAGGATAAAGCATCACCTAATGCATTGTATAAAGTGAAGATCAGTTGAGAATATGCCGCCACTCTGGAGCCCTACAGTGCAAGAATGAGTAAATAAGCTATATCCACTAGCATTACTACCTTGTCCTATGTCTGAGTAACTCAGCTTCAACTGAAACTTAAGGAAAATATCAAGAAAATAAATTTCCAGTGAAACTACTAAATGGGTTTGACATAGGCAGCCCGAAGTCAAGAATAAATGTGAGTTTACCATTTTCCTTTTTCCACCTAAGAAGGAAGATGAGGGAAGAAGGGATTCACGTGTCTTGTACAATTAAATGAGGAAGAGGAAGGAGCTAGGGGCTAATAACATTGAAATTGGTGTTATTTGTCCTTCATATTTAGTTTGTTTCGTGCTAATTCGTGTGCATAATCATTAGAATATCATCGATTGCATTTCTATTTTGTCATATTTGATTATGATGTGATTTTAAGGTGCTTTAAATGATATATGTGAATTAGGTACGAAAAGGGGCACGAGTGTAGCAAAATGGATAGGAAGCTGATGATCACGGCCTGAAGGGGAAGATCTTGGCCCAGAAAACATTACACAAAACTGGAGTGAAGATCGCAGCCTGGGAGCCCAAGACCACGGCCGCGAATCTGGAGGCCTTGGGCGCGAACTTCGTGAAGAAGCCAACCGAGAAGGAATAGAGTTTCACCAGTCTAATCACAGTCACCATCTTCCCTAACCACGAGGAAGTTTGTGGCCGCGACTCACAGATCGCGATTGTGAAGTTAGCCCGCGAACTCCCAGCAATCGAAGACCAAAACAGCGACGCCTGAAGATCCCGATCTCGGAGGAGAAGATCACATTCACGATCTCCCTTTGCTCAGCCACGAACTTCTCTGCCCCCCCCCCCCCCCTGAAGTCTATAAATACAAAACCTCTTCCCCCATTTTAGGAGAGGTGATTTTGAGATAGAAATTTATGGTTTAGAGAGAGAGAAGCTGAAGGAAGAAAAAGAGGAGAAGAAGGAGGAGGAGCTAGAAGTGATGATCTGTCTTCCTCAAAATCTAAGTCTTCCTCAAATTCTTCTATGTATCTTATTCCCTCCTTTTATAAAGTAGTCTCTTAAGGTACTAGGGGCTCTAAATGCCATACCCTAGTTTTAGGGTTATTATGTAATAGATAAATATGTTTGGGTATTAAATGAATGCATTTTTCTAGTTAATTGTAATGCCTTTCTAGCTTTAATTGTACTTGGGTAAGTCTCCTTAATCTTCTCTACTATCCTACTTGAGCTTCTACGCTGGGTATGGAGTTTTAGGGTTAGACGGGTATGCGTCATCCAGATTAGGGTTAGATGAATGAATAGGATCTTGTGGTGGACGAGGCGATCGTACCCCTGCCTAAAGAATGCATTCCTAGATGGAACCCGGGATGAAACCTCGGTGTGGACGGTGGGTAGTACCCATTGAAAGGAGCTACAATTTCTTACACATTAAAAAGTTTCTTAAAGCATATTATAACTTTTTTAAAAGTGGACCTTTTTAAAATTTTAAAAAGTGCAAGTACGCACGTCTCTTGTGGGCTCACGCCTCGTGGAACTCGTCGTCTGAGGTATGCACGTCTTCATCTTCTTCTTCCTCGTAATCATCATCAACATGGATAATATCAGCTGCAAAAGAGCCTTCAGCCTCTTCCTCTTCATCTCCCACCTTCTTACCACCTTCTTGAATCCCTTCGCTGTCACCAACAACTCCTAACCCATCAATAGCCTCAATAAAGATCACAATCTGCCCACTTTGGATTGAAGGAAACAAACCATCCATCACCTCGGCATGAGAAAAAATCTCGTGAACCCCTTGATAAATGGTAGAATGTGGTGACATGTTCCACATTCGATACACCCTCTCATAGTTCAAATACATCACACCAACTTGTCGAAGTTCGAAGTAGGAGAGCATGTCAATGTCTATGTCAAATGGCTCTACACTTCTACCAACGTATCGAGGTGTGCCTTGGGAGAAGTCCATCCAACCTTCATGGTTAAAACTCAGCTCAATCTTCTCATTAGCCATCCTGCAATAAAATACATTGTTCGTTCCATTTCCCAACAAAAATGTCTACACAATCAGACAAACAACTCCCCAACACATACAGACTAAAATATAGCGAATAACTCCCCAAAGCAAAACCCCAACTACTAGCCAACGACAACACAACAATCCACAATCCCTATTCTATCAAATTGTCGTAAAAGCTAGATAAAGGAAGCAACACAAGATCGTAGCCGTGAATTTGGAGGCCTTGGGCGCCAACTTCGTGAAAAATCCAAACGAGAAGGAACATAAAGTTTTGCCAGTCTGATCACGGTCACCGTCTTCTCCGACCGCTAGGAAGTTCACGATTGTGATCTCCCCCTGCTTAGCCGCGAACTTGTCCGCCCCCCTGAAGTTTATAAATAGAGGAAATCTTCCCCCATTTTAGGAGAGCTGATTTTGAGATAGAAATTTATGGTTTAGAGAGAGAGAGAGAGAGAGAGAGAGATGAGAGAGAAGTTGAAGGAAGAAAAAGAGGAGAAGAAGGAAAAGGAGGAGAAGCTAGAAGAGAGGAGTCATTTTCCTCAACGTCAAGTCTTCCCCAAATTCTTCTATGTATCTTCTTCCCTCCTTTATGTAGTCTCTTAAGGTACTAGAGGTTCTAACCTCAAACCCTAGTTTTAGGTTTATTATGTAATGGATTAATGTGTTAGGATTTTCAATGAATGTGTTTGTCTAGTTAATTTGATGCCTCTCTAGCTTTAATTGTGCTTGGGTAAGTCGCCCTAATGTTCTCTACTAACCTACTTGAGCTTCTACGCTGGGTATGGAGTTTTAGCGTTAGATGAGTATGCGTCATCTGACATATTAGTGTTAGATGAATGAATAGGATCTTCTGGTGGACGAGGCGATCATACACCTACCATAAGAATTCCTTCCTATATGGAACCCGAGATGAAACCTCGGTATGGACGGTGGGTAGTATCCATTGAAAGGAGCTATGTTCTAAACCCCAGATACGATACCCTAAATCGAGATGATTGACATGGATTTAGGGGAGACGTACTCGGAGGTGTGTGGATAATCACGAAGGCCCACAGAAAAGAGCTATCTCGTCACATTCACTTAACCCAAATTATTTAGACATTGCATGATATACCTAGGCTAGGGTGATAGATAGTTCCCCGAAGTACCTGCATTTATCCTTGTTTATTCTCTCTACTAGTTATTTCACTTGAATCCTCCAACACAAACCCACTTAAACCGATCGGCTAGTTAACAACAACGTGGGAAGTAGGCTAGGGTATCGAGACCCGAGTGAATACAATCTTGATTACTACTATATGACAACACCATTTGAGGTTAAACTTGGCATAGTATGGGGTAGTTATTGAGACGTGCAAACCATTGACAATCACCTGCACGGAATGAATCGATGAAGCTTTTTGGCGCCGTTGCCGAAGAACCTTGGTAACTAATAGAAAACTATCGAGTTGTTAGTTTAGACTTTATTTTCTTTGTTTTCTTGTTTGTGTTTTTGTTATTTTCGTAGTTTTTATCGTTTAGTATTTTTTATCCAACTTTGTACATCACGGGTTGTGGAGTTTTCGTGTGTTTTGAGACTTTACATCATGGATCGAAACGAGTTGGAATGCATTGTGAAGTGAACTATCGATACACTCCTCCAGCAATCTCAATTCCGAGGAGGGAATGATGAAAGTGCCCTTAAACATATGTCATACTTCTTGAGTGCTGCCAAGACTGTGAGGATACCAGGGTACACTCAGGATCAACTTAATGGTATTTTCTTTATTTACACTCTGCTAGGGGAGCCCGCCTTCTGGTATAAGGAATTTCAAGCTACTGCCCCATCGTGGAGTGAAGTCATGAAAAATTTTATGTATCGATATCTTGTCGGTACAATAGCTGTTATTCAGAAGAATGAACAACAAAAGGTCCAAAGAATTTCCAATAGGCTTGGGAACATTTTGGTGTTCTTACACAACTGAATCTGAATCATGGACATTCAGAAGACCGACTGAATGAGCGCTTCTTCAATGGACTCCTAGAGAATTACAAGGCGATCACCGAAAGGAGGTATCCAACTGGATTTAGATATAATAACCTTGAACAAATGAAGGACTTATGCGGCCAAATAGAAAAGTAGGAAGCTAGTCTAGCTAGAGAGTCGGCTATTCATAGTCAAATCAACGAAATTAGAAGAGAGCTTCATAAAATTAAAGGAGAGGGCGATAATGATTCGACACGGGTAGAGCAAGGCTTCGTACTCAACATGAGGGTACCTCATCAGCCTAGTCCCTCCCCTCCATCTATAGAACATCCTCAAGACCACACCACTGAAGAACCTTGTGGGTATTGTCGAGAGTTGAAGCGTCGATTCGAACGTTTGGAAGAAAGAGTATCGGATTGGGTTTCGATTTGTCATCAACGGATGAATGATTTTAATCAATTTGTTCATGCCTCTATAGAATAGTGGATTCTTTGAGAGCAGAGAACAAAGTGGTTGTGGACACCCTTAAGATTATGTCTGCCTCATTTGGGCTCCTAGAGAAGATTATAAGGGAAGGACAACAAAAATCTGAAGGGAAGTAGGGCAGCCATCAAGGAGCGAGCTGGCAATACCGGAGCCCATGACTGTCAACCCAAATGTGAAGTTTGATCAAGGAAAGAAAGAGGACGTGGGCCGAGATGGTTCATTAGCTATTCTAGTCATCCAAGAAGACTCATAACTCTCCAATTATGTCGAACACATAGAGCATTTGGTGGCCACTAAATAAGAATTCGACGAGCATCCGATTGTTGACATAGGGCGAGCGTATCTCGTGTTCATTCATCATGAAGCCCCAATCGAGAGGGATGACCCGTGCTTGTTCTGCATACCTTGCTCAATTAAAGGGGTCACTATTGAGGATGTCTTCGTAGACCTCTTTTCGGATCTCAATGTGATGAGCCTCGATTTGTATCGGAAATTGGGGTTGCAGGGCCTGAGATCGATGGTCAACAAATGGCTGATAATTAAATAGCTTACCCCAAGGGGATCACAGAGGATATCATGGTAAGAGTTGGGACATTTGTTTATCCACTAGACTTTGTAGTCGTGGATACGGGACCCAAAGCTCCGACTCATATTTTACTTGGCAAAACTTTCTTGGCAACTACTAGAGTTGTAATTGAGGTCCCGCAAAGGCGAGTAATCATGGAGTATAGTGAAGATAGGTTGATAATGCATCTCTCTGATGATAGACTAGGAGTTTCACCCTCGTTCTCTTCTTACACATGATCGAATCTCCCAACTACTCAAGCTCCTCCAAGTAAACTGATTCTGGATTTCGCGCTAGTACAACCTCCCCAAGCAAGCAAGAAGGAACCCCTAGAGGAGGAAATGGTGACTGATCGAATCCTCATAAAATTTTTTGAGGAAGCCACCCAACCTTCAACCCTTAACTATGATGCCACAATGAATTTATCTTTGGAGTCGTTAGTCAAGGGAAACACCAAAAGGCTTCATAGTTTGCACTTAGGCCTCCACCATAAGGGAGTTTTTAACGACACCACTCATGGTGAGGGGGATTCTTCCACTTGATAATCTATCTTAATCGAAGAATTGGACGAAAAGACTTCAAAGACGCACTTGCTGGGAGGTAGCCAAACACTTCGGTTTGTTTTTCATTTACCTTATCCTCTTAAATATTTCTTTCTAGAACCATTTAGATTAGGAACCATGGGCCGGTACTCTCAACCTCGAAATTTTGGTTAACCTTCAAGTCAAATGGTAGGATCAAAATTTTTAAGATCGCACCCCTCATGGTAAAGTTCGCGGCTGCAATCTAGCGGTGCTAGCCCGCGATCTTGCCCATGCTATGGTTAAAAACCCCATCTAGTGGGATCTGCGATTTTTACTCTCATTCTACCTACTCTTCATCTCTTTTGGTATGCACCCCTCTAGCATGAATTTTCAATATCTGCATTAGCCGACCATGGGAGTGTGTAATTGGCGCTTAGGCCTTAGAGTATAACTAAGTCAAGGTGACACTTTTACTCTTGTATACCTGTCTGAGGTTAATGTTTCTAATATACGCTCAAGATGAATATTGAGATTCTTTCCTTGGTTGATACCTTGACTTGTGCCTAATGTTATGGTTGGCAAGATGCTTTTGTGTTATCTACCTCCTTACTTTTGGGTTTGGGGGTGATCCTAGTGGGCGGAGAACTCTTAGTTCCTCTTGGGTGCTACCC
Organism: Linum tenue; assembly: GCA_946122785.1. Taxonomy (NCBI): domain Eukaryota; kingdom Viridiplantae; phylum Streptophyta; class Magnoliopsida; order Malpighiales; family Linaceae; genus Linum; species Linum tenue. The sequence continues at coordinate 72,894,762 of CAMGYJ010000008.1, read as the reverse complement.
TTTGGTTGAATTTCTTTTACCCTAGTTGCTTTCATAGCATACCCACAAGGTGTTCGATCAAATGTCTAGGTGAACCAAAAGTTGCTAAAGGAACCTTATAGCTTATTGTCTATTTTGCGTTTCTTGCGATGATCTTTTTACCGTATCTTTTCCACTACCTCCGCATGACTTTGGACTTTCCACATCTTTGAACTATCTTTTATACTTGAGATTCTAAGCTAATGAGAATTCTATCTAGTTTTGTCTAGGGATGGGTAAGTCCAAGAAGATTCCCAAGTCATCAACTTTAATCAAAAGAGGAAAGAGAGCACCCCATCCATACCTTGAATTCACAGATAAGGACACGGCCGAATATGCACACTTTGCTCCACAAACCTAATAGGAGCATTGTTGTATCTATTGGGAACTTTTGGAGGAATTTGGAGCTACCACCCCCATCTAAGCTCTTGTTCGAGACCTAGCATGGCGAAATCTTTTGACAATTAAGATTGAGAAGATTTACGCCGAGCCAACTCTTGAGTTCTTGACTACCTTGAATTGCTCTGTGCTTACCATCAATGAAGACTTTCCCAATACACTATCCTTTTCACTAGGTGGCAAACCAAGAGAAATGAGTTTCAACAAGTTCACCGAAGCTATGTCTATCTATCCTCCAGGTTTTATGTTTTCTCCAGAAGTTCGTGCATTTCAAGGTGAGGAGGAGTTAGCTACTTGCCATCATCCGGAAGAATTCTTCAGAAATCACCTCAGAAGCCCTGCCCTGATCATCAAGCACTTTTCGACCCGAAATCCACCAAGAGCACCTCCTTGAAGGCGGAGTGGCGCATCCTTCATAACATCATCTCTTACATTATTGCTCCCAAGGAAAAGAGTGATAGCAACCTAACAAAGAGGGATCTTAATCTTCTGAGATCGATGTTATCCGAGCCTTACCTAAATCTTGGATTGCTCATTATCAAGACTCTCTACAAGAACATTACAAACTTGAAGGTCAAGACCATCCATGGGGAAGTTTTTGTCACTCGTCTTGCACGGTATTTTGGGATAAATTTGGAGGAATGCAATTGTACGGTCATTCTCTCCACTCAAGCATTCTCCGAGGATCACTTGTCCAAGATGAAACTTCTAGAGGTGATTAATGGAAGGAATACCATCAAAGGAATAACCCCCAACCACTCAGACTTCAACTTGAAGGGCCACGCCAGCTTTAGTCTCAAGAACAAAGGCATCACCCTCTGGCACCCATACATCTCAGATAGCCACTCTTATTGAGCAGAACGCCAAGCTAATCGAGCAGAACTCTAGGCTTATTGAGGATCAAAGAGAAGTTTGTTTTGCTACCTAACTAGAACCTAATCCCAACTTCTTCAATGTAATACTTAATGACCAATAGACGCCCATTTAATTAAGGAGGCCAACAACACAAATGAGCAGCAAAATAGGCTAACTAATGTATTTGGTCAGTCATTTTAATAGCTTGGATTCCGATTGATTCACTTGCAAAAAACTAAGGAACAGATCACCTTATTTTCTAAAATTCTATGCAATAAAAGAAGGAACATATGCTTTCACATAAAATTGAATGGAAATCATAGTGTGACAGTATGTCGTCTTTGACCAAATGGAAGATTGAACTCTTTCACATATCGTTGTTATGGTAATTAGAAGCATAAGGGATGCAGCTACGCTGCTCAAAACATTTTTGCTACACTCCTTACTCGTTCAATAAGGGACAGAAAGATATCGCACATGTCCATGCAGTTCACTACTAGAGTTGGGCTCGCCCGTTGGCTGATGAATTACATCAATAGTATAAATAATAATATGAAAAAAATATGAAAAAAATTCACGGTGGTATATTTTTACCTCATACAAATCATAAATATTATCAATCTTCGCTATTTCCTCCCGTTATATATATATATTTCTATATCCACCATCTATAATCTCTTTCTTTATTTTAGTAATGTCATTATCTACATCACTTTTTTTTAATCAGCCTCTTTTATTGCCTAGAAAAAACCGATACAACAAAGTGGAATCACAAAGGATCCCGAAGGGAGAAGCACAACTCGCAAACAACCCTCTTTCTATATGAGTTTACTTACAATATAAGAAATCAAAGAAAATCTACAAGTATCCAAGCCCTGCAAGTCCATCACGGATTCCCATGTTCCCACATGTTAGAAATAATAGATCTGCCTTTATCAATTCTGCTACTTTCTCAGGGGTACGATAGGGTGAGCCATGAATCAAGCCACATCTTTCCTTCCATATAAACGAAACCATAATGCACCAGACTAGTGCATGCCATTTCCCCACTTAAGAGTTCCTGCAAACTGTATTGCTCACAGCATGTATCATCGTATCCCATTCACTATGCATCAGCAGGTGACAACGCATGCATGAGATTGGCAAGCCTACGAGAGAATGAACAATGGAGAAAAAGATGGTCTCTAGTCTCAACATCCTTACCACATAGGGGGCAGGAAGCATATATGATTTTACCCCATTTCAATAACCTGTCTCGTGTTACAATGGCCTTCTTAGCATAGTCTTCCTTCTTCTCTAGTATTTTACTGAATGTAAAAATTTAACGGCAATTTTTTTTGAATTGTGAACACTCCATTTTCAAAATCTTAAATTTACCCAGTACATGTCATGAACTTGGTTTGAAATTGCTCTTCTTCATCCTTCATTATCTTCTAAACTCTGTACCCACTTATGGTGTTTACGATGTTGTCATCAGTAAGCTTGATCTGAAAATTTAACTTCATGCTCTCTGTTTGTATGGGATAAGAGGCGTAAGTTCTCTAATTTTGTCACTATCTTTGAGTAGTTTCTCAATAGACATTCCAAATAATCTAGTTTTTTCGCGATACAAAACAATCAATTTAGATTAAGCAATTCTTATCTCCCGCTCACAGCTAATCCTGAATCTATAAAATAACAATAATTGAGATACATTATTTGGTCAAAAACTTTAAGTTTTAGTGGATATTTTTTTCTTTAACGAATGAACTTGAAGTTAAAAACAGCAGAAGCGTAGAGGTAGATTGTTACTTAAATACTTTTATCTTTGATGTTGTTGTATAATTCTTATAAAATTACTCATCATAGCCTTCTTCAACTTTTCTGTGGAAAGTTTCAACTAATATGATTTTCTAACCAATTTTATGAGAGTTGAAACGAATGACATATTTTCTGCCAAATTTACGAGAAACTAAAAATCCCTTAATTATAGCTTTTGAGATTTGTGCTAGCTGTAACTAAAGTAGTTTATGTACCAAAATTTTGTCCCTTTTACTTGGTTGTTTGAAGATTCTAGTGGAACACTTTTTTATCAGTAAGATGATTCTTCAAAGTGAATATATTTTCGAGACACAAAATCAATAAATATAGTACTCAATAATAATATGAATTAACTTAACAATTCAAAATAATACTGAATCAGTTATAACATAACAAAATAATATGTTAATGTCAAAGAAAGTTTCGATAAGAATTATCATCGCACTAATATAATTCTCTCACTAAAATTTGATCAAAACCAAAAAAATTATGAAAAAACACTACAAGAATATCCACCTATAGTGACAAAATATGGAGACAAATATTTTATTTATTTCTAAAAGTAAATTATAAACTTCAGTTCCACAATCTGCATCTAAATAGACCATTATGTATCTGACTAGAGGTACTTCAAATATGACAAATATGGAATTTGTCACTGTATAGTTACTAGTTTCGACAATCAAAAGTATTTTATATATACAAATACACAATTGATCTCTATAGATATATCTATTTGTCTCCAATAATATTACATGTTTTACATTTTTATTAATTATAGAGCAGATTCATGATAAGTAGATCCTGTTGTTTTAGCTAGGCAAATAGGACATTCAAAAATCAAAAGTAAAAAATTGGCGGGAATTGAAATTTCTCAAAACATAAAGTTTTCTTACTTTTGTAAGGGAAGCTGCTGGAAGCGAAAATTTGGAAAATAATTCAAAAGCCCAAATATTTTCTCAATGGTTAAAAGCTCAAATATTAAACCCTACTAAAATTAGTTTAAAATATTATTTCGCTCTTTCACCTAGCCGCCTTCAGTTGAGTTTTTTCCAATAATAGCACCCTAAAAAAAAATTACAAAACTAGCACACATATGAAAAAATTGACAGAAATAGCACCTATTTTTATGGAACGCACCCCTAAGATGCGTTTTATAAGTAAACCGCACTTGAAGGATGCGTTTTACTTATAAAACGCATCATGGAGGTGCGGTCCACGTATGGAAACGCACGCCAGCGGAGCGATCCAGAGCAGCTGCGGAACGGTCTTCAAGACCGTCAGATGGAGATGCGATCTGACGGCGGAACGCCTGCCAGCGGAGCGATCCGCGCCAAGGAAGGAGGAACGCATGCCCGAGATGCGTTCAACCCTTGGGAAGCGCAAACCGCATCGGGAGGCAGCGGTTTCCCTTAGGGAAAAATTACTGGACCGCCCCTGGGGGGTGCGGTCTGATGGGTATAAATACCCCCCCTCCCCCTCTCATTTCTTCACACCACAACCCATTCTTCCTTCTCTCTCTACAATTTATCTCTCTAAACCCTCCCCTCCCAAAAGCCTAGGAAATAGTGGTCTGTTGGTTGCGGCTAAGTCCGATCTGCCATCAGAAAACATTTCTTAGGTTTTTTCCTCAAAACCCTCCGAGTCGAGCCGAAGCTCTGTCCGAATTACGCTGCCTAAATGGCCGATTGGTGGCAAGGAGAAGGAGTTTATGTTGATGAATTTCAAGCGGTATGTACTCATTATTCTGGTTTAATTTTTGTTGTTGTTATAAGTTTTTTAATTAATCTATGTACTAACCTCGTTGTTATTTTCTCATAGGTTGGGGAGGACGTCGATATATACAACCAACGGTATTATCTCGAGCAAGGACCGGTGGATCCAACCGACTTGTACGACCAACCCAACCATCGGTCAAGGGATGTTTGGAACGATCACCCGGTACATACAATTCTTCACCATTTGTCCTTCTTTTATTTTGTTAATGTGCCTAGTGTAATATAAAATAAATTTATGTTTATTTTTTAATCGTGTTGGTGGTTTTCAATAATTTAATCGAATACATAGCGCCACTTACTTCGACTCTTTATAAAGAGATGCACGTATAAGGAAATGGGGTTTTAAGCGATTATCATATCCTCCCATTACCTGGGAAAATCGGGTATTAAGAGATCCTCGGATCCCCCCTTTTTCTGTCAAAAAGACTGCGTTTCTAAGAAGATGTATACCTCTTCTAAGAGTCTAACGAGTGTTGCTTTGTATTCGATTAAATTATTTAAAACAACTAATACGATTAAATTATTTACCAAACATTTGAATATGTATGTTTCTACTTAAATTATTATTCATTAACAATGTTATTTATGTTAATTAATTTAGTATGTTTGTTTTACGATAATATTTAGTACCTCTTTAAATTATTATTCATTGACAATGTTATTTATGTTAATTAATTTAGTATGTTTGTTTTACGATAATATGTATGTACCTCTTTAAATTATTATTCATTGACAATGTTATTATGTTAATTAATTTAGGACGTTTGTTTTATGATAATATGAAATATCTTTTTATGATAATAAAATTATGTTTTATGTCGCATAATTTAATTTAATTAATTTAGTTACACGAAAAAAAACCCTTACTAATATATAATAATTAACGTCTACATTTTTGCTAGGAGGCACAAACAATAATCCGCTACAGGGGTACCACCAATGTGCTCCCATTCCACCCAGCTATCTTGCCATTTCTCAAAAGGGCACGGTTAGACTCGATTAGGCATTTTAACGGCATCCAAATCGATCGCCTACTCATCACTGCATTAGCCGAGAGATGGAGAAAGGAGACCCATTGTTTCAACTTTAGAGAAGGAGAGGTCACCATCACCCTAAAGGATGTCACCAACCTAACCCATCTGCCCATCGACGGAAAACCGGTGTGCGTGAGTGATCATCCCCCCGAGGATTGTGACGGTATGCCCGGTTGGCAGCATTTCATCCACAGTCATTTGGGAGTGAAAGTACCGGTGAAGGGTTGCGTTGATGCGACCGATCGCATGCCACCAATGAGGAAACACCAAGTCTCAATTACATGGTTGACGAAGTATTTTAGAGATCATTACGAGAGTCATCCGCTTACCGAGGAAAGTCCGGAGGATGAGAAGGAGAGATATGCTCGTGTCTATCTCCTAGGCATGATCGGAGGAGTGTTCTTCTCCAAGAAATCAAGCAATCTCCTTAGTTGTGGATGGCTTAGGATCATCTTCAGTAGTTGGGAGGAGATGGGGGAGTATAGTTGGGCATCAACTGTCGATGGCCTTGGGAAGTTATGGATGACACACATGTGTGTGTGTTGACCGCACGGGATATGACCCAGTGGCCGTGTCTCTTGCTGTTGATGGCCCGAATCCTAACATTGCACCCCTTGTGATGATTACGGCATCTGTCTATGAGCCTTTTGGTGTTGGAATGAGTTGTGTGCCATTCAAAATGCCGAGTCATTGCTTCAGTCTCAAGGGCGTGCCGCACATCCTTCTTCGAGCCAAATTGTTGGCCCTTCGTAAACCCAATGAGTGGGCCCCATATTGGGACCTCTGGCGGCTCCATGTCGCTGTCGACCATCCAATTGTCGTCTGGAATGTGATTGTAGTAGGGGACTGGTACACGGTCAGGAGCCACATCATGATCATTATCTGAATCTGAATCTGGTGCTGAATCATCAGCACCTTCAAGAGGGTCTGAGCTGTCTGCACTGACGTTTTTCTCTCCTTCTTCATCAGAGGGGTCGCTGACTGGTGCTTGTGTGGCAGCCTCCATCTGATCCAGCTCATGAAAGGCACCTTCATCAGCTCCATAATGGTAGTTGTGAAAACTACCGCTGCCTGATTGGAAGTTGTACTGGGCTTGGTTGGGGACGTCCGGATGAACTTCTTCTTCATATGACGAGAAAGATTGATGATGGCCTGCACCTTGCCCTCCATCTTGGTACTGAAAATAGGAATGAGGATCATGGTAACTTTGGTAGGGATGATCGCCATATAATTCACCTCCACCATGGATACCAGATGTTTGACCGTGTCCAGAATGACCTCCAACACCAACGGCTGGCTCGGTGTAAACGAACATCTCGGCTTTGGCCAATTTGTTGGACCTCAAGAATTCGAGCATGGAATCTACGTCATCTTGAGTGGTTATGGTATATTCCTCATGCCACAATGACCTAGTTGCTCTGTTTGGGTATCGGTACACCATACGATCTACTCTTCTCGTGTCATCCATGCAAGTAACGTCAATGCATATTTGATGGAGGTCTTCAAGCTTCGGTCTGGTACCGACCGTTATTTTCTGAAAATTGCCACCGACGTAGGTGGCCCCCTTTCCGGTCTCTTCCGTGTAACCATTCCACCGTAAGCCAAGCGTGAACTGACGGAATGCCATCTGCACATTAACAAACCGTAGTTTAGTTAATATCATAAAAATCACAAATAACAATAAAAAGTAACACAAAATAAACTTACGAGTTAATGTTAATGACATAAAAAGTAACACAAAATAAACTTACGAGTTAATGTTAATGGCAAAAACACTAAATAAATATAGACATACAACAGAAAAATGAAAGAGAGAAGAAGAGGTGTGAAGAGTAGAGGTTTTCCGGCAAGTCTTATATAGGGGAAAAAATAAGGAAAACCGCACCTCTAGGGTGCGGTTTTAGTCTGCCATGCAGCCCTACGTCCATAATTCTCTGCATGGCTGTGTCGGGTGTCAGAAAATTATTGACACATAGACCGCACTTGGGGGGTGCGTTCTACATGGCCAAACCGCACCTTAGAGATGCGTTTTGTTCTTGGAGGAATAAAACGCATCACTAAGGTGCGGTTTGAGTAGGTCAGGTCTAAACCGCACCTTAGCCATGCGTTTTAGGTAGGCCAGACCTGAAAACGCATGGCCAAAGTGCGTTTTAGGCCCACCAAAATGGAACGCACCCTCCAGGTGCGGTTTACATATAAAACGCACCTGGAGGATGCGGTCTATATGTAAAACGCACCTCAAGGGTGCGGTCAATAAAAAATGGTGCTAGTTTTGTAAATATTTTTGGAAGGGTGCTATTTTTGTAATTTTTTTTTAAGGTGCTATTTCTTGAAAAATCTCCCTTCATTTCTGCAACTAGCACTATCTCTTTCTCCATCACCAAAGCATGCTCCCACTTTCTATTAGGGATGGCAACAAAACCTGAACCCATGGGTACCCACCCGACCCAACCCGGTCAACACGGGTTTTACCCGCGTTGACGGGTTTTGGGTCGGGTTTGGGTTTAAACCCGCTACACTATTCACCGGGTTGGGTTTGGGTTTAGGTAAACCCGCCCCATGGGTACCCGCTCGCACACATATAATTACTTTCCCGGTATATTTAATATTTTAAATAATATATCTTCCTTAAACAACTAATATTCTTTATGTTTGTTGAGACATGTATAATTTGTTCTTTCTAATTATTTAGAATGAAGTTGATATTATGAAGTGGAGAGTGAAGAAACTTAGTTGACGAGGAAGAAGATTTCAATTAATCTTATTGTTTATAGATGTTTATCTTTAATTTTGAACAATTTGTATTGATCATTTGCGGTTTGCTTATATGCTCTAGATTGGTGTTTTTTGTATGATTAATTTGTATGAGAAAATTGATGTTAAACTTTTATTTTGAAAGAAACTTGTTATTGTAAAATTTTTACCACAAAAACCCACGGGTACCCATGAACCCGCGGATACCCAGCGGGTTGGGTTGGGTTTGAGTTTTTCAAACCCAACGGGTTTTACCCCGGGTTTTTTTGGCGGATAAACCCATGGGTTTGGGTTTGGCAAAACCCGACCCAACCCGACCCATTGCCATCCCTACTTTCTATCCATAGCTCTCGGCTGAGACTGAGGTGCCTCCCGTCTCGTGATTTCGTACGTCCCTCCTCTAGCCTTCTCTTTTCTGAAAATATACCGTTACCTATCGAGTTTATCTATTCTTTAATTTCACTTGTTTCTTTTGGATAATCTGATGTTTTTCTTGCAATCACTATATTGATGTTTACCCATAAAAAAATCAGCTTGTACCACATCGATTAACTACAAGAAATTCAATAGATTTATAAGGTCAGCTTAACATTAATGATTAAAAGAGCCAGCTGGGCCTAGTTGGGTTGGATTTTTGGCCCTAAGTGGCCAAGCCCCTTCTTCCCTATACGATGGCCAACCCGTCTCCTTGACCCCATAGTCGGACGATGTGCTTCACCCCTTGGAAGAAAATTTGGCCTCCAAAAAACTAAGTCTTGGAAACAAGGCGACGCAACGGGGTGCCAAACGACCGGATACCAAATAGGAGGCCATCCAGAAACTAAGGGGTCGTTTGCTTCAAAGATTTGCATCATGGATTTGGTCCTAAAAAACCAACCATCATGGATTTACACACAATCCGTTATTTGCTTCGTCAAAAAATATTTAGATAAATCTGTGGGCCCCACGAATTTGGGTTTTTTTCTCTCCAAATCCATGGGGCCCACGGCTTTATAAATCCCACCTCATACCCTGGGATTTGGAGACAAGCTGAAAACCATGCCCACCTCATAAAATCCATGATAAAAATAGCTCAACAAACAAAGGATTTCCTCAAATCCATAATGCCCAAAATCCCTAATAAATCTCAAGGTTTTTAATTAGCAAATCCATGACGAAACCATCATTATAAAATCCTTGAAGCAAACGACTCCTAAGTTTGGAAACAAGGCGACACAACGGGGTGTCAACCAACCGGGTACCAAATAGGAGGTCATCCAAAAACTAAGTCTTGGAAACAAGGCGACACAACGGGGTGCCAAACGACCGGGTACCAAGCCTGGTACCAAATAAGGGGGCCAAACAAGAGGGCCGGCAAGACAGGTCTGGTACCCATGCATGAAATTTGGCTAAGTCTTGAGCCAAGAGGGTACCAAGCCGGCAAGGCAGGACTTTGTACCAAGACATAAAAGGCATGAATTTCGCTAAGTATGGAGCTAATGGGGTACCAGGTCGACAAGGCAACCTCGATACCAAGCCAGCAAGACAGGCTTGGCAGCCAAGCAAGGCGACAAGGTACCATGACCCCAAGGCGGTATCAAGCCGGCAAGACTGACTTGGTGGTCAGGCAACAGGGGGCCAAGCCATGTACCAACTAAGAGAGTCATACAGAAACTAAGTCTGGATAACAAGCCGACAAGACGGACTTGATAGCCACACATCAGGGTATCAAGCCAACAAGACAAGAAATTCGACTAAGGCATGGTGGCTAACTGAGGTAGCCACCCAACTAGGTATAAAAAAACCATGGATGGATCAGCCAGGATGCAGAGTTGAGCCCTTATGGGGCATATGGAGACAAATTCCCAAAACGGGCTTGGTAGCACCTCAACGGGGTACCCAACCGGCAGGGTGCAAATTACCAACTTGACGAGGCTACAAAAACTAAGTATGGAGACCAAGCCACTAGGACTGGCTTGGTAGCAAGGAGTGTCAAGTTGATTACATGGGCTTGGTTGCATGCCAGAAGGTGTCAAGCCGATGAGACGACTTGGTAACAACCAACAAGTGAATGAGGAGGACTTGGTGTCATGAGGTGGTAGTGGTCTCAAGAGCGGGGAGTCATCAAGAAGTCAAGGGTGAGATCAAGACCTCATCATGGCAGGGGAGGTATCCAGTAATACTTGGTGCGACGATCAGAACATCACAACACAATGATGTTGTCCCACCAAATATCGAGGTGGACAACTCAGTGACTACCGGCCTCAAGGTGACAATGACTGACAGAGGGAAGCAGGTCCAAGTACAGGGTGATGTCAAAGTTCGTGAAGGGGTTGAGGATGAATTCTAAGAAGAAGGAGGTGAATATGAAGATGAGTATGCTGAAGATGACATGCAAGAAGATGAGCATCCCAATCCCAAATTCGATAGAGGCAATAAGGATGATGAAGTGGATGACCAAGGACCCCCTTTGACAATCCAGTTTGGAAATTTGCCTCATATGGTGGTCACAAACTACATAAACCTATGGTCTTCCAATTCAATGAGGAAGACCAGGATAGGTATGTGGAGGAAGAAGAGGCTGAAGATACATACGGGTCCGTTGCTGAGTTAACCGAGGCATTTGCTCATTTGGAAGCAAGTGATAAGCCATGGGGTGTTAGGATGGCTCGATTGGGAATTAGGATTGATCTAGCTGCGGAGGTGGTGAGACAAGGCAAGAGTTCTCAAAATCTTTTGAAGGAGCTCCATGAAGCAGGCCATAAGAGTGTTGGTTTACTTGGTGAAGATGATGGTAGATACCCTTTTTATCTGTTATACCAGTGCCGTGAAGCTTCATCGTCCTCACCCATCCAGGACCCTTCTTGGGGTTGGGAGTTTGATGGTAAGGCCGAGGGTTCGACAGCGAAGGAAGAAAGTTCGCCGAGAGAAGAGGAAGTCTTGCAAGTAGCCACCTTGAAAGGGAAAGAGGTCATGAAGGAGGAGAACACAAGTGATGAGTTAAGTCACTTAGTGATTTTCAAGGAACTGGAGCCAAGTATGCTAAGGCATTTGAGGCCCCTCTATATCAAGGCTAGGTTGGATGGTATGCCGATGTCAAGAATTCTTGTTGACAATGGAGCTACTGTCAATGTGTGCCCACTAGGCTGTTAAGAAAATTGGGAAAGACTACAAGTGATTTGATTCCCACTGATATCTCCATTACTAGCTTCAATGGGGGATCAACATCAGCAAGAGGGATACTACCAGTCTTAATTGGAGTTGGTAGTCAAGAGAAAATGTTTGCCTTCTTTGTGGTGGATGGGGCGATAAGCTATAATGCCTTGTTGGGAAGGGATTGGATCCATGCCAACAAGTGTGTCCCATCCTCACTTCATCAGTGTTTGATGTTTTAGAATGAAGAAGGAATGGTGGAGGTAGTACAAGCAGACACCAACCCCTTTGCAGTTGGTGCTAACGTGGTCGAGGCTCCACTCTATCATGGAGACTTTGGGCCTCTACAAGTGAGGATTATGGATGGAGGGTCGTGCACAGTGGTGATGTCAAGTGCTAAGATATTGAGCATGGCATGCCTCGACCCCCTTGCCGACATTGTGGGACCATCTATGATTGCTTTGGATGGTCCACCTAAAGCCGAAACGAGTATCAATGATGAGTAAACCACTTCGAGGCGAGGTAGTGGGCAAGGCCGAAGTGACGGCCTTGTTGGAGAAGTTAGCCATATATCAATGCGAGCAGAGGTTAGCTTGTGAGGAAGCGGTGTTGATGACTGACTGTGTGCCTGAAGATGACTTGCCTGAAGAAGGCGAGGTACCGGGTATAGCTGAAGAAGACCAGAGGCCTATGAAGTCACGTGATGTGTTGGAGGAGATCAATCTTGGCACCAAGGACGACCCACGTCCTATTTTCATCAGTGCCATGCTCCCCGAAGCCGAGAGGTATGCGTTAATTAATTTGTTAAAAGAATTTAAGGATTGTTTTGAATGGGATTATCACGAGATTCCTGGTCTAGATAGAAAGTTAGTAGAGCATAGATTACCAATTAGTGATGGTTTCAAACCCTTTAAACAGCCGCCTATACGGGTTGCTTATGTGGTCTTGCTAGAGATTAAGAAAGAAATTGAAAGATTGTTGAAGGTTGGCTTCATCAGGACAGCTAGGTATGTGGAGTGGTTATCCAACGTAGTGCCGATTAGAAAGAAGAATGGCAAGCTACGCGTGTGTGTTGATTTTAGAAATTTAAACTTAGCCACTCCTAAGGATGAATACCCAATGCCAGTAAACATGTTGCTTGATGCAGTAACTAGGCATAAGATTTTTTCTTTCATGGATTGTTACTCAGGCTATAATGAGATCTACTTAGCCGAGGAAGACATCCACAAGACTGCATTCAGATGTCCAGGAGCCATAGGGTGCTATGAGTGGCTCGTCATGCCCTTCGGGTTGAAGAATGCTGGTGCCACTTACCAACGAGCCATGAATGCTATCTTTCATGACTTGATTGGTGAGTTGGTTGAGGTCTATGTGGATGACATTGTTGTCAAGTCTAAGGTAACAAGTCAACACTTATCTCATCTTTGCACGACCTTCTTACATATGAGAGGCCATAACTTGAAGCTAAATCCACTTAAGTGTGCATTTGGTGTATCTGCAGGTGATTTCCTAGGGTTCCTTGTGAGCCAACGTGGCATTGAGGTTGATAAGATCAAAACCAAGGCCATGCCATCAAGTAATAAGAAAGAGCTTCAAAGGTTCCTCGTCCAAGTTAACTACATTCGACGTTTCATCTCGAACTGTGTTGGTCGAACCCAAGTCTTCTCTCCTTTGTTGAAGTTGAAGTAGGAAGATGAGTTTGTATGGCGTCAAGAGAATCAACAAGCCTTTGATGACATCAAGAAGTACCTGGCAACCCCGCCGGTACTCAACTCTGCAATCCCACATCGGCCATTGAAGTTGTACCTTTCAGCCACTAACACCTCTGTAACGTGTCTGTTGGCTCAAGATAGTGACTCTGGCCATGAACAGGCTGTGTACTACTTAAGTAGACTGTTAAACGAGCCAGAATAAAAGTACTCCCCTATAGAGAAGTTATGTTTAGCTTTATATTTTTCTTGTATGCAACTAAGGTACTACTTGATGCCTGTTCAAGTGCAACTCATATGTAAGACTGATATAATAAAGTACATGTTGTCCCGGCCAATCATCCATGAGAGGATTGGTAAGTGGACACTTGCACTATCTGAGTTCAACTTGCAATATGTGCCTCAAAAGGCCATAAAGGGCCAAGCATTGGCTGACTTCTTAGCTGACCACCCATGTGTGGATGTGCCAGCTGAGTTGGTAGAAATAAACATGGTGGAGGAGGCCCCTTGGACCTTATACTTTGACGGATCAAAGACACGGTCTGGAGCGGGTGCTGGCGTGGTCCTCACTTCCCCATCAGGACATGCCATGCACTTTTCCTTTACACTTGATCTCCCATGTACTAACAATCAAGCCGAGTATGAGGCTTTAGTGGTGGGGCTGGAGATGCTTGTTGACTTGAAAGTCAAAAGTGTTAATATCCAAGGGGACTCCCAACTAGTAGTCTACCAAGTACTGGGTGAATTTTGATGCATAAATTGCATACTAGAGACATATCTTGATTATGTCCAAATATTAATTACCCACTTTGATAATGTCTCCGCCAAGTATGTTCCTCGCTAGGACAATGGCAAGGCCAACTACTTAGCACAATTGGCTTCGGGTTCAAAGAGTTTGCTCATTAAGGGGAGAGCAAATTTTTGTGCGAACGCTCAACCCACTACATGCGAGACTTAAGCAAAGGGTAGATGTGTTTACGATTGAAGAGGATGCCAGTGACTGGCGTACCCCCTTGGTAGCATACTTGAAGAATCCAACAGGGGATGTGGATCGGGCCGTCAAATTCAAGGCAAGGAACTATGTCTTGTTGGATGAGGTCTTATTCAAAATGAGATCAGACGGTTTACTATTGACGTGCTTGGGGGGCAAGGAGGCCCTACAAGCCATGGGTGAGGTTCATGAAGGGATATGTGGTGCTCATCAAGCAGACCCTTCTATGAGATGGGTACTCCACCGGTATGGGTACTACTGGCCATCCATCGGGGAAGATTGTGCCGCTTTTGCTAAGGGGTGTGAGGCTTGTCAACGACATGGCCCAGTGCAAAGAGCTCCGGCCATCGACTTGAAGTCTATCATCAAGCCTCGACCTTTCATGGGATGGGACATGGACTTGATTGGAAATATTTATCAACCATCTTCTGATAGACATACATTTGTAATCTTGGCAACTGATTACTTCACCAAGTGGGTGGAGGCCAAGCCAATGACAGTCGTCAATCAAGGAGGAATCATCAAGTTCATCAAAGAGAATATAATACATAGGTTCGGCTTGCCAGCCACCATAACAGTTGACCAGGGTATCGTGTTCACGGGAGGGGAAGTGATGGCTTTTTCCGAAGAACACGACATCAAAATCATACACTCCACTCCTTACTATGCTCAAGCCAATGGTCAAGCTGAAGCATCCAACAAGGTGGTGAAGGGTATATTGTCTAAGTTGATTGAAGATAACCCGAGAAAATGGCATGAAGTCTTGTCGGAAGCCTTATAGGCTTATTAGATGTCACCACGTAGTAGTACAAAGGTGACCCCTTTCTCTCTGACATATGGCCATGAGGCCTTCCTGCCACTCGAAATAACAGTCAAGTCATTGAGGTACATGAGGCAACATGAGATGACACCCTCAGAGTACTATGAGTCCATGATGTTGGAGTTGTGTGATCTTGATGAACTCTAACTCAAAGCACTCGATAACATAAGGGTGTAGAAGGACAAAGTAGCTCTCTCTTACAACAAGAGGGTTAAGCACAAGGCCTTTGAAGAAGGAGAGCTAGTCTGGAAATTACACTTACCCATTGGGGAAAAGGATCCCAAGTTTGGCAAGTGGTCTCCCAACTGGCGTGGACCCTTCATTGTCCATGCCACCCGCCCTAAAAGATTTAGCCCGCTCGGTCTCAGCCATGTTGATAGTGGATGGTTCGGTGCTAGATCCTTCTAAAGCACCATGGGCATCGTGGTACTCGGAGGGGAGCTGATAGTCGTTGACATTGAGAAGGCCCTCGGTGTGCTTGTTGTCGAAGCCACCCTCCAAGTCATTAAGGAGGTTGTTCTCCAAGATAGCTATGTTAGAGACGTTGGCTTGATGACTTGATGAGAACAAGTTGGTCGTCGGAACTTGGAAGGGTGCACCTTTTGATGGCGAGGGAGCAATAGAGGCGAGAAACTTATGAGTAGGATTTCCAAGGCCAAGAGGGCCGAATGATGAAGTGTGAGGTACAACCGTTGGGTTAATCGAACCTAAAGGGGGCCCACTTGTCACTGCCAAACTTGACGATGAGAGGTTTGAATCCTTCAGGTGGGTGAGACCTTCATGGATAGACAAAAGAGATGGTTGGGGTTGCAGGGTTGAAGGTGTCTTGTCCAGAATATCCATTTGGTTTGCCCCTGTAGGCTCAGTATCGGTGTCCGAATATGAAGATATTGTTGTGGGATGGTCCTCGAGGTCCTCATCGGTGGAGTTGTCATCTACTAGCTTCGAACCCTCATCGTCTTCGCCTTTGTCGCCGGTATTTTCTCTAGAGATGTTTTCTTCCTAGCTCTCAAGTGATGACAAAGACTGCAAGGAAAATTCTTATTAGGTTATTGATCTAAGGAAGATGAACTAACAAGATAGTTTAGCATTTACTCGTGGATCCTTCAAAGAAACATTGAGCTTGGTGGATCTAGGGGGCTATCTACGCTAAGACCTACATTTGAAAACAAAGTTGTAGGAGAACTCAAAAGATATGGAAAAAAAATAGTATGGCAAAGAGTTTGATAGGGAGGAAGCTTTCATGCTCATCGTTTAGCCTTGGAAGTGATGGAGGAGGGGCCGGTTTCTTTGATACTCTCGCCTTGGTTGCTGGAGTTAATGGCTTCCGAGCTGGTGTTTTTTGGAACATTGTCAAGCAAGCCTTGTGCTATGACTGGGGCTGAACTGTCAAAAAGACTCAAGTTCTCCATTTTGCCGGGAAAGACAGTTTGAAAGACCCGGGACAGTGCATCCTTCCTTGGCTCAAACAACACTTGAACTTCGTGCTCCCCCCTTGTATACCGTGCCACATTATCAACTTGTCCACCTCTTCTGCCTTCAAAGACTTGCGTTTCATGGGTGCTGCAAAGTTGGGTGAGTGAGGCAGAGATAATGACCACATTTGCATGAGGCCAAACTGACGAGCCACAAAGTGTGGGTTGTAAACCTCGGTGAATGTGTCTAGTTTTGGCCCCATAGGGAAGAGTATGAGGTCGTGTGCCCAAGTCCAATCTTTCCATTGGAGCACAAAGCATCGATATTCATCAAGTTCATCTTCGTCTTTGGGTCTCACTGTGAAAGTCCTTGTGAACGATGGTGGACCAAGGAGGCGGGGTCTGAAAGGGGTGAAGCTATCAAGAGACTTCAAACCATGGAAGATGGAGAAGCATTCTTCAAATTTCTTTCCTAAGGACACAACATGGTTGTAGTAATGACCATAAGTAAGCGGAAGATTTTTTTGACTTACAGACTTGAGGGCGGGCAGCTCCTTCCGAAACATTGGGAAGTAAGCTTGGAGCCATAGGCGCACCAACCAAATCTTCCATTCCATCCTCGACTTGAGAAGAGGCAATGCTCCTGTCCTAGGGTGCCGAGGTCAGGGTGGACAAGGTTATGTCCGTCTATAATCGTGTTTGTTGAAAATTTTATGTATTTGTGTGGCAGTGTTTATTGCCACCATCCACGAACCTTTGTCAAGAAGGCCTTTCCCGGGCCAATTTCCCATCAATGGACGGTTGCTAGTGAGATGGTAAGAGTAGCTCATGTTTTTGCTATGTCAAAATTCCATGTAATGGCCTAGTGTAAAGAGTTAAACCGGCTCGCTTTAGCCTCGAAAGAGAGGTGGGTGATTAGTTTGTCACAATTGCATTGCCATATCTTTGTTTTGGCCCAAATTGATTACGTGTCATAAGTATGTGTTAATTTCTAGAATTTGTGTTGGTAACATTTGGCCATTTAAATGGTGCCAAAGCCAGCCACTGATTTCGGGAGGTGGTTCATTTGTTTTGGTTTTTACTAATAAAACCAATGAGGGTTAAGTAGTTAAATGGCCTTGAGTTTGTGTTCAACGCCAAATTGTGGCTAATAAAGTGGCCACTGGTGTGTGTTGATTATTATGAGTTACGGTGGGCTTCAAAGATATGGCCATGCAATTGTAAAGTGTTAATCCGGCTCGCTTTAGCCTCGAAAGAGAGGTGGGTGATTAGTTTGTCACAATTGCATGGCCATATATTTGTTTTGGCCCAAATTGATTACGTGGCATAAGTATGTGTTAGGGCATTTGTTTACCCATAAAAAAAATCAGGTTGTACCATATCGATTAACTACAAGAAATTCAATGGATTTATAAGGTCATCTCAACATTAATGATTAAAAGAGCCAGCTGGGCCTAGTTGAGTTGGATTTTTGGGCCTAAGTGGCCAAGCCCCTTCTTCCCTACACGCAGGGCTTGGTACCAAGACATGAAAAGCATGAATTTCGCTTAGTATGGAGCTAAGGGGGTACCAGGTTGGCAGGGCAACCTCGGTACCAAGCCAGCAAGATAGTCTTGGCAGCCAAGCAAGGCGACAGGGTACCATGACCTCAAGGGGCTATCAAGCCGGCAAGACTAACTTGGTGGCTAGGCAACAGGGGGCCAAGCCAGGTACCAACTAAGAGAGTCATACAACAACTAAGTCTTGATATCAAGCCGATAAGACGAACTTGATAGCCAGACATCAGGGTATCAAGCCAACAAGACAAGAAATTCGACTAAGGCATGGTGGCTAACTGAGGTAGCCACCCAACTAGGTACCAAACAGCATGGATGGATACCGGCAGGGTGCAACTTACCAACTTGACGAGGCTACAAAAACTAAGTATGGAGACCAAGCCACCAGGGCTGGCTTGGTAGCAAGGAGTGTCAAGTTGATTACATGTGCTTGGTAGCATGCCAGAAGGTGTCAAGCCGATGAGACGGCTTGGTAACAACCAACAAGTTAATGAGGAGGACTTGAACTTGACGAGGCTACAAAAACTAAATATGGAGACCAAGCCACCAGGACTGGCTTGGTAGCAAGGAGTGTCAAGTTGATTACATGGGCTTGGTAGCCTGCCAGAAGGTGTCAAGCTGATGAGACGGCTTGGTAACAACCAACAAGTTAATGAGGAGCAGGAGCGGAGCTACAGCAGGCTTCGGGGGGGCCCCGGCCCCCCCGAGAATCTCGAAAGTAACGTATACGTGGTTTGGGATATTACGTATAAACTAAAAATATTAGTTACATATAAAAACGTGCAATATAACCAAGTAATTTCATTTAGTGCAGCGGAAAAAGGCTTCTATTATGATCCCTTGGTCTTGGGTTCGATGGCAGATTTTTGCATTTATGTTTTACTAATGGTAACCCTTTCTTTTTCTAAATAGTAAGTCATTTCTTTTTTCATGGTAAGCATAACAATGGTAACCCTTTCTTTTTCTACTTAATAGTAAGTCATTTCTTTTTTCATGGTAAGCATAAATAATTCCTTCAGTTTACAATTACAACTATTCATTAAAGGAACCTTTCTTTTTCTACTTAATAGTAAGTCATTTCTTTTTTCATGGTAAGCATAAATAATTCCTTCAGTTTACAATTACAACTATTCATCAAAGTTCCTTCCGCTTTTATGGTAAACAATTATTGGATAGTTAAGTATTTCATTTTAGTTATTAATTTACGTTTACAACAATTAAGTAATTAATTTTAGTTTATTGAAGTACTTTATTTCAAAATAGACAATTAAGTCCTTCTATATTAAAAACACTTTGAGATACATGATGAATATTTGCAATTTTTATTTTCCTTTGAGATACATATATAATGAATAATTTTTTTCTAAGTACTAATATTGGTAGAAATTCATTTTGTAGTTATAGAAACCGAATGTGCCACACAATACTTAAATACATCATTTAATTTTTAATTTTTTGATTTATAGTTTTCAATATGAAAACATTTTTGTGATTATAAAATAAAATAAGCATTTTAAATTATTTTGATTATTAGTATTTTTTAACGTTTCGGTAACATATTAAGGAAACTCCGGCCCCCCGAATGCTAAATCCTGGCTCCGCCCCTGATGAGGAGGACTTGGTGTCTTGAGCGTCAAGCAGTCGAGGGTGAGATCAAGACCTCATCATGGTTCATGGAGGCTAAGGCAAGAGCCTCAACCCCATCTAGTTATGACAAGGCGACAAAGCTCAACACCAACCCAACCCGGCATCGAGGCCATCAAGTACCCACCAACCCCAAGGCGGTGGTTACCAACTAGTCACCAAGGCGGTGACTAGGACCCCGAGGCAGTTTGGAGCAAGAGGCCAGATAGCCGTTACTAGGGCGGTTACCAAGGCAGTTACACCCGGTGACTATAAATAGGAGAAATGAAGACGGGAAAAGGGTTCCACAACCACACATTTGACACACAATGTCAAACTTTATCCTTTTCTCTGCAAATTAGCCATAGCCTTAGTTTTCGGAGCTCTCACTGAATCTCCATAGGAGTAGGTGTAATTAACTTAGCTTTGTTCCCAAAAAACCATCAAACACCCTCGTTCGAACATTGTTCGGAGAGGAGTGGACCGTGTTGATTTTCGTTATTCAAGAAGTCAAAGGTCCATTCATTATGTTCAAACACAATTTTTTCCTCGTCGGAAAACAATTGAATAAGTAAATCGAGCAAGATGATGTTTGTTTTGAATGGCCAATTTGTTTGCAGTAACATTGGCTAAAAAATGCTACTCAAAGTGCTTTCTAGTTTTCTGTTGGTCTCAATAACTCATTGTATTTGTTTTTTAAAAATGGTCTAATTGCTTGTGCATGGTCATATATATGTTACTTGGCTCTCGTCGATGTGATAATGTGACATGCTGCACAAATAGCACAAGTGGCCTCATATCGATTTAATTGCTACTTGATACTCAGTTAAGGGAACGATAAATAACGATAACATAGGTAACAATGGTGGGTGCATGAGATTTTTTCCCTTTACATATGCCACTTTCACTAAAGAATCAGATTTCTTATTCCAGCTTCTTGTCTATTTGCGTTTGTTTTTTTATGTCAAGGGCTTCTGTTTGGGACGACAGTGGTAGCTAGAACAACTGTCTCTTTGGCAAGAGGAAGAGAAAAGGACAATATGAACTCTAATTCATTTCTTGAATAACTAATGAGGATTGAGGAGGACCATGTGATCGAGCTGAGTTGCGGCAATCTAATTGCTGCCAAGTTTTTTTAGGGTTCTTTGCGACCGATCAAGTTACTAACCTTGGTTGGAGCATTGTTGGCTTGATTCGTTAAAGTTGATTTCTTTATTGTTTATGGTAAATGTATACTCTTCAATTTTTTTTATATGCAGTGCTAATGCAAACTAATAATAAATGTAATGTATATTTTTATGTTATTCTTGTGCATCTTGAATGCCAATAAAAATATTCGAGCGTTATTTCACGAAAAATATTGAGAACCTGAGTAAATTTGGGTTTTAAGAGTTTTTTTCCAATTATAATAACGTAGTAAATTATATTTATAGTTACAGATAGTTAATGTTTCCAAAAGACTACAAAAACATTTATAATTGTTGCGAAAATACTCACATTACAAACAAAATTACATCCCTCTACAAACAATTTTTGGAGGCAAAATTATGTCTCTAAACAAATTAGTTGCCTTTAAGAAAACAATTAGAAGCACAAGTATTTGCATCTATATCATATATTAGAAACAAATATTTGTATGTTTAAAAATCATTATAGAGACAAAAATACTTGTCTTAAAAAGAGTTATTAGATGGTGGCTACTTCGGTACACTCACTTTTTTTTGTGCATTCAGTGCACCCACCTCTAAAAGTGGTCATAATACATTAAATTTTTAAATTTAATGGGTTGTATTAGTCTAATATGATGATATAACATAGAATCCCAACTAATCAACCCATTACCCTACCCTATTAACCTTCAATTTTGAATCTCAACCCAAAATCCCAAATTGTAAACCCTAACCCTAAATTCCTAAACCCTGAATCATTCAAATTAAAGTGAATCTTGAATGATTTTTGTACAAATTCATGTGGTCCTTGTTCATCATACCACAAGTGAAGATTGACATCGTTTTTACATGAATCGCCTGCTCAGAATGACGATTATGAGGCGGGTGCATTGAATGCACCCAAAAAAGTGAGTGCACCGAAGACATAACCGTTATTAGATACTAAAATATTAGTCGCAATATTTCTAATTAGCAACATATAAAGTTTGTCTAAATATGTGTCTGTATAAAACTATAACAACGGCTCTACAGGCTGAAAGAGGAATGACACGGAAGGGGGACCCAACAATGTGGAAAACAGTGTGGGCAATGACAGTGCCTCCGAAAGTTAAGCACTTCATGTGGAGGTTTTCTAGAGATTCACTTGCTACTGGGGATCATGTGAGTACCAAGGGCAAAAGAAGGGGGGATGCGTGCCCGTTCTGCAACCAACGGGAGACACAAGTGCATGCTCTGTGCCAATGTGAATGGGTTAGCAGGCTATGGCGGAAGTCTCAGGTTTCTTCTTGTTTTGAAATGAGGGGGGACTTGACGAGCCTAGAATGGGTGACGAAGGTGGCCGCCACGGTGTCAACATCGGAGTTTGAGGACTGGAGTATGCTTTTGTGGGTGTTTTGGAAGGAGAGGAATGCCCAAATGTTCAATGGGACGAAGCTCGCTGAGGAAGAAGTAGTACCGAGAGCAGCGGCTTTGCTAGAGGAAGATAGACAGCAACAGTGCGTGTTTACTCCTGTGCAGCAAAGTGGAATTGAACGCCACTGGACGAAGCCACCTCCCGGGAAGCTGAAGCTCAATACGGACGCGGGTTTGTGTGCAGATGGCAGTGGCCTAGGGGTGGTGGTGCGAGATGAAAATGATAGGTTCTTAATGGCGGCAGCCAAGAGAATATGGGGCGAGCTGAATCCAGAAGTGGGAGAAGCCTTGACAGCGGAATTTGGGTTACAACTGGTCCGCCAACACCAAGTAGGAGTGCCTCAACTTGAGATGGATTGTGCGTCGGTTCTGAGTTGCATAAGAAGAGCTGACCGAAATCATACTGAACTGGTAGTGATATGCAGAAGCATAAAAAGCTTACTTGAGGAGATGGGTGCAGGGGAATGTAAACATGCATATAGATCAGCCAATGAAGCCGCCCACATAATGGCTCATGTTGATACGAGATGGAATGTTGCTGAGGTTTGGTTCTACCGACCTCCTATTTGTTTACTTGACCAGCTGGAGCTGGATTCTGTAATGGCTTCACATACTCAATAAAAGCCTAGCGCAGATTTCTATATAAAAAAACAACGGCTCTATAGGAGACAAATATGTTATCTGCATATGAAGGGATATAGAAACAAATAATGGCCTTACAGATGCAAATATCCTTTGTCTCTATAGGCCATTTTTGCTGTAGTGAAAGAAAGCAAACAAAGTTGTCGGTTTGCCGCTATGGTAAAAGAAAATTATACATCACAAACCTATATCTAAGATGTTATGATCTCATAATTTTATCATTTCTCGAAAAAGAGGCTAATAAAGGTATTATCTAGCTCATGGTTTTAATCTTTGAACTTCTAGTCTCTAGATGAAGACTGTGATCTACATTTCATCACTCTAAAAAACAACCAATAGAATTGAGGAACAAAATAATAATTAATAAAACAATAATTGATAATTATATTTATAAATTGGCTCGCCATTATCAATTTCATTGATAATTATATTTAGAATAAATTTCCTCACCATTATGATTCTCACTAAAGTTATAATTGAAAAGTATTTGATTTGTTTAATTAAGTTATTAAGAATAAGTTTACTAGCAAAGTCACACATATAAGAATTTGTCTCAAACACATAGGGTGTGTTTGGATAGAAGGATTTGAATTTGGTATTTGTGATTTGTGATTTCGATTTCTAAATGTCAAATCATTTATTTGGATATTAATTAAGTTTTCTCACAATAAAAAACATATTAATTACATTTGGTATTTGGATTTGTGCCAAATTCATGGGGTGATTTCCAAATACATATCTAGTGTATTACTTTTCAACTTCAAGTACATTTCAACAACTAGTGATTTGAAATTTCTCCTAACAAAAGGTTGAACTTGTTTGTAAAATTTTAAAATTTTAGGTACTATGGTGTGAGGCAAAACATATAAAGGTATCAAAATGTAAATTTACCACCAAAATTACCGAACCTTTTTTCTAAAATTTTAAAATTTAGGTACTAAATCATTAGAAAAAATAAATTTGGGTACCAAAATATAATTTCCAAAAAATTGTAGTAAATGACCAGAAAATTTAAAATTAAAAAATCTAAAATTTAAATTACCAATCAATTAAAATTGATTATCCAAATTTTTATTTTATTTACATGTATTTCAAATACACCTATCCAAACGCACTCTTAACTTAATAATAAAATAAAACTAAATTAAAAAGTAAAACTATATAGGCCCACGAGCACAAAACTCGGACAAAATATGAAAACCCATTTTTCCTAACTAAAAATAATAATAATACAATAATTAGTTTCAAAAATATTTCAACGAAATAATTTTTCATTAGTATAATTAACAAAGAGTTCAATTGAAGTTTTTATTAATTAAAATGACAAATATGCCCCGCATGAAAAGGCTGAAAATTTAGAATTAATATGGAGAAAATTTTTATATTACATACCGTTTGGTACCAAATGAATCAAGAATTTATTTCATTTTAAAATAAATTACCCTGTAAAATTCATTGTCAAATGAAATCTTGTGTTTGGTATGTCATATTCAAATCCTTAGAAATAAAATGAATTGTCGAGCATAATTCATTGTCAAATGAATTTCTGTGTTTGGTATGTCATATGTATAAGTATTTTAGTTTATAAAAGAGGATAATTATATCATTCTATTATAATTAGTAAATACTTGTGGAATTCATTTGAAAATTTCATCTCCATTCCTCGGAATTGCTATAACTAGTTTCAATTCCATAGAATTCAAAATTTAGAATTGAAAATGAATTCTTTTAACCAACCATTTCCGTCAAAATGAATTCCACAAAACTTATGGAATTCATTTATATCAAACGGTATGTTAGTTTAGGATTGTCAAACAAAAGAAGTGACTGAAATGGTTGGTTAAGTGAAGTACATTGACTTATGGAGCGATCAACAAGATGGAGCAATGATCCAAGGTTTGGAAGACCAGTGCTCCAGACACAGAGGATACGCAGACGCAAAAGGGTTCTGAGCACACAAGATCCCTATACAATTCCAGTTTGGTAAATCATCAAGCACGTTGTTGTTAGAAACATAGTTTCTAATCCATTCCACCTGGTTGGGAGTCATTTCTTATTTTTGAATATTTTGAGGATATTTGGATGTTTTGGGGAAGGGAGCAATAATTTGGGTAGTTATAAGAAATTGTTCGGATTATATTGTCTGCAGTTAGTAGGAGTTTAGAAGTTAAACAATTACAAATTAACAATGATTAAACCTAATCCTCTCTCTCAACCTCTACTCTCTCCTTCCCTCTTTCTAGTTGTCGACGAACTCGCTCGCGTGGGAGAGCCAACTTCTTCTTCCCTCATTCTATCAACCCATTAACCCTCCACCCACTTGTTCGATCGGACCAACGGGTCAAACCGAGTTGACAATCTTGAGCGGAAGGAAAAAACAGTGGCAAGTGTGTAATTAGCAAAAGCTAAGGGGCCGATTTGTAAAATTCCTCCGCGAGACCAAACCCTAAACCCTTTCCCTCTGCCTATATAAATCGCAGCTAAAACCCATAATCTCCCACACACTCTCAACTCACCGCCGGATCCCATCTGAAAGGTACGAACTTTAGCATCCTTCCTTCTCCGTGCTCTTTGTTTTTCACCCAGTCTGGTTGCATTACTATTATCGCTTGTACTTGTACAAAAAGCACATATCGAAGGCTTGCAGGAACTTCCTGTCGTTGAACTGTGAGCTCAAAGCTTGTGCCAAATCAATCAAACTATCAATCTCAAAACCCCTCGACCAGATTCAATCTTTCTGATCGAGGGTGGTTTATAACTCATGGATTGATGAACAAATTTTACTTATCAATGGATGTCGATGTTAGTATGCTAGTTTCCCGATTTTTGTATTGGAGAAAAGCCAATTTGCAGAGCAAATGCGTCGATAATGGCGTGATTTGCATTGAAGGTTGGCCATATAAACAAAGCGATTCTCCGTGCCTGTCAAATTTCTCCCATTTTGATTACGGCCTCGAACAAATTGCGACATTACCCCCTTATTCAACTCATATGACTAAACAATTAGATACTTGTGCGTAGATTAAATCGCCAATTTGCAGAGCAAGAGCGTCGAAAATGGCGCAACTTGCATTGAAGGTTGGCAAGAACGAATCCCGGCAATTCTCCGTGCCTATCAAATCTCTGTATTTTGAATATGGCCTCGAACAAGTTGCAACATTCCCCTTAGTTTTGATGAAGTTTGAAGCTTTTCGTACTAATCTGCTGCTTTCATTTCCTATGGGTTGTGAGATTGAATTTATTCTTGGGATGCTCTTTCAGGACTTAACAAATCGGATTAGAGAAGATGTCGAAGAATCCAAAGGTCTTCTTTGACATAGTGATAGATAAGATGAAAGCAGGCAGGGTAGTAATGGAACTGTTTGCAGATACAGTCCCCAGAACAGCCGAGAACTTTCGAGCTCTTTGTACCGGGGAGAAGGGCATTGGAAGAGTAGGGAAGCCTCTTCATTACAAGGGCTCTTCTTTCCACCGTATAATCCCCAAGTTCATGTGTCAGGGTGGAGACTTCACTAGAGGAAACGGCACAGGTGGGGAGTCGATCTACGGCGAGAAGTTTTCGGATGAAAACTTCAAGCTGAAGCACACTGGCCCTGGCATCCTGTCCATGGCGAATGCGGGGCCAAACACGAACGGCTCCCAGTTCTTCATTTGCACTGAGAAAACCCCATGGCTTGATGGTAAGCACGTGGTGTTTGGCCAAGTCGTGGATGGCTACAGCGTTGTCAAGGAGATGGAGAAGGTTGGGTGTTCTAGTGGCACCACTTCCAAAACTGTAGTTATTGAGGATTGTGGTGAGGTTCCTGGGGGGCAGTGAGGCGATTCAGAATTGTTGTTGGGCAATGGGGCGGCTCGGATGTTGAAAAGATGTGCTTGTTTTGGTTGCATCACTGTTTTTTCCTTATGTGATCTCCGATCACAACAAAGAATCATCAACTGTAAATTTTAACATATGAATTACGATGCTCGTTTGAAATTTCATTTTATATGCCCCAATGCGAATACATGCCTGAACGAGTAGGGCTCCCAGTTCGTCCTTTACACCGATAAAGCCCGGTGGCTTGATGCTAAGCTCGTGGTGTTTGGCCAAGTTATCGACGGCCATAGCCTCGTTGAGGAGATGGAGAAGGTCGGATCTAGAAGTGGCACTACTTCAGCAACTGTTTCTATTGGCGAAACTTCATTGATCATAACAACTAAGATCGTTGAGAAAGTTTCATTTTATGAATGAAATGTATGCAGATGTTCATTGTTTTCTTTCTAACAGTCATTGTTTTTCCTTTGGTGATCTCTGGATCACGTTCGAAACTTCAGTATACATGTTGATGTGTAATGTGCATTGCTGTTGATATCTAAACATGAAATGGGCTCTTGACAGAAATCTCGACGATCAAATCCATGGATAAAAACGAAGTCTGTAATGTGTGTATTCTACGACTTCTAGATAATCATATGTAATCAAATCTGCTTCTGGAGAGCAACATAACAAATACAACAACTCATTATTCAAACCAAAATTACGATACAGCCGTTTTCCCTCTCTGCATTCCTAATCATCATCCTCAAGCATTTGATCCTCGGTATCTTCTTTAGGTGGCCTAACCACCAACACCACAGTTCCCAAGCTCTCTCCAACTCCTCTCTGCTTCAATGCCGATCCTTTCTCCACCTTCAACCCACTACCCCTGCCATCCCCAGAATCATCAACTGCAACCAAGTAAAACCCATCATCTACTTCCACACCCTTTCTCGCCCTATCAGCCACAACCAAAATGGCTTCTTCCTTGTACCATCTATTCACTCTCCAGGGCAGAGCTCTGGCATCAGGAAACGATACAACAACTCCACCTTCCCCTAAAATAGCAACCGGCTCCCATCCAGGCAGAACAATCCATCTCCCCCAACCTTTATCCGCTTCCACCACGCCGAATTCGCCCCCGGCTTTGCTTACCCATGGCGCTTCAACGATTTCCTTATCCCTCCCTTCTGCTCTGCAAACCGGCAGAACCACCACGGTAGTCGATTCTGCAACTTCCCCTGTTTTCATCCTCACGACCGGAACGCGAACCCCATCAATCGCTGCCTCTTGTTTGTCTCCTTTGCCAGCACTAGTGTCCCCTTCCATTTCCCTCAACACTGCCTGTTTCGCCTTCTCGGATTCCGCGGCTTCCAGAGCCGATTGCAAGGAGGCAGTTCTTGCGTCCGACGGGTTCTTGTGCTCCTTGGCCTGCCTGAAGTACAAGAAAGCCAAGCAGTCCCCAGGGAGGTTATAATCGAAATTCTCCCAACCCTTTTCCCCTCGCCGCCTCGGGAAATCCTTCATCGAACGGGCGAGATCCTCCGCTCCCCCGGCATCGAAGCGGTTCTGGATGATGTAATGTGCGGCAGCGGCCCGCTGCGTGGTGCTGAGGAGGCGGATCTCGTAGAGCAGCTCGGCGCCGCCGGTCTCGAAGTGGGAGATGAGTTCGGGCCCGGTTTTGGACTCGATGAGGGAATCGCGCACCTGAGCTCCGACCACGAGCCTGTTCTGCTCGACGCCGGAGATTCCGGTGACTTCCTCGATGGAGGAAGGGGCGTATCCTTCGCGGATGAGGGAGGTGATGAGCGGGGCGTACTCGTACCAGAGCCCGGCCCTGCTGGAGAGGACTTCGAGGCGGGCGGCGGCATCGAGGGAGCTGTACTTGGCGGGGAGAGGAGACGGCGGCGGGCGGAAGGGCTGGTACGGCTGGAGGTTCTTCGGCGGAGGGTTGGCCGGGATTAGACTGGCGGAGATGGTGGGTTTTGCGGAGGTTTTAGTTTTAAGGGTGGAATTGCGCGGGTGGAGGATGAGGAAGAGCGGGTGTGGGTTAAGGAAGGCGGAGGAAGAATTGGAGTGGTTGAAGGTGGTGATGGGTTTTAGAGCATTTGCAGAAAGAGATAGCATGGTTGAAGATGGTGTAGGGAATTGAATTCGGGAGAGGAGGAAGGAAGGAGATGTATATGGATATGGCTACGGCTGAGGGATGATTTTGATCCGTCGTGTTTGTTGTGAATTAACAGTATCTTATCTCATCTCATCTGTTTCTTCTTGAGATGAATTTTTTTGGGTTATGATATTTCTGAGGTAGGAAAAGGGGTTGTATAGTGGGCTTAGCCATCGGTTGTGTTGGATTGTTGGGCCTTGCTAAGTGCTTGGAAGTCTATGATCCCATCAAAAAAGCCTATGAAAATATTAAAAAGAAACTAGTATAAGTCCGTTCGTTATCACTTTGCGCTTTAGCGAGAAGTCAAGAACATGAGTTTCTAAAATTTAATGGTTTAAATGTTGATCGATAGTTCGTTGTTTGCGATTATAGTGATTAGTTTAATGGAAGCATGATTTGAAATTATTCCGAATTTTATGATATTTTTTAGAAGTGAAATAGAGGAGATATCGGGAAGACGAAATTAACAATGGCAAAATTTAGTAGCGATCGTGGGAAACAGTGAATTCTGCCAACAATGTTTCGAAATTGGTTGTAAATTGATGGGTGAAGGCGATAATGAGACATATCACACACACACACACACACACATATATATATATAGTGGCTACTTCGGCGCACTCACATTTTTGGGTGCACTCAGTGCACCCAACTCTAAAAGTGTTCATAGTACATCAAATTTTGAATTTTAATTAGTACTCTCAATCTAATATGATGATATTAGATAGAATCATAACAAATCAATCTATTACCCTAACCTCTTAACCTTCAATTTTGAATCCCAACCCAAAATTCCAAATTGTAAACCTAAACCCTAACCCTAAATCCCCAAAACCTAAATCTTTCAAATTAAAGTAAATTTTGAATGATTTTTTTTCAAAATCATGTGCTTCTTGTTCATAATATCATAAGCAACAATTGATACCGTTTTGACAAGGATCGCATGCTCAGAATGACAATTATGAGGCGGGTGCACTGAGTGCACCCAAAAAAGTGGGTGCACTGAATACGCCACCATATATATGAGTCACACTCGTATGCGTCAGACACATACTATGCGACAGGATTCTCTACACCGTAGATCTAATCTAACGGTGTTTATTAATTGGAATTAAATTATTTAATTTTTACAATTTTTAAATGATTAGTTGGCCCTATTACTTTTTTATGCGTACCCTTTAACCCCTAAACAAACTTTTCAACATATTTTCGAATTATAGTACCAAATTTTATTCTAATTATGTCTCCAATCCATTAAGTTATATTTACTTACAATTTTAGTTTGGTGATTTATTCCTTTTCCCACTCATGTCAACGCTCAAACCCCCTTTCCAATTGCTGTCTGTAGTGGCTGACGAACCCTCTCCTCTCATCCTGGCTATCGATTGAAGCAATTGGATTTTGCGCTTCCCATCAATGTTTAATCCCTCTATGGATTAAGAGAGTGATCTGTTCGAGGCATGATGGATTGAATCTTGTGCTCGAGAGGCGGATGAGGAAGGATCGGAGAAGTGAAGAGTGCAGACTCGAGAGGTGGGCCGAAGTGCGGATCGCCGATAGCGGTGGGTAGGTACGCTGCCGTCCGCTGCCGTCAATTGACGGTGAACGACTATGACCTTTACGTCCTGTAAACAATGAGTAAGGCTGAAATGGAGAGAGGGGGATTGGGTCTCGTCAAGGGAATTCTCTTTGTCGGAGTCCAGAATCGTAACGGAGTGAGAAAGTTTGGACGACGAAGAGAGACGGCCGTCGGATTACGGTGGTGACGGCGGCAACTAGATAATTGAGAATTTGGGGGGGGGGGGCTAGGATAGACGACGATACATGAAAAAATGGTATCATTTTGTGCTCGTCTCTGAATCGAAAGTGGCCTGGAGAACGGCGTCGTTCTATAGGTGTAGCTGAAAACAATTTTTTTTTAATGGTATGAGGGTCGAACCGGCGTCCTGGTCATTACCATGGGCATTCTTCACCATTCATGCTGAACAAGGATTTTGATTCAATATACTTCCACGGTTATATTTATAACTATAAAATGAGTTCTTGTAAAATTAAAACATAAAACTAAACTAAGCAGGCCTTTTGTACCAGGCCCAATAGGTGATGTTGGATCTTCTCGCTTGGGAAATTTCCTTCAGTGGAGTCTCCTCTTTGTTTGTCTTGCTTGCTTCTCTTAGCTGAACTTGCATATAATTTTCAGGTTCTTGATTAGATATGCCGATTGATTGATGATAAATTCAGAGACTCGGTGTTGTTAAGCGTTTGCCGAGCATCGTTGGTAGGTCTTCAAATTCTCTTTTGTACTTTGAATTCGCAAACCTTCCATTAAAGCTTGTATATAATTTGTACACATTATCTTGCTACAGTAGGGATATGTTTGGGTGTTGCTTAACTGAGGCCCCTCTCGTGCATTCTCTGATTTAGATGTTGTTATGATGGAAGAAGACTTCGATATCTTGAAGGTCTATCATTTCCTCTCTCTCTCTCTCTCTCTCTCTCTCTCTCTCTCTCCAATGCATATGTGATATGTGTAATTACGTCTGTGTTCGGGGCATAAATAGTGATGGCCGAAATTTTTTTTGGTCCAGTGGAGATGGCCTCCCTCATTCGGTGGTGGAGCCAAACGCAATAGAGGAATATGCTTGTAAATAGGCTTGTCATTGGTGGGGATTTAATCTCTACTCCTTGTTAATAGGCTTGCTTTCCTTAGTTGGATCAGTTTAGGTGTCAATAGAGGAATTCTTTTTTTGGAGGTAATGGTATTAATAAATTAGGTTTGTTTGGCGGTCTATATAAAGGGACGCCAAGCCTAGAGTTTACCTTGTAAAAAATAACTCTTGCCGTTTTCCCTGGTGACTTTAGCAAAAGTAAGGCTTTTCTTCTGTGTTGGCGGGGAGATAAACTAATTGCAATGGAGAAATCTCGGTACAGTGCAACAACTAAAATAGCTCTTTCTTTTGGCCGTTTGTGCTGTTCCTTTCTTACAACCCTTTTCCTTTCATATATGTTCTTTATTCGCTCCGTAAGCCGCTTTGACTTTTGTTTGTTTATGACTTTTGTTTGTTTCATGTATGTTCTTTCTTTTTTGTTGTTGTTTAGCATGTCGAGGCATGATACTAAGAAAGTTGTTGGATCCATATCGACTACCTTTGGAGCCATGGAGACGACGTTCACTAAGTTGTACGATAAGATTAAATCTTTGACTGCAATGATAATGAAAACTGATACTGAATTTCAAGTGCTAAAGAGGTTGTCGAAACGCATTCTTGATCAAGCATCTGGAAGTTCACCTCCCACTGATGTTCCTGTCACGCCTACCGTAAAAAGAGTTTATTATATTGATTCAAACCCAGACTCAGATCGCGATGGCGATGGTTCACACAAGAGGCAAAAATATGCGGTCACGGAAGATCTAAATGAGTCAGTGAAGGTATATAGAATTTATTTAAACAATTTGCACTTGTGTCATTTTAAAGTGTTTATGATGTACCTATGTATTGTAATTTTTGTTAAAAGCAAATCGTAGATGGAATTTCCGGTGACTGCATCTGGAAGTTCAGCTCCCACTGTTGTTCCTTTCACACCTAGCGTAAACGGAATTATTTATATAGATTCCGACTCAGACGCAGATGGCGATGATTCACACAAGAGGCCAAAAAATGCGGTTGTGGAATATATAAATGTATTGGGGAAGGTATATAGAATTTATTTAAAGAAATTACACCTGTGTGATTTTAAAATGTTTATGATGTACCTATGTATTGTAAGTTTTGGTAAATTCAAATCGTAGGTGGAATTTCCTGTGACTGCAATAATGGCGTTAGATAATGATGAGGATCGTTCCATTGCGTGTTTCATCTTTGGTGATGGTCTAAAAGATGATAAATGGCTTGTTAAGAATTTTGGCCATAGTTTAAGTCGTCTAGAACTGAAGGACTTGCGCTGCCAGAAACGTGGCTTCATGGTTATGTAAGTATTTTGTAGTTCTGTTTTGGTAAGGCATACTTGACCACATATTAGCTATACTAATCTTTGATTTTGCTTATTTTAGATTTTGACTGCTGTAGCTTGTAAATTAGCTGTTAATGTTAGGGCTTGGGGGAAAAATGGACCTTGGTACCTTCCATCCAATTTTGAGGTAAGCAACAATTATGGAAAACTCTTTACAGTAAGTTTACTTTTTTCTTTCTCCCAAAGTTGAATAGTGAATGTGAACTGCTACCCAGGATTTGGTTGTGAAAATGGGTTGGACTCCAAAAAAAGCCGTGGAAAATTATAAGAACCTATATCTTTGCGGCACCTTTGAATGCACCAAGGTATGGTGTAATAATATTAGTAATTTTTCCAGGGTACTATATTCTCTTAATGTTTTGCCCTTTACTGTATAGTCCATTCATTCTTTCGTCATCATTTACTTGTTTATTTATTTCAGATATATTTGCCAATGAATGATGAGAACCGCCATTGGTTTCTTATTGTGGTTTTCATGGACCAAAAGGTAGTGCATGTAGTGGACTCTTTGCGTACTGATTTGGGTTTGCTGGAAAATCGTAAGAAAAGGGTGCAAGGAATGGTGGGTGATCAAACTATTCCCTTCGTGTAAATTTAGTAAGTCAATTTTCTTTTCTTTTTTAATTTTTGTACTGTAATAGTTACGTGGTTAAGTTTGTTGTTACAGTTGAAATTCTTTTACAAGATGCTTCAAGAATTTCCAGACAAGCCATCAACCTATGAAGTGCCCAAAGTGCATAAGTTCCAAATCATAAGTCCTCCATACGTTTCTAAGCAAATTGATGAGTTAGTATTTCTTTGAGTATTTTGATTATTTCATTTCGATTCACAATCTTATTTTCAATAATAAATGCTATTTTTCCACGTAGCTATGAGTGCGGGTTTTACGTCTGTCAGTGGATGTTGCACGGAGAGGCTGATAATAATTCGTATACAGCGGTATAATACAATCCTTTCCTTCTAAATATGATTCCATCCACGTGAGATTCTACACTATCAAATCGAAATCAACATGTTAAGAGTAATGTTATAAATTTGCTGCAGGTTTGTAGTAATAGAGGTCGACTAGCCTTGGCCATAAGTTTAGTCAAAGATCTCTCAAATACAAGGCGCTCTCAAATGATTGATGAAGCAAGGGCCGTTTATGAAAGACATTTCAAGGGGAAAATCAGCTCAAAATGCCAAAAGAGTTTATTTGATTCATTTTAGAAAAGTAGTTTTTTTGTTTTATTGGTAGTCGGTCGGTTTTATACTTTTATTGGTAGTCGGTCGGTTTTACTATCACTTTGATCCCAATTGAATTCATTTTAGATTGGTTTTGGTGTTTACCTTTATTTTTTCTTAAATCCAAATGTTGGTTCTCGTTTTTGTGGCTTTGTTCCTGATGCTTGTTCAGCTGAGATAAGGCTTAAAGAAGGCGCCTAGGCATGAGCCTTAACTGCCGTGATTTCATTATGGGATTGAAGGGACTGGGATTGTATAGAAGAAGACGACTTTGACCTTTCGTCTGGTCAGTGGGCTTTTTTGTTTATCTTTATTTCGTCCCAAAACACGCGCCAATTCTTGGCTTTGGCCTTTGGATATCTCATATCTTGCCACCGGAGGACGCCGGAGATGTATGCGTTCATTGGAGCAAATCTAACCATGTTGGATCCAACAAATAGCTTCAATAACAAAATTTTAACCCAATAACAAGTGTTTTTAGTTGCTCAGAGCTGGATCGTATCGAGATAGTGGTAGAGATAGTGGTAGATTGATAATGTATATATAGTATGTTCTCCATCTAGACCCTGTAACTTAAAGTCAGTTACAACTAATTTGTCTTTAAATCATAGCAGGACAACTAAATATCGTCAGAAAGTCAAAGAGGTTCAAGGGTATTGTTTTGGTTCTCAACGAACATGAAAAGGGAACGAGACAAGCAGACAATTCAAACAATTCAAGGGTATTGTTTTGGTTCTCAACGAAAATGAAAAGGGAAACAAAACTAGAGTATTGGCAGGACAACTAATCAACCAAAAAATTCATAAACGTTTGCAGGAACCAATATCCAGAATATACTAGTGCAGGAGAAATGAACCACTATCTCCCTATGAATCTTCTAGTTCTGGATTACGCTCTTTTGGCTTTCTTCCTTGTACCTACGAGTCTGGGCAACAAATCTCGATGCATTCCTATTTGATTCCTCGATGACGACATGTCTTATGTAATTTGTAGGCTGTTGGACCAGATATAAAGCTAGTTGCATTCTCCTTATATCTCCGCATGGCTGCAACAGTTTGACAATGACAATGAGGCTTAGTAGCTGTTTCGAAAGGTTGTTTTCCTTCAAGGCCAAGTAGAATTCTTGCTTACCCATATATTATAAGAAGAATCCCAAGATGCACCCATCATCCATGAGCACACCCAAACTCCACTATCAGACCTACATAAAATAAGATGCAGCATATGAGTTGTGGGTATCTAAGTATGTTTCTAATTTATTCACAACGAACAATTCTTACTCGTGAAGTTGTTCGGGAATTGAAGGAATTGTAAAAGAAAATTTTTCCAGCACAGGTGGATCAAGTGTTGGTTCCACTTGCCGATAAAGATCCTCAAACAAGCCATCAAGAAATTCGATCTACATAAGCAATAATCAATTTATTCGAAATAGATGAAAACACAAATTATTCGGATCAAGAGGTCAAACCATACCATAGTTACTACTGCGTTTCTACGAGATCTTTGGCGCTTTTTAGAAGGATACGAATCCAAAATATGGACTTGTTTGTCATCCAGCATAATGACAGCTAAATACCAGTGAACTGCATCACCGTCCATTGCATCTTTCATGGGCAGACACACCTAAATAACGACGAGAAAGACCAAACTCAGCTGAGCATTGTAAAATACAATTTACAGAAATATCAAAAGCTTGATGGAGCATCTAATTTATTCGCATATCCAATTCAAACAGTAGCTAGAACAATAATTGAGGAATATTTCAATGCAACAAGAAAGGACTTGTTAAGAAGAAACCTTTCTGCACGTGTGAGCTCTTGCCAAGAACTTTGCACCGTAACACTCTAGAGCTTTTTTTGATGTCATGCCATAGTTAATCACCATTTCCTGATCATGGTTCATTTAAAATAGAAGATAACACATTTAATAGGAGAAACAGAATATTGCACCTAAAATAAATATATAAAGTAAATGGGACTATACTTGTAGTTCAGCAGGCAGATAACAGACTACTCTCCCATCTCCAACATCCCTCCAAACTTCCGCCAGGCTCAATTGGCAAGCCATGGCTGTAATTACATCATCAGCGACATTAGACTTAGGGCAGAGGGACCACAACACCTGTCGTGTATAGGATTGCATCATGGTTTCGACCAGGACTTCCTTTTCTGGAAGATCCTTCGCAAATATGTAGTGGGCAAGGTTCACTTCCTCTCTAGTGTACTTGACACTGTTGGAAGTGTAAACTTTGTTTCACCCTACAATAGAAGAAGAAACATAAGGATAAAAACAATTGATTTTGTTCTAAGCGGGGAAAATTGGAAGGCTAGATTATCATACCTTCTTGGCGAATTGTAAGTAAGAAAATCTGGTACGACCTTTCCTAACTAAGTCATTCCAATCTGCCTGCAAATCACCATCAATCTGGATCACACCATCTTCAGTTCTACCTTTCTTTCCTCGAGATTCATCCTTCTCCAGCAAAGAATTCATCATAATAAAAACACAAGCCTTAATTTAGTTCTGCCAACGATGGAGAAAAGGGGAAAAAAGAATGCCAATTGACGAACCATTAATTTGGAAGAACTTCTGGTCTTGCGTTTTGTCATCATCCTGCCTTCCTTATCGTTCTGCATATTGCTCCTGGTTTCTGCCCCCTGACCGAGCTCCTGTACTGCTGTCCTGAATGAGCTCATGGTGAATGCAGAAAAGGAGTTAGCAATCTTAAAATAGGGCCAACCGCCAACGGGTGAGTGTTTTTCTCTATAAGGATACTGGAAACTTTATCTTCCTCATTAACCTCCACATGGAAAAGGAAAATAATATTGTATACGGGTAATAATTAACATGGAAACAATCCACATCCCCTATTTGGAAGTTGAATCTACCATATATAACACGCAAGCATTCTTCAGTAATTTTTTTCCGGTAATTCAAGCATTCTTTATCCAACTAATTAGCTGCATTCTTTATCCAACTAGTAACCATAACGGGAAACAATTAATTAATTGCTTTATTCTTTCCTCAATTTATCTATTCCCAATTACCATCTTTGATACATCTCTCCAAATAATAATATAATAATACTAATTACTAACTAATTAACCCCTCTTTCTCTCTCGTGCTCCTTTGTCTTCTCCATCTTTACGTGCGGCCGGCGAGTAAAACTCCTGCCATTAAACAATGACCTCTGACAGCGATGGTCCTACTGTACAGGAGGATGACACAAACGTTATTCAAAATTCTCCTTTTATCGGTCAGGAATTCATTGATTTTGAGGATGCATTGCGTTCTACAACAACTATGCTAAGAGTTGGGGGTTTTCTGTCCGTCGCTCAAGGAAGGTTAAGAACGTCAAGGGAGAGGTAACAAGTGCAGCCTTCGTGTGTTCTTGTCAGGGAGTTCGAGAAGCACATAAAGGTCCACAAAAGAGGGAGTCGCCTATGGAGATCAGATTTCAGTGCATGGCTATGTTTCGTGTGAGCTTGAACAAGACAAGCAATAAGTGGGTGGATGATATATTTAACTCACAGCACACTCATGACCCAGTTAGGCAGAATCAGGTACATTACTTGAGGTCGCATCGAGGATTAACAGAAGCAGACAAGGCAGACCTCCGATTTAAAAAGGATGCCGGAATGAAACCTTCTCAGGCCATTAAGCTTGCTGTGCATTGTGCTGGAGGGCATGACAAACTTGGGTATACAGTTAAAGATGGGTTAAATTTCAGCACCAAAGACCGCGCCGAGAGAATCAGCGAGGGTGATGCAGCAACTGCACTGTCCCATCTAGAATCAAAGAAAAGCACAGACCCACACTTCCTCCTCCGATACACTACTGATGAGGAAAAAAGGCTCCATTTTTTATTTTGGGCTGACAGCATTTGCAGAGCCGACATTTCGTGTTTTGGAGAGTTGCTCGCATTTGACACAACGTACCAAAAAAACATTTACAATATGCCACTGGTCATTTTTACAGGTACGCCATCCTAGTATGCCCTCTAAGTATTATCCTTTGCTTTGTTGTTTGAATACACATAATGGCATCTAGAAAACAGCAAGTTTCTGATTATATGAACTCTACCATTATTTACATATTCCTACACAGTTTTAGCTTTTCTCCTGCTAGTTCAAAAGATTCTGATTTTTCCGAGTTTCTGTTTGACATTGTAGGTATCAACCATCACTTCAAAACTTGCTTATTCGGGAGTGCACTGTTGCCCAATGAGACTGACGAAACCTATATTTGGGCGTTGAAGATAGTGAAGGAAATGTTGGGGGACATTCCGCTACGTACAGTTGTCACGGATGGGGATAAAGCAATGAGGAAAGCTATTGCTAATGTGTTTCCAAATGCAACACATCGGCTATGTGCATGGCATTTGTCCAAGAATATCACTGGCAGGGTGAAGAATCGACCCGACTTTGAACCCCGGTGGAAGAAGTTAGTAACTGCTGAGTACGAGCTAGAAGAATTTGAGGAGAAATGGAATGCATTGGTAGAGGAATGCAAACTCCAGAACAACCAATGGGTTTCGAAAAAACTATTTGGGAGACGCAACGAATGGGCGGACACATACTTGCGCTCACATTTCTTTGCTGGGTTGACAACCACATCAAGATGTGAAAGCATAAATGCGGTTGTTGCAAGGTATGAAAATGAGAGGTTCTGTTTGCTTGACTTTTTCACTCAATGCGACCGGTGGCTCAGAGACATGAGAGAGACAGAGATTAGATTAGATTTTGAGTCTAATTATGGTGTAGTTCCTATAAAGAATTCAATCCTAAAGCCCCTCGAGCAAAGTGCAGCAAAGCTTTTCTCAAAGGCTGCATTTCTTTTGTTCAAAAATGAGTTGGAGGAGGTTACTGGAATCATTAAGGGTAACCAAACTGAAGAGGGGAACCTACACACTTACATTGTTACCATGTTCAACAAAGAGAAGGTCATAGAGGTGAAATACAACATTGAAACAAGCGATATGGAGTGCAGTTGTCAAAAGTTTAAGAGTATTGGGATACCCTGCGTTCATATGCTATTTGTTCTCAAAGAAGAAAAAGTGAAGACTATTCCTGAAAAACTGGTACTCAGACGTTGCTCGAAGAACCCAAAGTCCCTACACACTCTGCCAGAACCACGTACATTGGGGGATGACAGCAGTTTCAACATTAGGTACGGGTCGCTACAGTTCATGGCTCAACGATTCCGCTTATTAGGAGCAGACACTCCTCTCTCTTATCGAATGGCTCAAGATGAGTTGACAGCAGCGTGTAACAAGTTGGAGATGGTAAAGAAAACCCCCGCCGAGAGAGAAAGGATTGTCATACCAGACCAGTTCAAAGATGTATTGAACCCAAATCAAGTGAGGTTTAAGGGTTGTAGGAAAGGAAAAGGGAAAAAACAACTTAAGAAAAAAAGAAGAAAGTGTGGGAACTGCGGGCTAAGGGATGGGCATTATAGGAGCACTTGTACTAACCCCCCAGTCGACGTGGTAGAATCTCAATCTGATGAGGAGGATGACGACGATGACATGGACGATGATGGGGACGATGATGTGGATGATGATGGGGACGACGGAGAAGATGGAGACGACGATGATGGAGATGATGATCAAGGTGGTCAGCCCCCAAAGGTAATTAGCATCTCTGGTTAGGTGTTCTTGATATAGTTATTAGTTAATAACCTACAGTTGTTATTTTGTTTTTACCAGAAGCAACGAACGAGCAGACATAATACTACTGGAGAGCCCATAGGAAAAAGTCAGCCACAACAGAAGGTTATATATCATTTGTGTATTCACTAAATTATCGATTTGTTAGAAATGGCTATTAGCTTAATAGTTTATTTGCCCTCTAACAGATCGGGGCACGTACTAGGAGCAATACTAGTCAACAAGAGAAGGGAGCAGAGAAGGGAGCTAAGAAGCATACAGGACATAGTGCTGGGAGTACTAGTCGGCATGATGATCGTCCAAGCGATGAACATGAACTGGTACTTTTCCAATCACACTAATGATTTAACCAACAAGATTAGATGATTCTTTGTGTTGGAAGTTACATGTTTAATATTATTTTTTCTTATTTTGGTCTGCTACAGAAACAACATCAGACTAGAACCCGTGGTGCAAAGAACAGAAGCATCAATAAAAACAAATGAAGTTCACTAGCACTTCCATAGCAAGAAGTTGAAACGCCCATGGAAAGAAATGACCACTTTTTATTGAGTTTACAATTTTATTATTGATTTTAGGCGACAAAATCTTTTATCTTGGTATATTTCACAAAAGTAAACTCCATCGACAGTTCATATTTTTGTTGGACGAAGGGTACATTGCGGGACATGAACTGTTTGCAATTGAAAGGACATACCTGGCTTTTCTTCTTTGTTCTGTTGTTTTTTTTTTTTTGTGTGTGTGTGAAGCAGACCTGGCTAGCTAATGCCTCACGGGTTGCTCCTCAATAAACTGTCAGCATAATAACAGGTAGATCTTTGAATCAGATGTTGAAGCCAAATATATGGAAACCCATTCATGTGTCTAACCAGTATAGCCGCCTAAAATTGTAACAGTGACATTGGAAATGCGTAATTTAACTCCAGTCTGAAGTGCTTTATCACGCCATAGAGGGTTCTCCTCAAGAAACTTCTCAAATGCAAGTATCTTCTGTGGTATTCCCTTAATCATATCGAGACGATCAACCCCTAGCATCACCTATTAGAGAGTAGGACGTTTACATTCAAGAATGAAGAAACTAAGCCAGTGACTTTTAGTCAGTAGGTTGCTTTCTCTTAAGCAAGTAAAACATCATATGTAGGTTAAATTCAGGTTAAACCTTACGGCCACGAAACCTTTCCATCAGTTCTTTTATGTGCTCCTGCACCTTAGGGAGCTTAAGCGCTGATATAACCCTTTCTGAA
Organism: Linum tenue; assembly: GCA_946122785.1. Lineage (NCBI taxonomy): Eukaryota > Viridiplantae > Streptophyta > Magnoliopsida > Malpighiales > Linaceae > Linum > Linum tenue. The sequence continues at coordinate 72,853,544 of CAMGYJ010000008.1, read as the reverse complement.
TCTATCCCTATTGGAAACTGAACATACAGGAGAGTGCTACAATACTTGGTCTAGTAAGGGCTTACCCTACTAAATCTGCCGCGAGAACTGAACGAAGTAGCTCTGATCTATTTAGATGACTTTTATGTTCTATTTAGATTATTTTTATGTTCTGTTTAGAACCCATCTATCAACAAAGGCCAGATCTGTCAACAAACACTCGAGGCTTAGATACCTGTTTTCGATGCCCAGTACCCTGCTTGTGCTGCTCCCATTCATGGCCTCCTCGAAGCACCTTAACTCCTCGAAGTTCCTTCAAGTTCCTCCTCCTCCCCCGATTCGCAAGCCTCAAATCAACATGAAAACAAAACGAAATAAAAGAAACGAGTTCAGAAACCCAAAGTTTGGACTCGGTAATTGGGGAGTCCAGTCATGTCCTGATTTTTATAGGAACTCAAAGAAACGAAATGAAAACTTGCATAGCAACTACCTGCAATCGTTCCTTAGGGGGCCTTTTTAATCCGAGGGAATGAGACCATAGCTGCCGCTCTTACCAATCCAAATTTGTTTTGTATGCATCTCGTGCCAAACAAAGAGGAAATCAATTTCTACCAAAAAAAAGAAGAAGAGGAAATCAAAGAACTGAAAACGAAAACCAAAAATTCGGGGAAGGAAAAGGAGAAGGAAACGCGAGATTTCACTAACTCTTTATCTTACAGTTGGAGCATCCTCGCCTAACACAACCGATAGGAACATCCCCAAATCCACCAGGTTTCATCAACCGAGCAACTCATCGGCAGCTATGCGGAACCGCCGTCGCCAGTCGATGGAATGATTGGAATCGTCAACTCTCTCTCTCTCTTCTCGTCGGCAGAAACGCGGAACCGCCATCGCCTCTCTCTCTCTCTCTCTCCCTCCCCCCCCCTCTCTCTCTCTCTCTCTCTCTCTCTCAGATTGACGACATGCAAGATAGAATGAGAATGGGGGGTCAGAATGAAGGAAACGTTTCTGGGGGACGAATTCAAAAGACACGCAAATTTTTGGCGAAAAAAAGCGCTATTCTGAGAAGGTAAAAGCCAAATTTTAACAATTTTGAATTTTCTTTTTACGTTGCATTTTGCCGCTACCATGTACACTTTTTCTTACTCATTTTTGTAATGAAAAATTAGAGAATGGATGGTTATTACTTTTTTCAATTCACCACAAATAAAATTTATCATAGTTTCAATATTAAAATATGAAATTAATTTCGTATATAACTGATAGACCCAATATTCAACCAACATCACACAACCGTCACAAACCATTTTTAGGTGATCACAAGGAGAATAATGATAAAATCATATATATGTGTAAGTTAATGGTGTTGGTATCTACTATTGGTTAAAACATTGGGTTTGGGTGCTCTCCCCTCCAAAATAACCCCATCAAACCAAATTACATCCATGGAATGGTTTCTTAAAGCTAAACCCATGTGGATGGCGATTTCTATTTGCTTACCTCCAACCAAATGATGTATTAACACATCATCACCTGCCATTTTCCATGTGTACGAATTATTAAGAGCAATTAGTTGATGGATGGTAATGGAACCCTTACCTGTACTATTCCTCACTCAAACCACCAATCATCAAACTTATCCAACCCTTTTAACTTGGATAAGAGGTGGAGAAAGATGGATGTGTCAACACCAACGTGGCCTTAGGCAAAAATGAGGTGAAAATTCTACCGCCCACCATTTACCACATACACATGAATTAAAAAGATCACTTTCCCATGCCTCCACATACAAAAGGCAAGGTGGATGGGTGTGTTATTTACTCTCAATTAGTTGGATTTTAGCAAGAGAGTTGGCCACAAAAAGAATCTCAATTCATCACTACCTACACTACTACACGTGCCCTGTGAGAAGAGATGTGGAGCAGGCAATTTTGATTATTGCCATCACAATAACATTTCCCCATCTTCCACATACTTATATACATGGCTTTGTAGAAAGACACTAGGTAAATCAATTTATTTTATTTCTAATTTTATTTTGATATGTGTTTGATTGTAGCCATCCACCCATTGCACTCAGGTTGTCTGGGAGGTAACGTATTATTTTTATTTTATTTAGAGCATACCATCTACGCCAAAAGCAGGAGGCACCTATAAAAAAGACGTTCATAGTGACATGTATATTTGTCACAAATAATGTCAATTGTGGTAATATTTCTGACACAAATACACTTTTCGATGTCTAGTTGTCACAAATAATTACATGCTTGCACTACAAGAAAAAAGAGTTTCAGCTACCATTTTCTTGGCAACCATAGAAAAATGGTTGCTTATAACCAAGTTTCGACAACCATTCACAAAATAGTTGGTAATGCCAAACTCTAGTGCAACCATTAGTAAAATAGTCGCTGGTAATGGCCAGTTGATGCCTCAGGAAACCCAAAAATGATTTGTCTAACACAAAACTATTTCTTCATTGCAACTTCCACAATTAGCTAACCCTGAAAATCCACCATCCCCCGTACATTCCATGCACTGCTATTGTAATGTAACCATCTATGTCATCATTCTTGGTGCAGCAATGATAATGCTTAAAGTGTTGGTTGGCAAACCACGTGGTTCTACATCCCCATCAACACTAACGACACAAATCAAACTGATAGACCCAGTTCTTAATCGATAAATTTTTTAAATATTAGACACCTCGTCGTTCGTTAAAACACTCGATAGATTCTTAATTATTGCGGTACTGAAACACCCGAAAACTAGTATTATACCGTTAAAATCATCAATCTCCTATGTTGTTTTTGCTCTCCAACTCTTGTTATTGTTTCTTTCTTTCCTGTTACTTTCCTTAACCATTAATTCTGTCTTTTACTTTCCTTTCCCTTCCCACGTATCACTCCTTCCTTTCCTTCCTTCTTTCTTTTATTTGATTTTTCTATTTCTTATTTCATCCTTCCCCATGCAAAAGGGAAGATGACAAACATACACTCTCTCCCTATTTCCTCTTTATTCTTTCACATTCTTTTTCTTTCTTTCTTCTTCCCATACATGCATACAGAAACATTCCACCTCCCATACACAAAAGCTTCCAACCTCCACTTCTTCCTCTTTCTTTCATTTTCTTGCTTCCCACATGCATAATCATGCATGAACATGCAACATTCACATATAATTCCTAGTATATATCAATAGTCATAAAAGTATAGGATCGTTTTACTTTGTATGATTGTATCCTTTGATAATAACAAAATGGATAAGATACAAAACCCACCACTAAAACAACATATCTATAACTATCAGTGTTGTCAAGTCAAAATTGATTATTGTTTATTTTTTTCTCAGTTTATGATAATATCTCAAAATTAAAATTGGAAACATAAGTTGCAGCTAGGCAGTAGAAAGAGAATGTGATGATTTCTTTTCCTTTTTCAAATTTATTATGTAGCCAATTTCTTTTTTCCGTTGATTTAGTTACTTTTTTTGAACTTTTTAATTGAAGGAAGCATTAAATAGGCGGCGGTTTTTCTTTTCCATTGAAAAAGTAAACAAAAAAATGGACTAAACGCAAACCGCTACTTTCTGCCGTTTTTATGCTTCCGGAACCGGATCAATGTCCGGGTCCGGTTTTTTTGGGCTAACCGGCCGGTCCGGCCTGGTTTTCACATCATTGATAAATATACATTTTAATCACACCTAATGGTTCAAATTCATTTAAAAAAATATGGTCAGCTCCCCATAAATCCCTTATTTCCCTCTTTACTGTTCTATGATATGGACCATTAGATCTTTCCTTTCCAAATTACAACCATTGGATTAGATTTTGTAGGACTACAAAATCATGGTTTTGTACGGTAACCTGCACCATATTAAGGGAATGGATACGGTACAAAATTCACATGGATACGGTACAAAATTCACCACTACAATACTCAATCATTTAAAAAAATTCCGTAGAAAGAATACACTTATTATGCACTACACAATTATTAGTCATACTGCCACTGGTCATTAAGTATTTTTAAATTCATATAAAACTAACTTCTAACTACAGTAGATTGCTGGAAAATAAGTAGAGTAATACATTCTGTACTTATATTATTGAGTTGAACAAAAGTGGCATGGGGGAGGTTCTGGAGAAAGTTCCCGTAGGCATTTGTTGCCGCAAGCTTATTTTATTTTGTTTCTTATTTCTCAGTCCTCAGTAGTCAGCACACACTCCATCTCACCTCAGTCCAATCTTAAGAAGCCCAAAGACCAACAAAAATATAGGCTTGGTCCGCCTCATGGAACGATCTGTGTTTATGTAGTTGAGTATAGTAAAAAGACTGAGAGATCTTTCCGTATTATGCGCTGAGCATGGAAAAATAGAATGGGAGGGGTTTTGGAAGAGAACCTCTATATGTTTGTTAGGATATAAAGGGATGTGCTAGAGTTTTAATTTGAGAAGGAAACTTATTAATTTGTTAAGTAAATAAGAGATAAAATTTGGTGCAACTAAAATCACGGCATATCTTTTCTCCTTCCCAATGTTGTTACAGGGTTTAGTTGAAATTTGGGTTCATCTCTTTTTAATTCTTTAATATATTATTTTATTAATTATATATTATAATGATTATTTTTTGCAACACAATTTGGTAAAATGTTGGGTAAACTGTACTCATCTTGATCTTTGTGGGTTCATACGCAACCCTTGTGATTTATGTTGGGTTCACCCTTGATCTTTGTGTATCTGAGGCCATGTGAGTGGGAGGATTCATGTACCATTCAGTTGCTCAATTTCTGATTTCCTTTGATCAATGTAATTGGTTCTCGAGTTTTTTTATTTACAGTAATTGGTTCTCAAGTTGAAGTGGAATAAAGGATGAATTTTACTGTAAAAAAAAAAGTTGCTCAATAAAGTAGCGAGGGAACCAAGGTACTTTATCGGGTATGGCAATCCTTCGCTGAGAAGATTAGTAGAACAGAGTCTTGTCTTTTCCAGTTCTGTGCGGACGCCAAGGGGTCGTGATTGGCTGTTTTTTTCTGCAGCTCGAGGTGACCAATTTCTTTGTTAAAGAGTTAAATCTTTCATTTTTGCTACCGCTATATATTAATGCTCTTAGGAGTTTTACCCATTCCCTTTCTCTTTGTGGTTCAAATTGATGTAGAGCATATTCTCATATCCGCCAAAATTCTCAAAATCCCCCCGCTTCCATCCGTGTCTTCACCTGCAATTCTGCAAATGTCGACGTCAAACCCATCTTCTTCGTGGATCGCCCAATTCAAACCGGGCGACCGGGTCGAGGTCAGCTCCGACGACCCCGGGTTCCGCGGCTCCTGGTTCGCCGGCACCGTCATCCGCCGCGAGGCGAAGACCCTAATCGCTACGTAGTCGAGTACGACCAGCTCTACGAGGACGAATCTGGGGAGAAGCTGCTGCAAGAAACCCTCGATTGGATCCAATTGCGTCCGCCGCCGCCGCCTCCCGAGAAGAAGAAGGTCCAGTTCAAGTTCGGCGACGAAGTGGAGGCCTTCCACAGCGACGGCTGGTGAGAAGGGGCTATTACTGCGGAGCACTCCGGCGGGAAATTTGCGGTGTTCCTCAGAGGCTCAAAGGAGCAGATTGTGTTTGAAGAGAAAGATTTGAGGTTGCCTCTTCAGTGGGTTAAAGGGAAGTGGGAGCCGCGATTCGAACAGGTTCAGCGGGAGAAAGAGGTGAGCTAATTCGATTTTATGACTTTTCCTGCTCCGTTGCTTGGTATGACAATTTTAGGGAATTCTGAATCTGGATCTAGGTGATGAAGTTCACTCAAGGAATGCAAGTCGAGGTGACAACTGACGAGGACGGTTTCAAAGGTGCTTGGTTTGCTGCAACAATTATTGAACCTTCTGGTGAAGACGAGTACCTTATTGAGTACAAAACCCTGACGAATGATGATGATACTGAGTTTCTCAGAGAAGACATTCGTGCTTGCAACATAAGGCCTTGTCCGCCGGAGATCATTGTTGTGGATGGATTCAAGGTGATGGATGAAGTAGATGCTTACTACAACGAGGGTTGGTGGGTTGGCGTGATTGCAAAGGTTTTGATCAACTGCAATTACGTGGTTTACTTTAAAGAGTATGATGAGAAGATAACGTTCAAGCAGGCTGATTTGAAGACACATCAGGACTGGTTAAACGGCAAATGGGTTGTTCCTTCAGAGGTCTGAATTTTATGCTCTCAATTCTCAAAACACTACTAGCTTTTCTAGTAAATGATATTAGTTGTACGGGCCTGCACTCAATGCATCTCTTTCTATTGTGTTTCTTTTCTATGGGATTATGTTGGAATGAATCTTATCTTTTGATGTTGAATGCTCCTATTGCTTGTTCAAAATGATTTTTGTACGGACTCTCATCTCATGTGAGAGATCACCATTGTTTCTCATTCGAAGGAACTCTGCTCACCCAAATCTCAATCTTTAATCCATTTCAACCCACAAATGCTTCCAAGGCTGTGCATGATCCGATTCGATTCATAATCAAAGAACCGAACTTAATCAAACTAAAAATCAAATCTAAAATAATGGACACAGGAGAACCAGTCTGATTTTCTTTCGGCATGCTACTTTCTCTTCTTATACTAGATTAAGGTTCGGCCCGTTGGCCGGATGGAAATGAATATTTAACAATTTTACTTGTTGTATACAGTTTAATATTGAAAAAATTAAAATATTATTTCATCTTAGAGATATACTAAAAAAATAAAGAATATGAATATTTTAATTTATCAATATACTTCTTGCTAGTAATTTTGCTTATTTATCTTAACTTTCTATTTCGAATATAATGAATACTATCGTGATGATTTGTTCAATTGAAATGAACATTCACGTCAGTTTCATAAAAATATTAGTGAAAATTCACTAAAAACAAAGAATATTTAATGTCTTTATTCAAATTAATACAAAAGCCAATTAGTATTTTTTTGGTACACATTGTTTCTTGGTTAATTTGATATCTTATTATATTTTCGACGTGGGTAACCAAGTAATGATAAAATAATCTAACTTTTTAGTCTTATCCGATCACATGCATTTTCAAACTCAGTGTGTACAATGAATCTTATTTTGGTTGTAATTCGTTTACAAAACAGTTTTTCGCAAAACCTCTAATCGGAGCTTCTGCTTTTATGTTATACAAAAAATGTTTGGCTTTAACCGAACTTTTAGAGGTATTTGACCCTGCTTCACCTTTTGAATCCGAAAAGTACTTCTAAAAACCGGACCAAACATAGGATATATGGGCTGAGTGGCTTTTACTCATTTAGCTATCCGATCCATATTACTCGATTTGAATAATACGATATTCCGATTAATTACATGAATATTAATTAATTAATTACTGTTTGACAATTTTTTCCAAACCTCTGTGATGGATGAACCTTGAAATTGGAGTGGCACAAAAAGTGTTAAGTACTAATTAACTAATACCAGTCGAAGAGCAGTAATAATTATTTATGCTCAAGTTTTATCCTCCTTCCAGTATTATAGTTCCTTCCAGTAATATAGTTCCAAATTCTGATGCCTTTTTATTTTGCCCACAGGAAAAATGAAATAAGATGGTTCCGGCAGGGAATCTCCTTCTATTGTTTGGGAGGATTTAACCAGAACAACCCAGTACATAAAAGGCAACAACTGTGCCCACTGAGTAATTATTTTTTTTAGAAACCACTGATATGATTCATTATAATCAAGAATCAACTGCCTCAAAGGCTACAACGTCAGCTACCCTTTGTGGTAGAACATTACAATGAAAATTACAACTGACTCTACCACATCGGGCCAATTTCTTTCTCCTTCACTAGTCTGACCCCATAGAGAATAGCGATTCCTCCTTTTGGCCTCACTTGACATAATTCTTTAGGGGTTTAACTCCTGCATAGACACACCAAAAATAGCGTCATTCACAATACAGGAAACAAAGTCAGATGGAAGCTTGGGACCACAACAAAGCATACAAATCCTACTTTGGGTACTCATCTGGATAATGTTCTTCTCGCATGTAAGATTCCATCCTTCCCTTCACACTCCCCATGGCAACGACGTGCACATATAATGAAAGAAAATCGACAAATCAAACAAATGATATTCATAAAGCAACATATAAAAAATGAAAATTTGTTAAAGTATATGGTCCAGGTTGAAATACTTCCGCATACCACATATTACTATCATACACTTTCTTGAAGGGTTCAGGAATAAAGGATACCGTAGTTCCAATGGTACATATTCAAGCTAAATAGTAATGGGGCATTCCTATGAATGAAGCACTCCTACATAGCTGCAATACATTCCAGAATTACTATATCATCTACTCTAGTACCCCTCAAGAAAGCGTATGACAGCAATCACATTATCTGCGCAAGCCTCAACCAAATATTTCGCATATACATGTGTTCTCAAATGAACATTTGAAACTGGAAGGAAATAAAATGATACCATCAAAATTGTGATAGAACCAGAGGTACATAAACTATCTCCAGAATCCAGCAGTGGCCTTCACAACTCTGCAAGCAATGAATTTTCTCAGTTGAGGGATTCGGACCAACAAAGAAACAACAGACGAAACAACAATAGAACGAAACCAACCTCAAATCTTTCAAATCTCCTACAGCCTTTGCGAGTTTCTTCCAAAATGTAGGAGTCAAGTGGGCGGAAAAGAACCACCAGATGGAATATGGTTCCACGATATTTATTATGAAAACTCCAACTACATCTGATGTTCTTTTCCGCCCTTTGTAGACACATCTACATGTTGGGACTGGCCGCCGAACTGCCGCCAACACAACCTTATAAAAAATAAAAGAAGATCAATAAAATGGATTGGATTAGGTAACTAGTCTCCAAACTCAGTTATTAGCTAACACACGGGGGAAAAACTGAGATTTGGAATCAAATTAATACAAACCTTGTCAACAAGCTACGAAGCCAGATATACTTACAAGTTTACAGAACGAACATTATGAAAAACCGAACTCCATCTGATGATCTTCTGCGCTGTCCTTACAAGTTTACATGTTTTCATTCTCACAGTACCATGCCTCTAGCCCAACGCACCCCGGAAACCAAAAAAAAAAAAAAAAAAAAAACGAGGGGATTAGGCTACTGGAGTCAGGCCTTCATTAGCTACCAAGAATAAGATCAAAAATCTATTTGAGTAAAATACGAACCTTCCTCCTTGCAGTTGTCTCCCTGACATCAATCTTCAAATCGTCACCCATTTCGAGCCAGAGAAGAAGACCCCTCACAACGAAGCGAGAGCCTGGAGGCAAGTAGAGGAAGGAATGAAGAGGTAGGTGGGTAGGATTTTTTTGCCCTTTGGGTTCAAGGCGAAAGAACAGAAGTGATTGAGAACAATGGGAGGGGGAATGTGTAATGAGCGACGACTAGGGTTTCATCTTGGTTATGGTGGAAAGGAGGGAGCAGCTGGATTGGGGAGAACGGAGGGGGAAAATGGAATTTAGGGTTTGGATTTCCAAAACCAATGCGCGTGCCGCGTGGGAGAGAAGGGCTGTGAATGGGCCGCGCTTGAGAACACATGGCCAACATGCATTGTTTCCTTTTTTTTCCTACTAACATAACTCGTTTTTAAACAAAAAACAGGGAGGGAAAATGGGCCAATGGGGGATGGTTAGTTGGTCCCTATGTAAACAATGGGAGTTTCTTTAATCAATTTAATTTCCTATAGTTTAACACGTTGTAAACAATGAGAATACCAAGATCTGTTGAAAATGTTGTATGTCGTAAATTAATCTTGTATTACTAACCACGTTGTGTTAGAATTAAGCGTTGAAATGTTGCATTTTACAATTGTTGAATACGTAAACACCCTACGGGCAGTGGCTGAGCCACCTCTTGAGGAGAGGGGTCATAGGACTCAGTTGGGAAAAAACAGGGCAACAAAATTCTTCAGATATGTAAGGTTTAATATGATCCTTTGAATTTAGGACCTCATACTTTCGTTCATGTTAGCTCATCTAAGGACACCAATTAACTCAAACTTCATTAGATAAACGGAATTTTGCATTTTGAAAATAAAAAGGAGCCCAGTCAATTTAATGTATGGCTACCACACTCCCTACGACATACAACTCTATCAATGTTAGTATGACAACAACCATAAAACACAATGCTTGCTTTCGTACACAATAATTCAATTCTATTCAACAACTTATGTGGGCGACAAATGATCCCCAATTCGCATTACACTACATATCTAGGATCCCAAACCAGCCTTCGTGAAATTTGAGTTAACCTTGCTTCGAGTAGGAAGACATATCCATTGCATTGATTTTCATATTATCAACCCTCTTGCCTAAACTACCTTGGATATGTTTATCATCTGTTGCACGATTTTTGTGACAATTAGGGTTAGGGAGATGACTACAAAAGTATCGTTGTAGCGCATCTTTCATAGATTCAAGTTGGCTAGTTTAATTTAAACTAAAACTATAAGATTTTATTAGATTATGATTATGCTCAAGTAGTAGGCGAGGCCATTTTGCCTGGGGATACGTCCTATGTCGACCACTATACCACGCCAACTATACTAAGACGCCAAATCCCTTAGTGTTATTATGGATCGAGATTTATAATCTTCAAGGATCCAACAACCTTGACCCCAATCTCAACAGTCACGATAATGGTTTGAGATATTATGTATAAACTAAAAAATTAAATAATTACTACGCCAAATTAAAGCCAGTGAATGTCATTTGGCGTAGCGGAAATAGTGTGGAAATATGACTCCTTGGATACAGGTTCAAATCCCAAAGGTAGCACATTTTTTTGGCTTCTACTTTCCATCTTAATTAATGGTAAGCCATTAATAGATAAAAAATTTCTTTAAAGGCAAGTAAAACATTTTTTTGGTTGAATGTCTTCTACTTTCCATGTAGGAGTTAGTTTTGATTTCCTCCTGCTTTTATGGTAGGTTGATTTTTTATTATTCTTTTTTCTTTTGTTGCTTTCGTTCCACACATATCATTTGCTAGATGTTCTAATACACGAAATGCACCTTTCAGACTATGTTTCTAAGTTCTATTTATTTGAACTTGGTTAAGTGTTAATTTGTATTCTTTTCATTTATGAAATACCATTTGTTGCCTTTGTGAATTATCCATTTCTGTTTTTTGATTTGTGTTAAATTGGTTTGCCAATTGGCAGTCTCACTACATTATCTCATATAATTAATGAAAGAGATTTGGGACTAGAATGCATTAATAGTAGCACTGTTATGTAATTCTTACATTGTAATAATTCAATGGAATTAAATAAATACTTTTGTAATAATAATAGAGGGAAAAATGAAAAAGGACTAATTTGTTCAAAGTACCATAACTAAATTAAATTCATATTTTACATCAAGTACCACCTCAAAAGGATAATAAACTTACAAAAGATAGTAGCGTTCACATATCCATTACGCTTACAGATCATTAGAGATTACAGAGAGGTGGACCTTTACTAACATTAATCCGATCATATTAATAATACCCAATACTACTTAGTTATCTAAAGGCGGGAACAACTTTACCAAGAAGAGATCAAAATAATTCTCCACGTTGTTCCAAGGACCGAATGTGACCAAGACCTCATATGCCTTCTCACTAATCAAGTTGAGAAGTGTAACATAGTCTGCATTTTGAAGCTCAGAAGGACTGACAACAGAAGACATGATTCTCCGTAAGTAAGCTGATGGGAACACGACCTCAACATCAGTAATGTCATCTTCAATGGTCAAGTGAATCAAATATCCCCTGGATGCCTCACACCAAGATCTCCTCAACTCTGTTACAACGCCAGAGAAAATGTACGACTTGCCCTGATATATCCAAAACATAAGGAGTTCAAAATAATACCAAATCAGATGCAAATCATTGAGATAAGAGATAGAGAAGGATAGATAACAAACATGTTATCTTAGTCACCTGATTATCACCATTCAATTGCATTGGAATAAGATCTATAGTTTCCACGGTCTCCCAAATTGCTACGACAGTTTGATAGTTTAGATTCGTAACGAAATCGTCTCCCATGGTAAAAAACCTATAATTTAGATTATTAGCAATATTAGCAATTGTATTGAGAAGTGGTGAGAACACAAGAATATGTTTATTATGAGTTGGTTAGGAAGCAATTACTTACGGTTCCATTCAGGTATTATATTTCAAATATATGTCAAACTTATTTCCTTCTACTCAATCTCTATTATTGGAAGTAGCTGCCTTTTTTAGGATCATAAAAATAAACAATGTTAGTTGTTGTTTGGGACCACAATGTATATTACACTTCCAATGTTGAATTAATAACTAATTCGTATTCATTTGAACAATACCAAATAGACTCTGATCAATTATATCAACAAAGGTTAGAGTTCTTACACTAATCAACTAATCATGTAAAACAGAATATAAAAAAACAATAGCAAAGCAAGACATGACTCTGTCAATCCTTCGATGAATTTTTCAATTGGACCTGGATTTTACTGCTTCTGACTTATTCATCTTTGATTCTTACATGGATAATCGATTCTTAACTATAACAATATATACTGTTTTATGGAACTTCAATGGAAGCTGTTATACCCATGACTGAACTCCACTACGTATTAAACAAACAATATACAATGGTTTGGTTGTATGCAACACACACTACGTAATCAGATCCAAGAAAATAATATTGAAATATACTTCCTCAACTATGGATTAATGTTGTGTTACAATCGAATAAATCATAACTAATCATGTTCCTTATTTTAATAGATCCAACCACATTGTATGAGAAACCATGGAAACAAACGCACCTGTGGAGCTCGCAAGATTTTGGTCGGAGTCTCGAACTGAAACACTTTCTGAAATCCAATATGTTAGTAGATCGGGAGAAAACAAAGTTCAATGATAGTATTCGAAGTCCTGTCTAGATGCATATACCTTCACATAATCTGGAATCGTTTTGGGCACCGTCGACTGGATTATCAGAGGCTAGAAAAAACTTCGCTGCTGTTGAGAGACTGAAAGAAAAGATGTTGCGAGGTAGGGTTTGGAAATCAATCGCTGGAACTGAGAATGCAGTCGCTCACGCAGACAGGAAGACAGGGAACGGCGTCCATGCAATGAATTTGGTGGCCCTTTGCTGTCTTCGTCGGAGACTGAACAGAGGAATGGAAGAGAAGAAGGAAACTGAACCGTTTTCGTCTTTTGATTTTGGGTTACTATTTCTTAGTTTAATAATTTTACTCAATTTATAAAAGTAAAGGGGAAAAAATTGGGCCTTTAATTCAATTGAGCCTGGATGCCTTATGGATGGATTAATGGGCCTCTAGCCGGCCAAAGGGCCGGGCCCGGTGCTAGTAATCAATAAGGAAAGATTAACCAATCTTTATCTTTCTTTTAAATATTATAAAGCGCTTTTAGATTAGGGTATATGCCACGTATGCTTTGGAGCTTCATCCTTAATTCTCGGAAGGCTTCATTATTTTGAAATTTTGTTGGGCTATAAATTGAAATGGTCCGGTGAGCAGTTAATTGGGCTTTCTCCAATTTTGAACCCTATATTTTATATGTTTTCTTTTTCCCATTAAGTACATGTTATCTTTCCATTAATAGACTTTTTGTTCCACGGGATTCTGATTAGCAAAATCCTTTTCCGTTGAGTTTTGTAATATTAATATCAAATAGCTAAAATATAGCTCATCCATTTCAAATGCATAAATAATCATACTATTTGTGAAAACTTTCATTAATTTTAAAAATGTCAAATTCGTTGTTCAAAGGACACTATTTTTATATGCACTAAAAATTTCACAGTGTATATTATAAGATAATAAATTTTAATATATTAATTATTATTAATCCAACCATAAAAAAGTGTATTATTATACATTATAATCGACTTAGCCGCCTTTTTTTTGTCATAGACGACTTAGCCATATTAATATGAAATGATTGAGAGTTGGTTATTTTAAGTATTCGTGCATTATTTCACAAGCCAAAATGGTTTTAGTGTGCAATTTTTAGGCCGGCAGAACAATAAGGTAGTCCATTTGATGGGTAGAAAGACCATTTTATTGTACCCGACTACAAGTCATTTCTTTGATTTTCTGGTCTGACTTAATTTCACGATGTAATTACCTATTTTTGAAATCAAATATACGATTATCTTTTGTCAAAAATATCTAATAATATAATAATTAACGAAACACATCCCGGCCAACAGGCCGGGCATAAATCTAGTTAATTGAGAAACTAATTAAATGCGATTCAATTCCATTTATGTATTTTACTAATTACTCAATTTCCAAGTGGCTGTTTTTTATTAGTTGAGAGTACCATGTCAGTAAAATGACGTGGTGATCTCGGAGCATGGAAGAATTTCTATTGCATCCACTCTATCTAAAAATACCAATGCTATAGTGCCACATCTACAAGAACCACTCGTGTCATATGCCAAATTCGGGACCTGCTACCTGCCACTCAGGTGGTCTTCTGCACCAAATACAATCACATACCCTATAAAACATATTAATGGAATTCCAACATTTTATCCCTGATTTTAAACGTACCCTAAAGACAAACCAAGTTATGTAGCCAGCCTTAATTGACAAATGTGTGGCATTTTCTAAATCAATATAGTGTAACAAGCATTAAGAACACAACTACATTAAGAACACAAATACCAATTGCTTCTACACAACATTTAGGATGACAATTACGTTTTCAGAAACATTTTGCTTCTCATACCAATGTCGATTAATTTCCTACCATATAATAACGTGATGCAACATAAGAATAAACAATATTAGGTTCAGTACGACAATCACTATCAATAAAGCTCGAATTACATGGATTTCATGATTAACTCTCCTTCCTTCAGCTAGCATAATTTCATGTGCCTTCATCCATCTTGATAGCTCTTCAGCCAAAAGTTTCTTCTCCTTCTTCCTCCTTTCCGCCTTACACTCAGCTAGCCTCAAACTTTCTTCAATATTCAAAGTCGAACACCCAATTTCAGAGTCATGGTGCTTATCTTCATCGACATTCATTCGCACCCACCTAAAAAAACGACAGTTCTTCTTCTCGTCCTGCACCATACGAGCATTTAACTTAGAACCCACATCAATGACAATTTCAAAACCCATATCTAAACACCTTACCATCCAAAGTGGACACCCATAGAACTGTCTTCCTGGGTTCGCTTCGGTTCCAGATGTATTCACCACACATGGCTTCTTGTGCCAACAGAGTACCGCCCCTCGGCTATTGATGCTAGTCGAAGTTGAGGAAGATGCTCGCTTGGACATGGCTGACCTTCGCGTGAAGTTCTGGCCAGGAGAAATCGCGATTTTGGGGTCGCGAATCGGCCGAGAAGAAGTGGGATTTGGGGAAGAAGGAAGAAGCGCCGAGTCGTTCAGAAACTAGAAGAAGATTTGGGTAAGAGGAGTAAGCATCGATCAGCTTCGTGTATCTCCTTCGTGGGGAAGAGGAAATTTGGGAAGAACCCTAATTTCATTTTCTAGAAAGAGATGGAGAAGAAGGAAGCCCTAATTTCGTTTTCTGGAAATAGATGGGGATTTTTGGTAGCCTCGTGCGATCAGGTAGATGGGGAAAGTTTTAAATTTTTTTGATAATAAATAAATTATTAAGATGACGTGTCAATTTTTGCTTTGTTTTTGCTGACGTGGTTGATGATTTGGCGCCTCGTCAGCGAACCGTCAAATAAGTTGACGGAGTTATTAAGGCCGTCATAATTTCTAACGAAAATGGCTATATCTGCCACGCAACATTAGGGGTGAACAAACATACCCGCAAACCGACCCACCCGTCCAAACCGACCCAACCCACCCGTATTTATCGCTAAAACAAAGATTTTGGGTTGGGTGAGGGTTTTGTTTTGTACAACCCGCCTCTTTTGGGTTGGGTTTGGATTTTGGATTACACAACCCGTAGAACCCGACCCAACCTGGGTTTAGGGTTTTAGGGTTTAGGGTTTAGTGGTTTAGGGTTTAGGGTTTAGGGTTCAGGGTTTAGGGGTTTAGGGTTTTAGGGTTTAGGTTTGATATTTTCCAAACCATAGTGCATGGGTTGGGTGATAAAATGGCTAAACCCGGACCACCCGACCCATGTACACCCCTACGCAACATCTTTCAAAAGTGGCTATTAGTGGTATTTCGCCAAATGTGGCTATAAGTGGCACAAAGGTGGAAGTTTTGGCTATGCAAGTGTATTTTGCCTATAATTTATAATGACCGTTAGATTAGATCTACGGTAGAGAAGCATACAAGTATTCATTCCATAGCCTAACTCCTTCGATTTAAACTAGATCGTTTAAGATTTGCTATTGCTAATCTCAATAATCCAAATTGTACCAAATAAGATTTGCTATTGCTAATCTTATTTAGTTATGATAACCAATACATTTCCCAAACACTACAAATAGGTTTTAGTTAGAAGGCCATTAAAGATTTGCTATTGCAAACCTTAAATTGAAACTAATTAACATTTTATTAAAAATGTTTTAACCAGGACAAAAACTGGTGTCTACAAGTAGTATGGAAGGTTTATTGTCCAAATGCATGGTATGCACATGTAGATAGCTTTTTTATATAATATAGTGACGGTAAAGCCATTGACTTCTATACAAAAATTGTCGTCGTCTTCATTTATTTTGCTTTACTTCCTTAATTATTTTTGTTATTATGTTTAATTGGTACAACATATGTATACAAAACGTGTACACTTAAACTATCAAAATACCTGTACAACATTAATGGTTAAGATTTGCTATTATCATCGCAAGGTTGCCTGTTCGATTCTCCATATTGTCTTATTTCTTTTACCCACATCCATGTAATCATGTTTCAGCTACGCTTGTGGAACGACGTCGTCCTGGGGACACTCTTGCTTTAGCAGCAAGCACAAACGACGACGTTTGTCATGTCTCATCGTCTTCCCTGGGCAGTAATTGGAGATAACCATGGTTTTGATGGTTGTTGGGTTTTGATGGCTGTTGGTGAGATAAATGGTTAGCTATGGGGTAGCTTGGGTGAACAGATAATGGCATTTTGGATAGTCGAATTGGGGTGTGGTATGTTGATGATACAGTAATTTGAACCAAATTAACCTGAATTTTTTTCGTTACTTTTCATTAGGCAACTGATCCCGTTTATAAGTAATTGAGAAATGTTTCGATAAGTCTAGAAAGATACAACCAACAATTCATTAAGAAGGGCAGAACCCGTACAAAAAAGTATTGTGTTCACACACTTAGTACACTTTCATAACAAGAGAAATAATATTAAGGCGAACACTAAGGGGTCGTTTGGAAGTTGCGATTGTTAAATAGATGTATTGTTGAGAATGCATGTATAATATTATACATGTATTGTCGAATTTGATGCATTGTAGGATACAACGTTTGGTATGTGTTATTGTGTATGTCGCATTAGCTAAAAGCTTAGACAAAACAATCTCAATTCAACTATCTCAACAATCACAACTAAAAGTTGAGATATAACAATCACTCAAAATGAGTGATAGTTTCTGTCACATCACATAAACAATCCATGTATTGTTTCTGCTAAAAAAACAAAAAAACGATGCATTGTAAACAATACATGTATAATGACAATCTCAACAAAACTATCGCAACTTCCAAACGACCCCTAAGCAACTTTAGTAGATTCTATTTACATTGCTGAAATGGCATTCAGTTTCCGGTAGGAAAAAATAATTTTACCAATAACAGCTCAAAATAACTCGACACATTGTTCCAAGGACCCAATGCGATCATAAACTTATAAGAGTTTCCACCAAGCAAGTTGATAAGGGTAACGAAATCGGCATTGGCCATATCTTTATCACTTACTACATCTGAAACGATTTTGCGCAAGTTTGTCGATGGGAAAACAACCTCAAGATCCAAATAATCATCCTCGATAGTTAGGTGGATCAAATGAACTCTACATTCAGCACACCAGGATGTCTTCACCTTGCCGACACGTCCGGAGATGAGGTAAGAAGTGCCCTGGTATTTAAAACAAGAAAAGGAATTTAAAAAAAAAATTAACAAGCATTAACAAACACAATAACTGCAAACGCGATCGAGAAGGATGAATGAAAAAAACCTCATCGTCACCATTCTCTTGCACCAATGTAAGCTCGATTGAATCCGACAAAATAGACATAGATACTGCTTCCTCATACTTCAGCTTTGCAACGAAACCAGGCTCAACCAGAAAGTCGCTATAAATAAAACTGTTAGTAATGGCTGACAAAAGGAATAGGAAGCAGAGTAGACTGTCGTAACGATTAGTTGGTAAACAATACTTACGGGTACCATTGCGATATATAATCCATTGTCAGAAAATTACAGCACGGAAACCCTACTCAATTTCTGTTCTTGCACATACTGTGGATGTTCACCAGGAGTATAAGAGCACATTATGATCAACTATTCTAATAGAACGTACCAAATAGTTAACAATCAATTAAAGAAAATTACATGCGGCGGTGGAAACGTGGCCGGCGACACCGCGTGGTTAGTCGAGCAGATCGGGAACGAATCAGCGACGGAGGTTGCAAGCGACGATGGTGGCCCGCTCTTCTTCCCACAACCGACGTGGTTAGTCCTGACGAATTTCCTCCGCTCTTCTTCCCACAAATGCTAGAGCGAATCAGCGGCGGAGGTGGCAGGCGACGATGGTGGCCCGCTCTTCTTCCCACAACCGACGTGGTTAGTCCGGGCGACTTTCCTCTGCTCTTCTTCCCACAACCGCTACAGCGAATCGGCGGCGGAGGCGGCAGGCGACGATGGTGGCCCGGAGGAGGAGACCGCTACTGAGCGACCAGCGGTTGCTTGACGGGCGGAGGCGGAGACATGCAACGAAGGCGGAGGGAGGATGAGGGCGGTTGAGTATGTGTCTGATCAGTTTGAAGGAAAACCGAGAAGGCAGCGCATGGGGAGGGGAGAAAAAGCAGAAGATAAATCGTTTGATAGATTTGGTAGGTAAGTACTAAGTAGTCTTCCAATTTTCAACTTTGTCATTATTGTTCTCTGTTTTATTTTATTTTTTACAATTGATTATTGTTAAAGAGACAAAGGGAGGGCAGGGGCAGCCGCCGATCTGCTCGACTAAGCCCTATTGGGCCTGGTACAAAAGGCCTGCTTAGTTTAGTTTTGTGTTTTAATTTTACAAGAACTCATTCTATATTATAAATATAACAGTGGAAGTATATTGAATCAAAATCCTTGTTCAGCATGAATGGTGAAGAATGCCCATGGTAATGACCAGGACGCCGGTTCGACCCTCATACCATTATTTTTTTTTTTTTTGTTTTCAGCTACACCTATAGAACGATGCCGTTCTCAAGGCCACTTTCGATTAAGAGACGAGCACAAAACGATGCCGTTTTTTCATGTATCGTCGTCTTCCCTAGCCCCCCAAATTCCCAATTATCCAGTTGCCGCCGTCCGCCGTCGCCACCGTAATCCGACGGCCGTCTCTCTTCATCGTCCAAACTTTCTCACTCCGTTACGATTCTGGACTCCGACCAAGAGAATTCCCTTGACGAGACCCAATTCCCTCTCTCCATTTCAGCCCTACTCATTGTTTACAGGACGTAAAAGTCATAGTCTTTCACCGTCAATTTATTCGGATTCGGCGCGAAAGGGTAGCTGTCATCTGCGACCTTAAAAACAGATGATGAGCCAAAGTCGATGTAGGTCAGAAGCAGGGACGATGATAATGATGGTAAAATTAGGGGTTTGCAATTGGGGTATCTAGAAAAATCATAATGACGATGATGGTGGTTTAGGATTGTCGAATTGGGGCAACCTTTTAATGGAACTTTATTTTATCAATTGTATAATTTTTAGGTGTTCACTAAAAGATCTAGAAGAAATAAGGTATCATCTGAGTTCTCACAAAAACGAATAGGTATCATGTGAGAAAATAAAACGCAAATTATTATTGGGGGGCTACATAGCACATATAATTATTTAAGGGGTGCAAGTAGTAATTATTATTACTAATTTTAATATAATTTATAATGACCGTTAGATTAGATCTACGGTAGAGAATCTTGTCGCATAGTATGTGTCTGACGCATACGAGTCGTTTCCATATATATATATATATATATATATATATATATATGTGTGTGTGTGTGTGGTGAATACTGGTGTACGTCAGGCGTATAGTATACGTCAGGTGATCTAGCCATTAGATGTAGTTAGATGAGCTCCGGCCAATCTCAACGGTCAATTTTTGTTTTTCATTTAATCAAGCTTCGGGTTAGAGTTTAGAAAATGGGTGTCTGGGGTTTATCCATTAGAGGTTAGAGTATAGTATCATACCCCAAACTCGATTTAATTCATGATCTAGATAAAGATATCTCACTAGTAGTACCTGACGTATAGTATATGCCTGACGTACGCCAGTCTGACCCATATATATATATACATATATATATATATACATATATATATATATATATATATATATATATAGGTGCCTTCTACGGTACCCCAAGTGAAATCCGGGGTACCGCATACTTTGAGTATGAAAACGCTATCTAGACCTCGAATTAGCAGGATTTTTGGGCATGATACTATACCCTAACCCTTAATGAGTGAACCCTAGGTCCTAATTATCTAAATCATAAACTATAAACCCTAAGATGGTGCATTGATTTTTTGCCTAAATTTGGACAAATCATAACCGTCGATTATTGTTTTCTTACTCAAGGTATGCGGTACCCCGGATTTCACCCTGGGTACCGTAGAACTCCCCATATATATATATATTGTTATAAAACTAATGGAAAATATAAACAACTACAAGAGAAGATTAGAGAGTGAAAGATACAAGAGAAGAGAGGGAAATAGGTCTTCTTATTCATTCTATCTCTTTTGATACAATGGTGTGCTTTATTTATAGGCACACCTTGGTAACCAATACATCTTTATATCAATGAGAGATAATGAAACATAAAGGAGCTATCAAATGTAGGAATGGGGGTTACATGTAACTCCCAAGTGAGCATCTAATGTGGTAATGGCAATGGTCATCCATATATCAATATTTACATAATACTCCCCCTTGGATGACCACTAGATTGCATTACGCTATCTCATACTGCCTCGTTAAAAACCTTACCAGGAAAACCCAGTGGGAAAAACCATGGTGAAGGGAAAAAGAGTGCAGTGCGTATATGCTCTCCCTCATGACCACATCATTTCAAATCTTTGAGTCGTTGAACTCAAATTTCACAAACAACGTTTAGAAAGATTGTTGTCGGGAGTTAGTTAGTGAACAATCTTCTAGATTGTCAATCTTATGCATGATCTTTAGATTTTCTTTATACATGATCGTCAGGATCATTTCCTTTAGAAATAGTTTACAACCACAAGTCCGTTAGATATGGTGAATCACAAAGTATAACGAAATACATTCAGGACTTGCCTACTATAGTTTGTTGTGGATATCTATGAAACAATCACATCGCCATATGTAAGAGATAGCTCATCTCTGATCAACCAATATGAGGATCAAATAATATATATGATTTGGATATATAGTTCACCAAATCTCTCTTTGATATTACCATAATAGAACAATCGCATATATTGTTCGTGAAGGTAACAAAGTATTTCCAAGGTTCCATTGAGGGAAACATTGTATTTTGCTAATATTATCAACACCAAAATGATAGTTTATATGGTGTTTGGCTAGCAATGTGAATTGGTGCTTTGATGCATCAACATATGGTACTTCAGGACTTAGTACATCAACATAAAGTACTTCAGGACCTAATGTCTCACTTCTTTCTTGATGCCTAAATGGATCTTTGGTCACTTCTAGTGATCTTAGGATCTTAATGTTATTTGATGAACATAATTTGTTCATGCAAAATTACTTTTCCACTTTTTCAACATTACCTTCCTTTCCCATAAAAAGAATCTTAAATCCTTCAATTTAACTTATGTCTCTAAGCAATCAACTGCTTTAGGAAGCTCTTCAGGAGCTCCAATAATAGACATATCATCAACATAATATGAGATCGTCACAAAAAAACTTGACTAAAACAAATTGAAGCAAACAATTCTTTCATATCACGAAAGATATTAACAAAACACACATCATAGAAACATATGAACTAGACAAAGCACACTCATAAAACACAACTCATACTTTAAAGTAAATCACAACTCATAAATCAAGAATTTAAAATCCTTGAAGCACATACAGACAACACAACTATATATGCACAATGCAAATGCTCTAATGACTCTATCCGGATTTAACCTTTTAAGGTTCATTCACCCTACTGTTGTAGGTGTTCACTTAGACGAGTATTTCACATTCGTCTATACTTTCTCAACCCACACAAGAGATTTTCTTAGTCTATCGATATATGTTCTCGAGAACTTTACTTGTTTACTTCAGGTAAATTAATCCTTCTAGGAGTAACTAATCCTTCTTGGAGTTTCAAATATATATAACATCTTTCAAACAAATAGGCTATTACAACAATTTTCAAACATTGATTTGAAAAAGTAGTTGCATCCACCACAGGGGAGTATAACTCCTCTTAAACAATGATAGGTCTCTTCGAGAAACCCATAGCAAAACATTATGTGATATCTCTCATAATTTCATACTTTCCAATAGCACAAAAATTTGTTTGTATCCCGCTAGTTTTGCCCTTTTTTAGGTGCAAGGACTTCTGGTCCTTAAACTTTATGCTCCTTAAGCAAGTTTCATGATTTCTTTCTATATTGGCCAACAACATCATCATTTGCATGCATCAATAGAGTTTTACTCTATATCCTCACATTGTACATATCATATTCAGTACTGAAGTACAACAAACAAATTTCATCGACAATGATTTCATTATGGTTCCAGTATTGTAGTCTAATTTGGTTTTTAGATCTCTTCGCTTTCACAACTTTCAGAGACATGTGTTCTTCTGGAACTAAAATTATATTTTATTCTTGGTTACTCTTCTTGAGTTTTCATGTCCTCGAGTTGACCATTCTAATTACAACTCCTTTTCTTTCTCGAGGATGTTTATAATTGGAACCGATTGGTCTATCACGCTTCATGCGCTCTTTCATACACATTTTTTTATATTAGAGTATCCAACAAAGATATCAAATTTAGTTGGAGCATTCACAGCTAGTATATGTGACTTGGTCACTTCGTATGGCCAGTAAAGGCATTTGATAGTTGGTAATGATAATTCATCTTATGAACTTCAGGTTCATGTTTCTTAATTTGAGGATCAAAACTAGATATAATGATAACTCATTCCAACTCATCTTTTTGTCTAGTTGTTTTTTTTTCTCTCCCCCTTAATGTTGAAAAAGTAATCCATCAAAACAATAATTTCGCAAACAAATTTTCCATTCGGGATTCATACCCAACACAAATTCTCAATTTCCAACGAGAATCAACTTAAGATACTGTGGTGGAGCAATTGGGATGTATGCGGCACACCCTGGTATTCTCATATGAGAAATGTTAGGTTTCTTACAAAAAACATTTGTAAAAGGGGGGAACTTATGATAACTTGTTGGTTAGATGTGAACCAATACTATCACTTGTCAGCTAGCATGTCCTCGACAAGAGACCAGAAGGCTCGACTTGTTCTATTAAGCAAAGTGATGTTAGATTGGATAACCATCAAAATGTATCCATAGTGAGACAACCAATCTCGCAAACATCGGGTTGCGATTAGATAAAATACATTTGATGCAGCAACCCATAAAATTCACAAATGATCCACATGGCTGATGTATTGTTCTGCATACACGTCCATAAAATCTCAAGAGATTTGTCAACTCTTATACAAGCGATGATCAATTGTTCTATTCTCCTTGAGAACAAACATGACATAATAACTCTTTTATTTGAAGAGTTCTTTGACTTCTCATATGATGTTCTCATGAATTCTCAAAGAACTTTTTTTCACATCAAGATGCGGGATGGTCTAACCGGACCAACAAATTATCATGTTATCAAATCTTGTAAACTTCTGGTTTACACTTTTATGTGTACTGATTGTACTAATATACATCTAGTACATATTTGTGATGCAAATATTAGTTTCACTATTTTCTTGATAAGATATTCATTTTATGAATATCCTTTTAATTGGGTAATGCATCATCACTAGGTAGTTTGGTTCCTTCAGGCCACAAAATTAGCTCCCTTTAAAGCTTTATCATATTTTGTACCATATTCCACCCTTCCGGGGACTTATGATTTGATGCATTCTTAGTAAACACAAATTCATAGTGAATATCATCACAAATTGTTATCACAAGTACATAATTTAGTTACTTCAAGTAACCAAACATAGCTCTTCGGAAGCTTTTTCTCATTTATGTACTCTACCATATAGTTTATATGTAATTTTTCTAACAATCATACTTTACAAAAACATACTAAAATAATAAATGAGAATATTTCAAACTTAAGACAAAAATGATGAACTTATCAAGTTAATTGTTCTAGATAAATGTTATCAAATTAAATTATGCATGAAAAATAACGTCACAATAAAACATAAAAGAAATAAGAATCATAATACCACAATTGTGAAAAATAAATAAGATTTATTTGGAACAATACCATCACTAACTAGGTGATTTTAAATTTATATATGCCTTCAACATTGATAAAAATAAAGATATATGCCTTTCATTATACATTTCAATGTACAATAGGTACCTTATGTTATCATGACTTTGATAATATAATTGTTGTGTCATACTTATTTATAATTCTCCTTTTTCTTCTCTTTTCTCACTTCTGGTGAAAATATCCAAAAAATACATTTAACATATATATAATTATGTTTATAGCTCCATTCACTTCGGAGATAAATTATTTCATTCACTTCTGGAAATGAAAATTTCTCAAGTGATATCATTTTCATCTTTAATGGAGAATATACCAACTTATATTACAAAAATATATTCCATAATATTGATATTGCATGAGCATATTTGAATTTGCTCTTCTCTTTGATTCTTGGTAGAATAAAGTCTTTTGCGTACAACGGGTACGAGAAAAACGCACTTTTCACTACAAGAAAAATGACAATTAGCGACTAAGTGTATATGCCACGGTAAGTGATTTAAGTGTCACTATAGCTCTATAGCGGCACATAATTGTGTGCTGTCAATACTGCTGCCGCTAAATCTCTTTAGCGACATATGTTAGCGGCAAATATTATCTACCTCTAATTTAGGAATTCCCGATAGATAATTTTGTTGCCAATTTCACTTTTGATTTAGTGTTTTATTGTCTCCTTTTCTCACTTTAGCAGCACAAATATTTGTCACTAATATTACCTTTAGGGGCATATATTTATGCTTCTATAATACTTTTTGGAGACAATTGTATTAGCCTCTAAATTAATTTATAGCAACAAATTATGTACCTCTAATGGTAATTTTTTGTCACTAATTTTATCTTTATGACTTTACCGAATTATTCATTTTATTTTTGGAGGCAGATTAATTGCCTCCAATTAGCGAACTCATTCTCTTGAGGATATAAAATCAAATTCTGTAAAATGTATGAACAAAATACCCAGATCTATTAATTTATTTTAATTGAACTTTAATACAAAAAATTTACTCGTAGCAATGAAACAAATTACATAATTTCAAAACAATGAGATCCAAGATAAAAAGTGCAATTTGTCCTTGCTTTACAATTTCGAATTAGCTTGTAGTCTTGAAATTCATTATGTTGATAGTTGATGAAATTCCTCCGAGACCCTAATGCTTCAGTTCAAAGCCATCCTCTTACATCTTCCAAACTCATTTGTGAGATAAGATATGTTCTTATAATATTGTATCAATTCTGTAGCACAAAAGTATAAAGATCATTCATCCCCTTGGTGGTATTACCTGCAAATAAAAAAAAGTTGAGTATTTCTTATAAGCATAATGTAAAACATAATGATGATAGTTTATAGGGGGAATTGGGGATGTCTTCAAACTAGTCTCTTCAATCAATGGGGAAAAAACAAACATAGAAGCATGCAACATTGATAGAGGCATCCAATAGTAGCTGTTAAGATTGCAAAACAGAGGTGTGATGGAGTCTAAAATGCAAAAAATTAATCAGCACAGAGAAACCCTTTTACCCAATCCACAGATTACCACTAAGCATATGTCAGAGTAGTCAAAATCGAAAGGAATCTGGAAAATCTCAGATCCAATCGCAGAGCTTTGTAAATCATAAAAAGTCGAATAGATCAAGAGGGGGGAAGGGATAAAAAGAACTGACCAGTCTACATTTAGTGAAAGTACAGATGAAATTCTTCTGGTTGGAGAGATAAACCATGAGCAAAACAACAAACAAGGAGGAATCAGACCAAGTGCCGATCGACGCCTCAGCATACAAAGAGGAAGGAGAGGAGATCTATGTACGTATGTTTACCTTTGCCCTTCTTGGCTAAGTCGGGATCGGAAGAGCCAGGGAGAGAAGTTGCCTGTGGAATTTCATTGTACTGCTCCTCTGCTATTTCATATTCTTCACGGGACGATTTGGGTAGAAACCCCATCATCACATCCAATAGCTAACGTGGGGTCTAGCGATTTTTCAGTGAGAAGTGCCGAAGTGGCCTTTAAAGTTTAAACATGATCGGAATAGAAAGAAGAGATTTTTACATTGGTGGCGACAGCGGGGTTTATTGCATGTGTTGAGGAAACCCTAATTTCCTCACTGCATCTCGCACCCTTTAAGCTTAAGATTTTTAACAAGTAATAGCAACCATTATTTTAGCCTCTAAAAATATTTATATAGTGGCACATAATTTTCTGCCTTCAAAAGTTAAAAATATGAATATAATCCGAAATTCACTTGTTCATGGATGAGAGGACAAAACTTTACATGACACTCACAACAAATGTGCCGCTATATGTGATATCTTTTTGGAATTAATACTAAATATAAAACAATAATGGTTTTAGAGGCAAATAAGTTTACTTTTAGAGACAAAAAAACATATAGTCGCCTATAACATATTTTAGAAGGCAATTATTTTATGTGCCGCAAATATTTGCCGCTAAAGGTTATTTTTCTTGTAGTGTTTCCATTACAATGGTAACATACAAAACCAATATTTTGGTTACCATGTCCACTTCTTTCTTTGCCCTTGGATTCTTCAATTTCTACTTTTGAAGAATATATGGGCTCTTGGAACTTGCATTTTCCACATATCAATGTATGATGGATAAGAATAGGATAACACTGAGAACTGAGAAATTAACTCATCACTTTATATTACTTTTCTTGTTAATCCAAATAGATCGACGTGATAAAATATCAATGGATACGAGAAAAGAGTAGCACCCATCTTGATATATTGGAATGAGATAATGTCAACACAAATAAGACAATAAGATAAGAAAGGATATAAGATTTACATACCTTGATCATATTGTGATCTTACTCAATATCTTAGATATTGTGATCTTAGCAATGATAATTTTGGCAGAGTTTCGTGCTGATAACATGTTATGAAACTAATAAAAAATATAAACAACTGCAAGAGAAGATTAGAGAGTGAAAGATACAAGAGAAGAGAGAGAAATAGTTCTTCTTATTCATTCTATCTCTTTTGATACAATGGTGTGCTATATTTATAGGCACACTTTGGTAACCACTACATCTTTATATCAATGAGAGATAACGAAACATAAATGAGCTATCAAATGTAGGAATGAGGGTTACATGTAACTCCCAAGTGAGCATCTAATGTGGTAATATGGTATGGATTTTCAGTAGCAGTTGTGACAAATGGTGGAGGGTGAAAATTTTGGATTTCTCCTACAGTTTTTCAAGTTGGATGGCGAATTGGTTGGCAAATCACCACTCAATAGATGAAAACTCAGTGGATAATAGTTATCCCGGAGAAATTAGTGAATAATAGTTGAAAACCTAGTCGACAATATATGCGATGGGAAACCTAGAGGAGAATAGATGTAGACCCACCGGATAATAGCTGAACACAGAGGTTCTTGAATGGGTGAGTGGGGTAAAAGAAGGTCTTCCAAATTTGAGAAGCTTAGGAGAAGGATATGCGAGTGAAGGAAAACAACTCACATAAAGATTTGCCACTTGCATTTGGAGGAGTTTGAACTCCGTTAATGAATAGTAACTAACATATTTGGAATTAATATAAACCCATAGGAGAATAGATGTAGACCCAACAAATAACAGCCAGGGGCGGAGCCAGGATTTGACGATCGGGGGGGCCGGAGCTATTTAGCGTATAACTAAAAAAAAACAAACAAAAAATTATTATAAGAAAAATTACTAATTTATTTTCTATTATTACAATGACACAAGGAAAACTATGAGCAAAAGATTAATCATGCATATTACCGTCTAGTATGTTTCTCTGTATTTTTATAACTGAAAAATGAATGTTCACAAGTATTATTGTTTGAAAAGAATGAAATAACCAATATATAAATAAAATATTTATTAGAAATAAGAATTTAGATGAAGTTACTTGATCTATTTTGAAGTCACATGACTTATAAACACAAATTAAGAAAGTTATATGATAAAATGCAATGATTAATATATAACTAAGAAATTCTTTAAAAATAAGAATTTAAAAGTTGAACAAGTTACTTGAACTACTTTCAAAGCACTTGACATGTAATTACAAACTATGAAAGTTATTGCCTTCGGTTACATCACATTAAAGCTTATTGTAAAAAAAAAAAACATTAAAGCTATACAAGTTTAAAAACCATTAAAGCTTATTGTAAAAAAAAAAAAAAAAACATTAAAGCTATACAAGTTTAAAAACGTAAAATTTTACCTTCCTCCAGGCTCGAACCCAGGTTAATTAGAGAAACATGCAGTTCCATTTCCGCTAGACTGCCTTCAGATCCATGTTCTGTAATTGTACGCGACATATTTATTAAATAACCTTCCTTTTATACGTAATTTACCCTAAGTTCGATAAATTTTGTACGTGATTTCAAAATTCTCGGGGGGGCCGGGGCCCCCCGAAGGCCCACCTAGCTCCGCCCCTGATAACAGCTGAACACAGATGTTCTAAAATGAGAGAGTGGGGTAAAAGAATGGTATGGTTAGTGAAAATAGAAGCAAAAATCAAAGAACAAGATGGAATTGAAGGTGATGGCCCAAAGGATGAGTTGGGTGCCAAGGGTTGAAATGGTAGGATAAGCGAGATTTCTAGTAAGGGGATGCTCGAGGAAGATGGATAGAGGTTGAGAAAGTGAATGATGGTGATATGGTGGAGTTTTGGTGGAGGATTGAGAGAGATTTTGAAGCAGTCCGGAAAATGAGTTTCACAAGATGCGGCTGTGGGGAACTAAGATGAGAAAGAGTGGTGGAGGTTTACTACCAGAGCCCAAAAATTGTCGACCAAAGGGCAAAACGACGGTCCATCTTCGTTTTAGCGGCAATTTTGGGTGGATGGGTGGTTATTTTTGAGCTATTGGTGTCATTAATCAACTGATTTAGAACATATTTTTATCAAATGATATTTTTTAATATTTATAATTATTATGCAAATTTTTTTATTTTTATTATATTTTATAAATTTAATACATCTATCCTGTAATAATATAAATTCACAAATTTAGTACATATATTTTATAATATTATTTATTTATTTTTCATCCCATTTGCACGCTTTATTTTTTCATTCCAAGCAAAAATTTTCTTCTCCACTTACATCCCACCAATTTTTCCCTTAACTTACACCCCTAGTTGTCAAACATAATTTCAGACCGAAGATACTGAGATGGTAGAACTGACTAGACACAATCTTGGCAATTTAACGTGCGTGCTCTTCCATCTAACAACTCATTGTCTAATGAAATCCCACTCGACAAATTGATTAAGACTAAATATTCATAAAATGACCGATTGGATGGCTTAAATATGATCTCAGAAATAAAAATTCTTGAGCTTATCAGCACTATTGTGCTTAGGGTGGAAGCCAACAACTGTTTTGGCATTCAATAATGCCTTCCTCATACAAGCATATTCTCTGATACATTGCCAGAATGAACATTTTTATAAAGATCGAAACAACAACATTTTTATCGTAACATAAAACCCTTCTAAAAGATCTTTCACTTGGTTGAGAACCAATCCCTCACCATTGACCAACCTTTTTTTTGGTAACTCCATTGACCAATCTTTTAATGGTAGGCTTCTTTGAATTGTGGGTTTCTAAAATACGTAAATATATTATGAATACAAAAAAAAAAATCTTCAGTAGGCAAATTTACAACCGCACAAAATAAACAATAGTCTAATATTTATTTGGTTTAGAAAAAGTTAACCTTGGCTTGGATGAAAATTTCTTGAAATATTGAAATGAGTGGAAATTGAATTAATAGAATTATTAAATATTGTTGTTTGAGTATACGATTTTAGCA
The DNA here is from genome assembly GCA_946122785.1 of Linum tenue. Lineage (NCBI taxonomy): Eukaryota > Viridiplantae > Streptophyta > Magnoliopsida > Malpighiales > Linaceae > Linum > Linum tenue. The sequence continues at coordinate 72,823,077 of CAMGYJ010000008.1, read as the reverse complement.
AGGTTGTTAATCCGGTTTAGTTCGTTAGTCCGGTCAAGTAAGTTGGTTGAGAGTTAATGGTCATGTCATTTTAGCCCTATTTAGCAAAGATATATAAGAACGTCATATTATAACTTAGTAATCCAAATATAGGGTTAAGCGAAGGGGAAAACTGAAAAAGAAACTAGTATAAGCCCGTTCGCTATCACTTTGCGCTGTAGCGAGAAGCCAAGAACATGAATTTCTAAAAATTAATAGTTTAAATGTTCATCGATTAGTGTAAGGGTAGTTCATTGTTTGCGATTATAGTGATTAGTTTAATAGAAGCATGATTTGAAATTGTTCCAAAATTTATGATATTTTTTAAAAGTGATAGAGGAAATATTGGGAAGACGATATTAACAATGGAAAAATTTAGTAGCGGTCGTGGGAAACGGTGGAGGGGACAACTTAGAATTCTGCCAATAGTGTTTCGAAATCGGTTGTAAATTGATGGGTGAAGGCGATAATGGGACATATCATATACTAGGTGGCGATGTCGCGCCTTGTCGCGAGCGGAGATTGTAAATGGGCATGTATTATGTGACCCGTTATGGTGTTTTCTTGTATTATTAGTCTAATATTAATTTTTTGTTAGCAGTTTTGTTAGTAATATTGACTTGACAATATGATATTAACTGAGAAGAGATATATAGCGGTCAACATCCAATTTAATTTTTTTTAAAAATTTTAGGCTAATTAATGATATTTACCTAAAACCAAATAGACCCATTGATTATGGGTAGGGTATGGGTGACGTATATATGTGTTTGAAAGTTTATAGATGGGTTTGCGTAGGGTATGAATATGTACTTCCATAATCTAAATGTGTATGAGTTGGGTATGGATACCCATTTATTCGAGGGTGTTTTAATTACACATACAAAAATTAGACATATTTGTAGAACTTCAAAAGTTTAGGCACCAAAATGTCATACGCAAAAAATTTAGATACTAAAAATTTAATGTTCAATAAATATTATGGGGGACTTATATGCGAAAAAAATAAATTAGGTTATAAATCTAAAGATCTATTAAGTTTAGGTACCAAACTGTAATTTGTATATTTGAGGCTTAATTCCCTTATGGTGATATATTTAAGATGATAATTATTTACTTTTTTTATATAGAAAAATGGAAACTATTATTTGATATGCGTAGATACCTAGCCAAACATTCCATATATAATTATCGAAAATTCTAGCTCGGTTGAAAAAGAAAAACTCTGGGGAGAAGAAAAAAAAATACAGACTGGAACTCGCTTAAAATTTCATGTAACACCCTAACCCGGCCGGGTACTACTTTTACTTAAATGCCCTTGTTAAATACAATACTCAAATCTTAAATTACAGCGGGAAAATTTTCATAAATAAAATTCCGAAAACACACACTTGTAGTTCAGAGCAAAACCCTAACGCATGGCAACTTAAACTCAAACTTTAAATCTCAATCTGATCTCCAGTCTATACTCATAATCATAAAATGAAAATAACTAAGTAGTCCCTGTCGTTGCTGCTACTGAAAATCTTAACTAGGCATCCTCCGTGACGCTTGCACCGCCCTCCTCTAGCTGGTTGCCCTCGAAATTTTCCTCTCGAACTCGCTGCTCTCTAACTGCTCCTCTAGCTAGCTGCTACCGATCTGGTTCTCGCTCATTCCCTTACTAAGGCCTGGTGAGTGAGTTGGGGTCAGTCTACGCCCTTACGTTTTAATACTTCTAATACTTGAGTACTTTACTCAAACACTTAACCTTAACTAGTGGAAGTTGTTTGTACTTCCAATCTTAAAATCTTAACTCTTAAAACTTTGAGGGAGTTGAAGTTACTCTCCTCTCTTAAAACTCAAATCTTGACTTAAATACTTGACTGACACGGGGATCCCTCGCTAGCTAGTCCGGTTGCCAACACATACGTATGAGAAGCCAACAAGGCTTTCCTTAAACTTAAACTTAGTTAGGGAAGTCGTAACGATTCATCTCCCTAACATCTTAAACTTATCGTGGAGGCTCTTCACCACGATTCTCAAGAGCATTAACTGTTGCTCATCTTAAAAGTCTCAAGAGCATAATTGCTGCTCTGTCTAAAAATCTCAAATGGCAACGGACTGACGCTAGCGACTAAAAACACTTAAAACGACGTCACCTTCTTGAAGGTGAGTTACTTCTGAAAAAGAACTTGTTCTTAAGCTTTAACAGTAACTCAAACATAACGCTTTAAGGTAAATAGCACAAAATCACCTCATATCACCTCAAATAGCACAAAATCACCTCGAATCATAGCTCGAGCAAAGCACAAATAATCAATCATAAACGTAACCAAGCAACGGTAATCCATTCGCTAAAATACTTAAAATCATAATACTTAAAAGAATACGTAAAGCGTAGAATTTACCCCTTTACACTCACCTCATTGACGAACCACTTAATTTGAGCCTACGAGAAACCATGCTTCATCCCATGATCTCTTAGTCTGATATTCCAGTCCATCCATAAGAAATCTCTGGATATTCTCCATCTCGTAACTATAGCCTCTACACCATGACCATAACCAAATTAACTCAAGCCTCTGCTTGAGTCGTTCAGATTCCTCCATCCTAAAACTAACTATTTCCCCACCTACCAAAACCCAATAACACGTCTCCCTCAATGGGTAATCAACCAACCATTCCCTACCATTAATTCATTTGGAATTTCCCTTACAGCACGTAGCACCTCACCTCCAAAACAATTGGAACCGAAACCCTTTCCCAAACACTGGTTCCACAATGACAGTAGCAACAATCATCGTCACTTCAATAGAAAAAAAAGGCCATAAGTACCTCCATTTGTCCATTGCATCGATCAACAACCCCTACTACTTCTCGCCTCTTTCTCTCCTGACAGCCGGCAATCACCTTTCGTCGCACTTCATGTACAACTGTTTAGTTGGCGAAACTCGCGTGTTCAATGCGCACTGTTTTCAAGTAAACACAAAACATAACGTCAATCACAACCGTCAAATATCCGCCGTCGAAGTCGGCGCCGTTGATTTGATCGATTAAACAGAAACCAAGACAATCGTCAAATATCCATCGCCGGTGTCGGCGATGTTGATTTGATCGATGCACCTTTGACTTCTAATCAAACAACCGTTATTCGGTTCACCACCTCTCCAAACTACGTTCGAACGAGGGTGTTCGGCGAATAACCAGAAAATCGAACCAGGTGTGTTCTAAGTTACGTTACCTCTACTTCTATGGAGGTTCCTCTGGAGAGCTCCGCGACTACGACTCTGCAAAGGAGTTCTTTGTCAGAGCGGTTCTACGAAAATTAGAGAGAAAAACTGATAATTCTGCGACGGTGCAATTTGAGATTTGATTTTTTTGTCCCCAACTTCTCTCTCTTCCCAATCTTTATACTTCGCTCTTCTCCCCGCAGTCGTAGTAACTGCCTTCGCGCCTTTGTCTCCCACGTCTTCATTCCTGTCAACCGTGCAGGTAACTCCCTCCTTGTTGCGTAACTCCCATGAGTGCGAAACCGCTTGGACACGCGGCAACTTGGCCAAAACGACACTGAGCCAAAATCCACCATTGCTGAACTCTCGCCACTGCGACGTTGTTTTCTATTAAATAACATCGTTTCAGTACCGCGACGGTGTTGACATCTCCCACGATGTCGTTTTCGACTAAACGACACCGTCTAAAATAATCCTTAAAATATTAATTGATTAAACCGGCCATCATTGTTAACACGACGTCAAACCCTCACTCGGCGCCGTTCTTACTTAAACAACATCGTTTTCTAGTTCTGCGATGCTGTTGAACTTCACAATGCCGTTTTAACACTGACGTATTAATTATTGCGGCATCGTTTGACCTACTCGCGGTGTCGTTTCTTTCCTCTTGCGGAATCGTTTTCAACAAAACGACACCGTCCTAAATAGTCATTAAAAGTATTAATTAATTAATCCAGCTATCATTAGTCAAATTCGTGTGTTGACCAACAACCTCATTAGCGTCAAAACGACTGCTTTTCCTTTCGCGACATTGTTTTTACATTTTAAACACTGTCATTTGCTAATACGGCGGTACCGTTGGGCTTGCTCGCGGTACCGTTTTTAATTAAACGACACCGCTAACATAACCAAAAAATATCAATCCATGGAACCGCCGCCAGTCTGCACTCACATTGGGCTGGGCGAATTTTGGTCACTTGCCCGATATGGTTTTTAATTAATCGGTACCGCATATCAAGGCTCCCGCGGCATCGCTTCTAAATCCGCGGTATCGTTTTAACTCTCCGCGATGCCCGCTTGTCTCCATGCGGTACCGATTTTCCCCTTCTGACAAGGAATAAAGATAATAATTAATTAGAGAAAAAAAACTCCTTTTCCAACACCCAACTAAACGCGGTATCGTTTCCAATGTCGAGGAACCGCTGAGCTGCGGTACCGTTTTTTGTTTCGCAGTATTGTTTTAATTCTCCGCGATACCGCTCGACTCCAAACGACCCCGTTTTTCACCCACGGTATCGAATTAAATTCCGAGACTAATTAATGCGGCATTTAACTTCGGCCAAATTAATTTTAGGTGTCAACAAATGCCCCCACAATTTGGTTTATAATAATTATGAACCAATTTGTTGACATAATCCACAACAACTAAAATAGTTTTAAATTAGACTACCAATCCACCAAAAATTGGCAGAAATTCTTTTGCCTACTTTTCCTCCTTAGCAGGTCTGCATAGCCGCCGTGATGTTCTCTTTTTATATATATATATATATATATATTTTACTCTTTTCCTCCAGCGCTGCAAGCATTAGAATTTATTTATTATTTTTTTTAATAACAAATTCGGCTTGTGTGGCTTTGCAGCGCTGGTTCACGTCCAAACAGCCCTGGTTTGATTTTTTTTTTGTCAACACTGTTTCGGCCCCAATTTCTCCCCCCTTTCTTATTATTATATAGACATGCGAGTTGCTGTGATGAGTTTGGCTAAAACAGCTCTGCTTTGATTATTTTCTGAGCTGTGTACTAAGCCAAAACAGCCCCGCGCCCATTGATTGAAACGGCAGTGTTTTCCTTTTGCTAATTCCCTCCTTTTAGCAAACCTGCAATGCTTCGTTGCTTCTCCATAGAAATTCCTCTTCGCGACGCTGCATAGACCCACATGGTTGTAATTCCACCTTTAACAGATTTATTATTTTTTTTATATTTTATTTTTTTCAAGCGCTCCATCTATTAAATTTTTTTTTCTTCAGGGCTTTTAGCAACAGCTGCAGCTCTGAGAACCTCCTTTTTTTTTCCGCAACACAGCTTTGTGCGACCAAACCCGGCCAAGTTCCTTTTCCTCGTTTAACGAGGAATCCTTGTTGACCAGACACAAAGCAGTCCTAACTCAATGAGGTTTGCGACACCTATTCTCTATAAATAAACAACATGCTACCTCCATAATTCCCATTCATCACCGTTGAATTTCGGCAAAGCTCTCCATCCCGCCATCGACTCTTCCTCGAGCACGCAACTCCAACCTTTTCAACACCCATCAAGGCCCCAACATGGCTCCTGGCGGTCGAGTACCTCCTCAAATCCGGTACTGAATTTTTCATGCCAAACTCTTTTTCCCTTCTTTTTTTTTCCGGCGCCCCTCTTTTTTTTCCATTATTTTTGGCGCCCTTATCCCATGTTCCTTCCCGACCATTCAAGCCTGCCTGTGATGTGTATATGTTATGCAACTTGGCATATAACCAATGTAAATTACTCGTAGCTTTTCATTCCCGCTGGCCGATGTTCGTGCTTTACCTCCTGTGCGGCACGCCTCTATCTTTGCTGCTTTCCTTGATTATTCCATGCACGCTCCATATGTGAACAACCATGTACCCAACTTGCCCTGTCTCTCTTTAAATCGAATTACTACCCCCGTCTTTTAACTTTTACTTGTTGGCCTCTTCTCTTGACAGGCCCCCTCCAGCTGACCTCGCGGCTCACATATGCAGTATTGACGATCCACAGGAAAGATGGAGGAACCTGGATAGCTCTCACGCCATAGAACTTGACACTCTTTCACTAACAAACAAAGGAGAGGGATTGCACGGTCCTTCCATCACCAACCCCGGCGATCCAACCATGGCCAAGCTGAACATTTACCCCACTGCTCACGCTCGGCTACTCCTTCATTGTTCACCCACTGACAGTCCATACTTCACTCAACAGAAGCCGAAACGACCTCTATCTTCCTGGGTTCTCTTCGACAAGGACTTTGTGAGATGGTATTCTCGTCTGCTTGCTGATGAAACCACTGCTGCTCAATGGAGGGACGCAGGCATAGATCGCTTCTTGTCTCTCTGCGATAATCTCCCTCAACCAGATGTAGATCTATTCAAGGTTGCCATATGCTTCTGGTCCACCGAATCCAACAGCTTCGTATTTCCACTGGGGACCATGACTATCACCCTGCTTGATCTTGTCGCACTAACTGGTCTCTCAAAATGCCGACCTCCCGCCGTTGCTAGAACTCCTTTCACCCCCAACAACCCCAGTCATTTCGATCGCTCCTATCGCTCTATTTACAACAATAATTCCCCGGCCGACCCCGCGGCACCGGTCACGGACAAGGAGCGAGCATACTTCATTCACTACTGGCTAAATAAATTAATTCTTTGTCGTGGCGGCAGCAAACTCGTGCAAGATACCCAGACTTCCTCTGAGATTTCTGCTGGACGATGTGTCAACCTTGCGGAGATCGTACTGTGTCATCTCTAACGGGGCATGTATTTGACCGTCAAACAAATCTAGAAGGCTACTGCGAAGAGGGAAGTCACCGGCACTGGCCCCCTTTGGCTAGTGCAGCTGTGGTTATATGCTTACTTCCCCGCCGTGCGAAGTTCGTTGCCCGCACCCGACGACATGGCCTCCGATGCCGAGATCCTATCCTACGGCCATTACTATGCCAAAGCTGCCCCACTAAAGAAAGACTTTTCCATATACTTCCCGATTTTCTACAAGGCCAGAGGTGTAGAGAATTTCACCCCATTCGAAGCTCGGCTCTTTGGACCACCCTCATTCAAACTTGTTTTCGGCCAAAAACTAACAGGAGAGGATGGATCGCTTGACGATTACAACTGGTACCTGGAAGAATGGGCTTGTTGGATAGTGGCTGAAGACATGCTCTTTGCCCCTAAAGTTTCGGCCGATCTCAGCATTGAGGTCTACAACCCACACTTTTCCTCCCGCCAGTTCGGATTGGTGCAACAATGGCCTCTTCCGCTTGCTTTCTCGAAGAATTATCCACGGCTGTATACTCGGATTGCATCACTCCCTGCGCAGGGCATCGCGGACGTGGAAGCTTGTCGGGACTATTTGCTTCCAAACGCATTTAAGCATTTAATGCAACCGAGGGCGCCGTGACATCGCCGTATAGGTTGGCCTGGAATACTAAAGTGTTTCGTTACTTTAACGAACCTACGACCAATGTCATCAACCGCATTACCCAGTGCGGGCTCGATGGAACTGACGATAACAATGACGATGTATCTCCCCATCCAGATTCGGCCAAACGCCGCGCATGTATGTACCTACTACTATTTCGGTTATTTTCTTTTATTTTATTTTGTGGTACTCTATTTTAGCCGATTTACATGGCTATTTTTCCCGCACAGCTTGTGGGAAACTTCCTGGTGATACTCGCCCTACTAAACAGAGCCGTTCGATCACCCCTCTTTAGGGAAATTCCTCTCTTTAACTCCATCACGGCTTCCTTTGGGAAACCGTTAGCATTTACTTCGTTTTGTCGTCACTTCGTAGCCATACTTGTCATGCTTCCTCTTTTCTTTCTTTGTAGGATCAAGGTAATGAGGAGTCTGATGATGAAAACGATTCCACCTCGGATAGTATGAGCATCGAGTCTGAAGCTGATTCCGACGATGATGGGGACACACTGGCAGATTCGACTCCCGATCGTGATAACAACAGCCTTGCGGTACAGACTAGCCATTCAGTGTCCGATCCACCGTTGAACAAGAGCTCTGGTCCACTGCTGACGGCCGAGCACGAGGGCACCACTGCTCCCTCCCTTCAAGCTAGTACCACGCCAGCTACCCCTGTTAGCCTTGCACTCCCTTCTTCAGGCACATGAACCACCACCATTATTGCTCCAACTATTCCACACCTCAGACCCTCCGGCTTCGTTCTGACCCCTACGCATACCCCCTCAGCTAGCACGACCCTTCCATCTTTCACATCCTTGGCAGCTCGATCGTCTCCCTTCTCCGACCTTACCCGATCCGCTTCATCTACCATCAGTGTTGCTTCACCGAACACAGCAATGACAGTAACCCTAGCTATTCATCTTTTTTTTTTTTGTGAATCTTTCTTCGCTTTGGTTTTTTGACCATTCTTCTCTGGTCCTGTAGGTGCTGCCAGATCTTGAGACTGCAGGGCAGTTCTTCGCTTCTTTGGCTAAAGCTCGACTTCCCCTCTCTACGGAGGTCCATCTTGATCCACGAACCCAAGCCATAAAAGACGCCATCGTCAAGATTACCTAGTTTCTCTCTCTATCCTTAGAAGAAGCGGTTGACCCTCCACAACCAAACGAGCTTGAATCAGCTTTTGCCGTATTGGGAGGATTGGGTGCTTCCGAAATCTTGCCGGGACTTGGCCTAGAAGAGACGACTACTGCCAAGCGAGCACAGCAACTCGCACAAAACTACCTAAAGTGTGCTCACGACGCCCTCGAGCTGGAAAAGAAAAGTGCTTAAAGGGGAAGGATCCTCCAATCCATTAGGGCGCATCTCGTTGCTAACACCGCGCGCTTCAAGGATCTATCTGATATGATCCAAATTGGCCACTTCTACAAGTCACAATTACTTGCCAAAGAAGCTATCAAGGTTGGAAAGAAGAAGGGCAGAATTTGGCTAAGTCAAAATCCGTGTTCAGGGTACATACTTTGGAGGCATGGTTCTCTCAATGTTCTTGGTGGAAATTCAAGTTTAAGGGTTTGTTTTGCAGATCAAGTTACCATCTTTCCAATGGTATGCTTTATGGAGCCAGATGATGTCATTAAGGTTGTTTTCCAAGGCCTCAAAGTTGCTACCTCAAAACTGGAAAACTGCCAGAAAATGGCTAAGGCAGAAAACTGTTTTGTGAAGCCTACTTTGGAGCTCAATTCAAGGAGCATGGATCTGATTCGAGACCAAAGGCTTCTACAACATGAAACTAGGTATGTTTATCTACCAAGGGAAGGAATCGGATGAAAGATCGGAGTTCTGGAAGGTCTCGAACAAAAGGCGCGAAGTTAGTACGAAAGCTGCCTTTTGACTGTTTTGCGGGCAGCTTACTTGTGCGTCAAGAAAGGAAGTTGTGGCCGAGTTTTGTACTGTTTTTAGAGTTTGTTTTTACCATAATTGTTTCCTAGTTACATTAGGTTTGTATTAGGTTTTCTTGGCTATAAATAGCCTTCTAATTACGTTGTAAAATTCAGATTTGGAGAATTGAATTTAAACCGTTTGGTTTGTGCAAGTTGCGACTTGTTTGAGTTTGGTGGATTCCAAGCTTGTGAGCTTTGTATCGATTGAATATCCTCTTCAATCGTGGTCGAGCAGCTACCCTTTTATACCATACGAGCTTTCCCCAGGTGTGGAATTGTCCGTTGGTTCCGTTTTATCCCAAGTTCGTATTAAGAGCGCTTCGTTCTTGATTCGAGCTCAATCGATTCTTCGATTGAGTCATTGCTGCGTTACTTTGATAAAAATACACCCCCAGGGGCGTATTAAGTGGTATCAGAGCCCCGTTCTACACAGGGCAAATAGTGAAGAATCGTTGGTTCAAATCTGTGGCGATTTTTGAAGAATTCTGCAGCAAAAACAGGGCAGCCATGGTGGTCGAATTTGAGCAAGGTAATTTGACGTCATCCACGCGCTGTTTGGTGGGAGAGAAGGTATGTTCTGTGGTTGTCAATAGTAAGATCAGATCCAACTTGATTAGCACGAGGGCAGTTGCTAAATTGGGGCTACAGACCCTTAAGCATCCAGCCCCTTATTTATTGCCCTCGTTTGAAGAAGAAGGTTCTGCTTTCGTGACAGAACAAGTGCTTTTACAATTCAAAATTGGGAGCTATGTAGACGAGGTTCTGTGCGAAATAGTGCCTCTAAAACTGACTCATGTCGTGCTTGGCAAGCCTTGGCACGATGATCGCAATGCTCGACGGAGAAGAAGAACAAACCACGTCAGGTTGCGGCATTGTGAAATTTTTTTTGCTTTAAAGCTTCTATTGCCGGAAGAAGCAGCTGAAGATCGAGCCACCCTGCTTCAGCAAATCCATGACGAGGAGGAAAGGCTGCTGACTATGGATTTCTCTAAGAGGGAGAAGTAGTTACATAAGTCAGAGATCCAACTCATTGAGGAAGAGCCGTGCGACGGAGCTGGGCACCCCTGTTTTGTTCCCGTGAAACAGAACGTTGAGAAGCAAGATGATTTCGAGGAGTTAAAGGAAGATTCAAGTCACCAGGCAAGTGCAGAAATCTTCCTTGAAGAGGGAGGATTTTCTACCAGCGAACTAGAAGCCACAGAGGTTCCAGAAGTCGCTCGAATCGAACCATTGGAGGACACTATGCTGGTCTGTTCTTCCACGACAAGGCAGGGCAGGAGAGAGAGTGAAACGGGGGGAGCAATCTGGACAACGTCAGATGAGGCTAAGGGCATCCATACATTCAGTGAGGCGGCGGGAATGTGTAGTACTTCTCGATTTGAGTCTGACGGCGAAGAATCAAAAACACCCAATCTAGGTTTTTTGACCCAAAACACGGAGGATAACAAGCAAAAGAAGGGTGAATCGGTTGCAGAGTTTGGGAGGGAATCGAACCAATCCATCACTTGGAATAGGTTCCTAGAGATTCAAGGAAGGTGTAGGGAACGAGAAATCGCCACGAAAATGCCAAATTTTGAGCCGCCCAATTTTTTTTCCCACTCGCCGATTTCTGGGTTTAACTCGCCGGAAACTGGAAATTTCAAAATTTCCAGTGGCGGGAATCTCGGAGGCGGCTGGATGATCAGCGTACAGTACCGACGTGGCTGGGATTTGATGGTAGAAGGAAATTCGAAGCTTGGAAGTCCAGAATCAGGCTTCAATTCGGAGCAAGCAGCTCTGAATCGAGAACGCCCAAAAATGGAGGGCTCGCCGGCGTTTGCGGGTTCGCCGGAAACTGGCGAAACTTGGTCGGAATCTGGGAATTCCAAACTTCCAATTCTGAGCCCAATTTTCTGGAATTTTTGTGTGGTAAAGATCCTTTGGAGTCCCACGAAGCTACTGGAACAAATCAATTATGAATTTGAAGCTGCTACGGTTATGCCAAAGACTGAGTTTGAGCAACCTACTTACGATCCAATTTGGGATCAATTCTGTGATGATTTTGACAAGAAGAAGCATCAAGCTTTGCGGTCAAAGCTTTTTAAAGAGGGGGAGCCTGATATGATCCAAATTGGCCACTTCTAAAAGTCACAATTACTTGCCAAAGAAGCTATCAAGGTTTGAAAGAAGAAGGGCAGAATTTGGCTAAGTCAAAATCCGTGTTCAGGGTACATACTTTGGAGGCATGGTTCTCTCAATGTTCTTGGTGGAAATTCAAGTTTAAGGGTTTGTTTTGCAGATCAAGTTACCATCTTTCCAATGGTATGCTTTATGGAGCCAGATGATGTCATTAAGGTTGTTTTCCAAGGCCTCAAAGTTGCTACCTCAAAACTGGAAAACTGCCAGAAAATGGCTAAGGCAGAAAACTGTTTTGTGAAGCCTACTTTGGAGCTCAATTCAAGGAGAATGGATCTGATTCGAGACCAAAGGCTTCTACAACATGAAACTAGGTATGTTTATCTACCAAGGGAAGGAATCGGATGAAAGATCGGAGTTCTGGAAGGTCTCGAACGAAAGGCGCGAAGTTAGTACGAAAGCTGCCTTTTGACTGTTTTGCGGGCAGCTTACTTGTGCGTCAAGAAAGGAAGTTGTGGCCGAGTTTTGTACTGTTTTTAGAGTTTGTTTTTACCATAATTGTTTCCTAGTTACATTAGGTTTGTATTAGGTTTTCTTGGCTATAAATAGCCTTCTAATTACGTTGTAAAATTCAGATTTGGAGAATTGAATTTAAACCGTTTGGTTTGTGCAAGTTTGCGACTTGTTTGAGTTTGGTGGATTCCAAGCTTGTGAGCTTTGTATCGATTGAATATCCTCTTCAATCGTGGTCGAGCAGCTACCCTTTTATACCGTACGAGCTTTCCCCAGGTGTGGAATTGTTCGTTGGTTCCGTTTTATCCCAAGTTCGTATTAAGAGCGCTTCGTTCTTGATTCGAGCTCAATCGATTCTTCGATTGAGTCGTTGCTGCGTTACTTTGATAAAAATACACCCCCCAGGGGCGTATTACTATCCTCTCAATACGATGCTAGATCTCAGCAGTGCGCAACTCGTGAGCAAGAAATTATGTCAAATGAACTCAAAATTGCTACGATGAAGGCCGAATTGAACAGACTCGAGGCGGACGTGCATGCCTAGAAAAAAGAACTAGCCGGAGATGTCTCCCAACGCGCAGCGATTCAGGCCTCCATTACCGCTCTCACTGTTGAAACTCAGACACTAGCGGCGCAGGAAACAACCTTGGTTGATGATAAGCTTGAGATCAAGCAGGCGCAGGCCGTTCAACTTCGGCAAGCAGCAAGGACCAGTCTTGACACATTGCGGGCGGAACTGGCCTATATTGCCAAGCATTTCAACGGCTAGTAGCTTAGTAGCTCGTTACATTTACTTTCAGCCTCTATTTATTTCGAACTGAATTTATTTTGTTTCGGCATGCTCGTGCGGCCGCTAATGTTTACTTTGCACTCGGTTTGCTCTTTTGAACAATCAGAATTTTTCTATTTTAGTTCATCATCGATGCCGAAAAATTTGCTCTACCAGCACTGATATTTCAGTAACCACCGTTGTTCTGGCCGAACTTAACGTCGCAGCACTGCTTTGGGCGTTTCAACATATTATTATTTATCTATATACGTCATTGATTGGAATAAACCCTCCCCAACGCAACTCGGCCTTGATCTTAAGTCCAACTCCTTTTTAACTTGTTAAATTTTTCAGCTGTCGATATAAGGGCTCAAACACCACTGTTTTGGCCACCATCAACGCAGAGTTGCTCGGGCAGCCGCAACGCTGCTTTAGCCTATCCCAGTGACTCTTTATTTTATTATTTATTTACTATTTATTTTTTTTATATTACACGTAAGTAACGCAACGCTGTTTTTGTTAAACAGCGGCGTCTTGCCCTCGCACGCAGCGGCGTTTCTTCCTTTTTTATTTTTTTTTTATTTCCCAACAACTTGTTTACTTTCCACCGAGGCCGCCCTGTTGTCTACTCTCCCAGCAACGTGTTTGGGGAATTTTATAGTTGGGCCAAAACGTACCTGCGGCCGGTCCACCATAAACTGATTTTTCGAATCTACCGCTCGTCAACAACAACGTTGTGGCTAGACATAACGGCATTGCGAGTGCTTCACCATGCTACATTAAATATAGTGCAACACTGCAGTCTTGGCCAAACAGCCATACATCGTGCCGTTACAATTGCCCAGTAAATTACTATAAATTTGGTTCTTCTTCCGCTTCAAGCCCTAGAATGCAATATCTCATCATTACTCTGAGACCACATTGTTTTAAACCTCCGGTAATTTTGGCCGGGACCGAGCGGGCCAAAATAACCCTATGGTATCGCAAAACGTACCCACTAATACGGTAGCGTTTAATCTGGTTCTGTACCCACACCATTGCGGCAAACCCTCTTCCTGCCAAGCAACGCGGGTATTCTTCTTTTCCTATTCCCTACCAACAACGTAATCCCAAACCAAAAAGGACACTACTCTTTCTTCTTACACCGCGGCAACTCCCAATAAATAGGTCACCTGTACCAAACCCTAAACCTAATCGCGTAAAAGCTTCAACCAACAACGATTCAGAAGATCATACCTCAGATATCTACGCCGCTGAAGTCACCGTCATGTCATTGCCAGGAATTTCGTCGATCGCCGAGTAAGTTCTGCTTTCCTAACTCCACCTTAGTATTGAAGCCTTGTTCCCTCCCAGTTAATGTTATTCCTGTTATGTTGAATAGCTGCCGCTGCATCACTAACCTAACTAACTTCTTTGTGAATGCAGCTTCGTTGCAGCTCTCCTCCCGTTATCTCCGGGGGAACGACGGGACCTTCTGGGAAACCTGACCGATGTTGACTTCAATCTCGAGATAATATCGAAAGATGACAATGAGGAGGGCTGGCTTGGTCCACTCATTCGTGACCGGACCACTGCCATTATGGAGCTATTGGACGTTTTTCCAATTCACGAATCTCAGCTCCTGTTTCGTCTCCCCGTTATCGGCCCACTCTTTAAACGAAAGACCCGAGCATTCCCTGCGTTGGCCATCTCGGATCCAGACTTTAAACGTTGGCATGATCGGTTGGCCAATGATGCAGCAACTATATCTCAATGGCAGGCATTAGGCCTCGATCGGTTTCTTTCTCTATGTTTGGAGCTGCCGAAACCTGATCCCGAGTTGTTCAAAGCCGCTATCTGCTTCTGGTCAACGGAATCTAATTGTTTCGTGCTCCCATTGGGGTCGATGACGATCACTCTGCTCGACATAGAGGCCTTGACTGGTAAATCGAAACCGCGTGTGCAATCAGGGAGAGCCTTGGACCCAGCTACCTCGATAGCTTTTGACCGATCTTACAAGTCACTCTACAACAGCAACGCGCCGATCGTTCCGGGTGAACCCATATCCGACAGCGAGCGGGTGGCCTTCCTTCATTACTGGTTTGGTCGATTAGTGCTTTGCACCCAAAAACCCAACACAGATGCGCATACCACCTCCGCAATCTTCACCAGCGAATGTGCCAATCTTGATGAAATTGTGCTCTGCCACCTCTATCGCGGTCTGTATACCATCGTCAACCGTATCAAGGAGGCTACAGACGAAAGTGGCATCCTCAGTGCTGGACCTCTATGGCTCCTACAACTTTGGCTGCATGCTTATTTCCCGGCGACTCGCGGCCCTCTACCAGCTCTTCAAACGACAGTTCAAGATACCACCTTGCTCACATATGGCCATTGTTTGGCTAAAGCGGCTTCGCGAAAAGGGGATTTTACTAATTATTTTACCTTCTTTTATGAGGTGCGAGAGATCCCCAGCTTCACTCCTTTTGCGGAACTGATGCTCGGCCCTGCTTCGTTCAAACTCATTTCCGACGAGCCACCACAGCGAGGTGATCCCGCTGCCGCTGCTTATCATGAATTCAGTGAGGAGCGCAAACGGTACCTAACCGCTCGGGACCTCCTCTTTGCTCCTACCGGCTCAGAAGTATTCAACATTGAGACTTACAACCCTCAACTTGCAACTCAACAATTCAGCCTCGTTCAAGCATGACCTATGTTACCTCCCTCATCTTTGAATTTTCCAAAATTCCACATCCCCCCTTCGGAGCTTACCGCTAGCCGGGTTGTTGAGGTACGAGGTGACCAAGAATCATCATATTACTTTCCTACTCATAAAACCGTAGTAAACAAAGTCTCACCTCAATTCAAGGATGCGTGGAATTCACTAGCCTCACGGGTTTTTGGCGAGCCGTTACCTGACATCCTCGCCCGGCTTACTCCTGACCACGATGGCCGCTCCACCACCTCAGCATTCAATACTATCTTGAAACGGCGAGCAGGTATGATCCTCGTCCTCACACTCCTCTTCATGCTTGCTGTGACATTCATATTTTAGCTTCCGCATTACTCATGTACATGTTCGCCGCCCTCTTGAAACCTTAATTGTTGCAGTTATTGAGAGTCGTCATCCATTTACTCGCCCCCCTCCATCTCTTCGCATCACTCCCGTCATCGAGGTTAGCTTTACCCATGCTTTCTCATACTACCCGACCATCTTTTGGCTCACCTCCTACTCACATCCTTGCTTCCTTTTGCAGCAGGACACCAATGATTTTGATACCGAGAATGGCTTCAATACTGCGATGGACTCATTGGAGACTACTAGGACCTCCTTCCCCGCGTCGACTTCGCCCATGGCTGATCTTCGACACCGAGTCAAAGAAGCATTGGAGATGATGGATCAATTTCTAAGCATTCCTCTGGTGACTTCCATGAGTGACCAAACCATAATATGGCCCGGCTCTGCTTGCAAGACTCTGGAGACTTTGAGCGTTAACATTCCACCACTTAGTGCTGCTGACATTGCGTTCCGCCGCACATTGGGTAAGGACCTAGTGGAACGCGGGAAAGCCGTGGAACTAGCTCTGCAGGTGGCTAGAGCAAGTACAATGCCGACTCTCGTCAAAGGGGCTGAACAAATGCGACGTGAGGAAGTGGCCCGGATCGCCACTGACCCCACTCACGCGGAGTTAGAAGCACAGGTTGAGCTTCAAGCAGCGCAAAGCTTTTTCACTCGGGTCCTCACTACTATATCCCGCATTGCCCAGCAGCTCGCCGATTACGAGCTGTCCGACTCCTAGAGAACTTCTTTTCTGCATTTCGGAATTTACCTTGGGTTTTTTGTTTTGGCATCGTTTCTCGGATTGCATACTCTTATTTTCCATGTTAACTCGACCTATGAACAACTTTGTTTGCTCATCATTGTTTATCGAATTTTGGCAAACGATTGCTCTCTTTTCTTTAATCCATAGCGCCGCTCTAACCTCGACGGCCGTGTTTGAGCATGGCCGACTGGCTAGTTCTAGCCACGATAGCCCTTTTAATTTTTCTCATGCCAAGTACCAAATCGTCTATGCTCAACAATACTGTTAACCATGCCTACTTCTCGTGGCAAAAACGACTTCGTTTGATAAGATTGGAACATTTTGGTACCGAACAACGATACCGCACCGGCTGGACTCGAGTGAACCCTGCCATTGGCCTTAAAGGCATTAAAAAAAATCTTTATTGATAACGAACCTGGCAAATTAGTGTATTTGATGCATACTTCGCCATTCCCGTACAAATCAACCATGTTGTGCAAGCTTGGTGGCCGACGAGGCCACATCCTTTTAACCCATGGTTGATCGTCATTGCCCAGATTAATGACCAGTTGCGTCCCAAAGGGACGACACATATGGCTTTAAATATTTGCCATTTATCAGACACTCATGCATCACTCCATCTAAGTCTTTTAGCAGGTACGCTCCTTAGGACGCACAGAATGTACCACAAATGGTCTACGCCAATTTGGCGACCATTTTCTAAACTTGGGATCTTTTTCCCCAATTGGCAAGTGAGCTTTCCAAACCAGTTCGCCCTCCTCGAATGATTTGTGCCGAACCTTCTTGTTATAAGCTATTGCCACTCTTGCTTTTTGTACTTGAACATTATCGAGGGCGCGGAGTTGAAGTTCATCAAGATCCCAGAGCTCAAGCATCATCGATTCATGATACTCCTCAGGTGTTAACTCGTGCTGCTTCATATACCGGAGTGAGCTGACGGTCACCTCCACGGGAAGGAATGCTTCATTACCGTAAGTTAGCGAGAATGGACTCACTCTCGTGCTACTCCACGGGGACATCCTGTATGCCCACAACGCTTCTGACAAAATTTCATGCCAACGTCGCGGGTTATCCTCAATCATCTTTGTCAAAATATTTTTCACGACCTTGTTGGATGCTTCCACTTGCCCGTTAGCTTGGGCGTAATACGGCGTGGAATGGATAATCTTTATCCCCCGCTCCGCCGCCAACTCCATAACTTGCCCCCAGTGAACATAGTTCCCTGGTCCGCCGTTATTGTTGCTGGCAAACCAAATCGATGGATAATGTGTTCTTGTATGAAAGAAATCACTTCCTCTTGGTTCGCCACCTTCAACGGTTTGGCCTCCACCCACTTAGTGAAGTAGTCAGTGGCCAGGATTATGAAAACATGTTTCTTTGACGATGGGGGATAAATCATACCAATCAAATCCATGGCCCAACCATAAAACGGTCTCGGTTTGATTAAAGATTTCAAATCAACCGCCGGCGCTCTTTGAATAGGACCGTGACATTGACAAGCTTCGCAGCCCTTGGCATATGCGACACAATCTGGCCCGATGGTGGGCCAGTAGAATCCATAGCGATGTAGAATCCATCGCATGGAAGGACCGGAGTGGTGAGCACCGCATATCCCTTCATGCACCTCTGCCATGGCTTGCAATGCTTCCTTGCCCCCCAAGCATTTCAAAAATAACCCATCAGGTCTGCATTTATACAAGGTCCCATCCAAAACTACGTAGCTCCTTGCTCTAAACTTGACGGCATGGTCAATAACCTTGTTCGGATCTTGCAAGTAAGACAACAGTGGTGCACGCCAGTCGTCGGCGTCTTTCTCTATTACGCAAACTTGCTCAACTCTCAACTGCTCCTGCAAGGGCTTAAGTATTTGCACCACTATTTGTTTTACGACATTGCTTTTCGCAAACTCTTTAAATCCTGAAGCCATTTGTGCAAGATAGTTGGCTTCGCTGTTGTCCATACGAGGAACAAAGTTGATCGCCATACTGTCGAAGTGGGCAGTCAACGACAATACATGGTCCAGATATGTTTCTAGGACGCTATTGATACAGCGAAAATCCCCGCGGACCTGATGAACCACCAACTGTGAATCTCCCTTAACATCCACGTTGTGGACTCCAAGCTCAATGAGCATTTCCAGCCCGACTACCAAAGCTTCATATTCAGCTTGGTTGTTAGTTGACTCACTCCTACTGTCACTAGGGCTGGGCATGCGGGCGGATCATCCGCGGGTTTGGGCCGACCCACCCGCATTTGACCCGAATTTTGTTAAGTGGATGGGTCTGTGGGTGGGTGACGGGTTGCGCTGGGAGCCATCCGCCGGGTGGTGGGTGGGTTGTGGGTGAGTGTGCGGGTGACCCGCTCAACCCAACAGCAAAAAGATCAAAGTCGTTGGCGCTAGAGAGAGGAGAGTGGAGACGTTAGATATAAATTCGGACTACTCCTAGAGTTTGAACCTCAAAGCCAACCTTCCAAATAGAGATCCCCTCTTCTTTCCTTTACTTTTTCCTCTAATTCTTGTGCCTAGATCACCGCTCTTTCCTTTGTGGAATTATTTTCCTTAGTTCCTTGCACCTAATAATCGTCTCAATCTGTAGAAAACTCTTTCATAATAGAATTTCTATCCAATTTAAGAACTAATTCTACATTTTTCGTCCTATTTCAACTTCTTGTTTCCATCGATGATTCTCTTCACCTATTATCATGTCAAGTTGACTCCTTTATATTATATAAATTGTGATGTGGGTGAACCCACAAACCCACCCGCATCATCCACCATCCGCCCGACCCAACCCGAGACTAAATGTGGGTGGGTGGTGGGTTAAAAATTATCAATCCGTTTAAGCGCGGGTGGGTGCATTTTATGGTCAAAATCCACCCGACCCACCCAATGCCCACCCCTAACTGTCACTCTAGAAAATGGCCAAGTGTAACCACTTCCTAAAGCGTAGTATAGCGGGTTTGGGTTTTATTGTCAACCCGGGTCCTAGATGTGATGACTACTCGGTGAATTCTTGTTATTTAGCGGTAAACTTTTAGTGCAACTCAAGCAAACAAAACACAAAGCAAGTAAACGGTTGTTGTCAAGTCAAGAAAGGTCACCCGGATATGGATCCCCCTAGACTGCAGTTAAGTCGGATTGCAATTTACCAAGTTCAGTTTTCATGAAAGTTATATTGCGGAAGGTTCTCAAACAGTCTGAAGTCTCGACTAAAGGTCTTCAGACCCTCTCAATCTTGAGTCGCGGGCGACTAACCTCCACCGGAGTAAACAGATTGAGGCCCTAACGAACCAAACCTCCACTACCGAATTGAATTCGATACAGAATAGCGAATTGGCTCCTCGACTAAAGTCACCAATTCGCCACCTTCGATTAAGGATACTCTATCAACCTAGGCAGATATTCTCATTCTAGGTCAAAGCATAAACAACAGGAATTTGATCAGGATTCAAGTCATTCAATCATTCAAACCTCAATCGAATATAATCAATTCACAAACTCTGTACTTGGGTTCATACAATCAGACCTAGCATACAAATCTAGGGTTCCCCATACCCAGATGAATGGGGAAACTACTCCATAGAGAAAGAAGCAAAAGCAGATTCAGACGCGGAAATCATACTGTGAAGATGGATTTCTGCTCCTGGACGTTTAATCGCACTTCTCCAAGCTCAAGCCGGGCTCCAATGGTATTGAAGATCGATCTATGGCGCTTGGGAACTCTGGTTCGTCGCTTTCTCTCTCTAGGTATCACTTTCTCTCTCCAAAACTCGGAACCCTCTGAAAATTGGCCTTCTTTTCCTTTTATCAGCTGCCATCGCGATACCCGGTCGAAATACCCGGTCGGGTATTCTGGGGTTCGACCGGGTATTTACAGAACGCGCCGTTTCAACTAAGCGGAAAATCCCCGGTCTGTCCCCATAATCCCCGACCGGGGATTTTAGGCATTTGCCCAGGCCCCCTTCTGCTTCTCACGGACGCCCGAAGTGAGAAATACCCGGTCAAGGCCAGAAAATACCCGGTCGGGTATTTCTTCCTTTGGCCGGGTATTTTGGTCCAACAGCCTCCTTTGGCCCAACTTCGCTCTTTTCGACCCGGAACTCATTCCTCCGCCTCGATTCCAATGCCGGGACCTGAAATATGACATAAACACACAACCTAGCGTAAAATCGGCTTAAAACACGAGATTCCTCATCACAAACGGCTTCAGAATAGGGGTGAAAATATGTGTAATTAACGATCTATCAAACTCCCCCACACTTAACCGTTTGCTTGTCCCTAAGCAAACCTAACTCAAACCAATGCAACTCTCCAGACCTCTATAGCAACAAACAACCTCGATCGTAGGTAGCGGACTTCCTAGATCATTTAGCAGCTTACGAGGTCAACCGACGCACAAGTCATCTCATAGCCTCTTCGGCGAGAACGCTAGTCTCGAATCGGCATCATGGCAAATAGTGAACAGAGGGAAAATGAATCGTGGACTAAGAGACTCTCACAAACAAAAGATCATGGACTCACATTAATTCAAGGTGCTCGATTTTCTTTTTGAACATGGTTGGAACCCTTTTCTTTCTTCTTTTTGCTTGTTTTTCTGTTTTTCTTTTTTTTTTCACGGGTTCCAACCTGTTTCTGCAGAAAACGGGGGCTCCCACCTAGCAAAGGTTTTGCGGGAGCCCGGCTCTTACCGGCCATGCCAGGAGCGGGTGTCTCGAGCCTCGTGCGGGGGAAAGACATGTAAGGGGGCTGGAGGTAGTAGGTGGAAATTGGGAACGGATTCCCGTCTCCCCTTACACAATATCGCCCTATTCGCACGGGAGACGTTATTTTAAAGCACATTTTTTAGCACCTGTTATTTTCAAAACACGATACAAGAGTCCATGATAGGCAGAGAGTCCACAACACCACACAATTGCAAGGGTCCTAAGATCACTAATTCACTAAAAAAACCAACACAATATGAAGAAGAAATGAGACTTCTTAAATGCATCAACATCCTCCATAGTGCTACACTACCTCCCTAGGTTGCAAATCACTACAGAGACTGTCAATTCAAAGCATACTGAGCAGGTAATTGCAAGGAACACGTACTTGGAGCCCTCAAATTTAAAAATTTGGACAGTGGACTAGGCTCCAAGCACACAAACAGAGCTAATGCAGTCAAAAGATAAACATCCCCCCCACACTTAAGATCGACATTGCCCTCAATGGAGAAGAGGGAAGGAAAGGGGAACGATGTTACCGGTGTGCACAGACTGCAAGAGACTGGAAATGGACCATTCGGCATGGGACGGACTGGAGAGAGGACCAGTCGGGAACACAGGCAGAGCTAAAAGAGACCAAAAAGCTCAAACACATACGTTAGGTCCAACGGTCAGCCCAATAGCACAGCATCCAAAATGAAAAGAAAAAGAAACAAAAACCGACACAAAACAGACAGTTTGCATGCTGACACAGATAAAAACTCTCAAAACATGCCCCTAGGGCCCTCCTAGACCGGAGAAATCAATCTGATCCATAAGGTCGTCGACGCCATCCTCCAGTGGCTGCCGAGGCGGTGAATGCTCCCACCGGGTGGTCCAGTGGTGCTCCGTTGGAGGGTGACAAGCCTGGAGCAGATGCTCGGAATACTCCATCAGGCGGCGGCCTCGATCTCTCTCCCGCTCGATGAGAGCAGTAGTGACTCCCATGTGGGTTTCCAATCGGCCAAGGCGCTCATCAACGCCCGTCATCTTGGACCGGTACTCGGCCTGGTGGGCCGAATACTGCTGGTAAAACTGGACCTGATGGTCCATGAGCTGCTGGTTCTGAAGACCGAGCTGCTGGAACTGGAGCCCCATCTGCTGGAACTGCTCCGTGAAGAAGTCCATCGACGGACCAGAATGACCAGAGGAGGAC
Organism: Linum tenue; assembly: GCA_946122785.1. Classification (NCBI taxonomy): domain Eukaryota; kingdom Viridiplantae; phylum Streptophyta; class Magnoliopsida; order Malpighiales; family Linaceae; genus Linum; species Linum tenue. The sequence goes on along the minus strand of CAMGYJ010000008.1, from coordinate 72,800,618 downwards.
TCACCTCTCACTGGTCTCCGTCGAGGCTGAAGGTCCGCAGGGGGGGAGAGCGGGGGCTCCGGCTCATCGGCATCCATAGCGCCGTCATCATCATCATCAGCATCCTCATCTACCTCCTCGCCCGAGTAGTCCGCATCCTCCTCGTCCGAGTCTAGATCAATCACCCCCTCGGGGGCATAGAAAGCCCATCCACCCAGGTGCGGATGTCATCAGTGGCCAGGAGGCGAGCGTTGTGGAGCACGTCCCGGCTGAGGGGTGCGGAGCCGCCCCTCACGGTCGCATTGTGAAGCCCCTGAAAGCTGATGTCGAAATGCCTCGCCAACCGTGTGATCAGGGGACCACAGAAGAGGTGAGTGGGATGCCCGCGGATCCGGGAGAAAGTGAGGGCCACGAAGGATCCCAGGTGGAGCATGTGCTCCGGGTCCCCCATCGAGTACATGGCATACAACACCCGCTTCGGGAGCTTATGCGAACCGATGGCGTTGGGGACGATGGATCGGGTGATCAGCAAGTTCAGGATGTGCCACTGCGGCTTGAGGGTGCTGACGGAGGTCTGGCCAGCATCGAATTAGTCGTAGCCTTGGGCGCGCCTGGCTATCCTGCGGTAGAAAGCATCCTGGTTCCAGTCGGTCGGGTGGGCAACCTCGATCTCATGGGCATCGAACGGGTGGTAATCGATCCCCAGAGCGTGGGCCAACCCGTCGATGGTCAGCTCCCTGTGGTGGCCACCCATCCGGAATGTCACTGCATACTCGTCCCGGGCCATTGTGCGGTCATAGTGAAAGGTGGTGTAGAACTCCCACACCAGCTCCGTGTAGGTGGGCTCGTCGATGGTCAGCAACGTCCGCCAATCGCGGTGACTGATAGCAGCGCTGAGCTCCTGCAAATAGTGGAGCTGCTCGAACACCGCCCACTCGAGGTGGTAGTGACGCTCCAGTTTCCCCCGGATCACCTTGCGGAATTGATCCGCATACTCCGCGTGCAGGCGCAGATCCTGCACAAAGGGATGGTCCTGCGACATGTTCCTGCAAAATCAAAACACCATAGGTGGAGCCAAGAAAACTGGTCAGGACCAACAGCATGGGTTCATCACTTCCCCCACACTTAAGGTCACCTAGGCTAACAATGGTACGCACAGCTGGTTGAATCACAGGCGACGCAACCGGAATCACGCAAGAAGTACAGAACCAATCACATTCACGACAGGGCAGCACATACCCCACAGATAACCTATGCAAGCCTAAAGCATCCCCCATCCTACTCTAGTCCAGGCATGCAAACACAGTTCTCGGTCCTACCGTCTATAGTTCGATTCTCCAGAAAAAGAGTAAGTAATAAGAAACACACCTGGAAACTCAAGTGGAACTATAGTGCGGACACGAGAAAAAGGGGAAGGACGCGAGGAGGGGGCCAAAAAAAATCGGCTGAGGGGGTCGCCGGAAAGTGGCCGGAAACCCGCCGGAAATTGACCGGCGACGGTGGCGGTGGCCGGCGGCGACGGCGGCGCGGCGGCGGCGGTGGCGGCGGCCGGCGGCGGCGGAGGCGGCGGCCGGCGGCGGCGGAGGCGGCGGCCGGCGGCGGCGGAGGCGGCGGCCGGCGGCGGCCAAAGAGGAGAGAGGGGAGAGGAAATGGGAGTAGAGAGAGAGGGGATTTTGGAAAAAATGAGGGTAGAGAGAGAAATGACCGGGGGTTTCCTTTAAATAGGAAAAATACCCGGTCGGGTATTTTCGAGTCCACGACCGGGGGTCTGCCAAACGCTGCGTATCAAGGGACAAAAATCCCCGGTCCCCCGCCAAAAATACCCGGTCGGGTATTTTTGGCGGGAGATCGGGGAACTCCTAAACGCAGCGTTTCACAGCCGGGAAATCCCCGGTCTCACGCCAAAATTAATACCCGGTCGGGTATTTTTGGCCTGAGGTCGGGGATTTGCCTTTTTTCACCCCGGAAGGCAGAAGGGGGCCCGGGCACGAGCCAAAAATACCCGGTCGGGTATTTTGGCTCATGACAGGGTATTTTACCCTTCCGGCCAAAATTCTCATTCTCCCCAAAATCTCGACCTCTCCTGCACGAAAACACCAAACCGAGGCATCACAGATGACCGAACTTCACGACAGACATGCAACTGACTCGACACGACACCAAAAACTCAGAAAAAAGGGAAAAGAAAATGCAAACCGTGGTGGGGTTGCCTCCCCACAAGCGCTTCTTTACCGTCTTTTAGCTGGACGCCCATGGCGGAACTAAGGGTCCGCGAGTTCCACCACCAACTCCGCGCGTTCGACCTCGGTTCCCAGGTAGAGTTTGAGACGATGGCCATTCACTTTAAACGGCTCAGTCTGCGGGTTGGCAATTTCGATAGTGCCATACGGGAACACCTGGGTGACCGTGAACGGTCCAGACCACCGGGAGCGGAGTTTTCCGGGAAAGAGCTTCAGGCGAGAGTTATAGAGGAGAACTCGATCACCAACCTGGAACTCTTTCGGACCCCGCAACCGGGCATCGTGCAGGCGCTTAGTGCGCTCCTTGTACAACCGGGTGTTCTCATAGGCGTGGTAACGCCACTCTTCCAGCTCCAACATCTGCATTTTTCGCTCAATACCTGCAACACGAACATCCAAGTTGAGCAGCTTAAGGGCCCAGAAGGCCTTGTGCTCTAGCTCCACGGGCAAATGGCATGCCTTTACATAGACAAGCCGGTACGGTGAAGTACCAATGGGCATCTTGTAGGCAGTGCGATACGCCCACAGAGCATCATCGAGCTTGGTGGACCAATCTTTGCGGGACTGATCCGCCGTTTTCTCCAGGATCCGCTTGAGCTCCCGGTTCGTCAGTTCGGCCTGGCCACTGGTCTGGGGATGATAGGCCACGGACACCTTGTGAGTCACACCATAGCGAGACAGTAGTTTATCAAATTGGCCCTGGAAATGGGTGCCTCTATCGCTTATGATGGCTCTGGGTGTCCCGAACCGGGAGAATAGCTGCTTCAAAAAAACACAAACACGTCTAGCATCATTGGTGGGCAAAGCTTGCGCCTCAGCCCACCTAGAGACGTAGTCAACAGCAACCAGAATATATGTGTTACCAAAGGATGGAGGGAAGGGGCCCATGAAGTCGATACCCCAAACATCAAAAATCTCACAAGTTATAAACACATTCTGGGGCATCTCATCCCGGGCAGAGATGTTACCTGACCTCTGGCATCGGTCGCACTTGCGTGCGAAGGCGTCTGCATCTTTGAAGAGCGTGGGCCAGTAAAAGCCCGACTGGAGCACCTTCCTTGCCGTGCGGTTTCCTCCGTGATGACCGCCAGTAGGTCCCTCATGACAGTGAGATAGAATTCCCTCCATCTCACTCTCCATAACACAACGACGGATGATCCCATCGGCTCCGATCCGAAAAAGATGCGGGTCATCCCAGAAGTAGTACTTCAGATCGGAGAAAAACTTCCTCTTGGCGTGAGTTGCCATCCCCTTGGGCAGCTGCTGGCCCACCAAATAGTTCGCAAAATCAGAGTACCAGGGGGTGACACTCTCCACCAAGCACATCATCATCAACCTCTCATCTGGGAAAGAGTCGTCAATCTCCTCCACGAGGTTGTCCGCAGGAGGTGCGTCCAACCAGGAGAGGTGATCAGCTGCAACATTTTCTGCACCCTTCTTGTCCCGGATCTCAATATCAAACTCCTGCAGCAGTAAGATCCATCGTATGAGCCGAGGCTTGGCATCGGCCTTGCTCATCAGGTATCTAATCGCGGAGTGATCAGTGTACACGGTCACATGGGACAAGACCAGATAGGGGCGAAACTTATCAAAGGCAAACACCACCGCAAGCAGCTCCTTCTCTGTGGTGGTGTAGTTCTCCTGGGCATCATTCAGAGTCTTCGAGGCGTAGTAGATTGGTCGGAAGTGTTGATCTCGCCTCTGCCCCAAAACAGCTCCAACAGCAAAGTCACTGGCGTCGCACATCAGCTCAAATGGTAGGGACCAGTCAGGAACAACCATGATAGGAGCCTGGGTGAGCTTCTCCTTCAAGGTGGTGAACGCCGCTGTGCAAGCATCAGTGAACTGGAAGGGGGCATCCTTCTCCAGAAGCTTAGTTAGGGACAGGGCGATCTTCGAGAAGTCCTTGATGAACCGCCTATAGAAACCTGCATGGCCAAGAAAACTCTGGATCCCCTTTACAGATGTAGGAGGAGGCAGCTTGCTGATAGTCTCGATCTTTGCTCTGTCTACCTCGATCCCCATCTTGGAGATCTTGTGCCCAAGAACTATGCCTTCTCGAACCATGAAGTGACACTTCTCCCAACTCAGTGCCAGGTTCGTTTCTTCACACCGTTTAAGAACAAGTTCCAGGTTATGGAGAGAGTGAGAGAAGGAGTCTCCATAAACCGAGAAGTCGTCCATAAACACCTCCATGATCTCGCCGACCAGACGGTCAAAGATGGCGAGCATGCATCGCTGAAAGGTGGCTGGGGCGTTGCATAGCCCGAATGGAATCCTCCGGTAAGCAAATGTGCCGAAGGGGCAGGTGAAAGTGGTCTTCGCCTGGTCCTCCGGTGCAATAGGGATCTGAAAGTACCCGGACATCCCATCCAAGAAGCAGTAGAACTCGTGGCCCGCCAATCTCTCCAGCATCTGATCAATGAACGACAACGAAAAATGGTCCTTCCGAGTAGCGTCGTTGAGACGCCGATAGTCGATGCAAACACGGTACCCAGTCACCGTGCGCATCGGGATGAGCTCGTTCTTCTCGTTAGGCACCACGGTCATCCCACCCTTTTTGGGCACCACCTGGGTGGGACTGACCCACTCGCTGTCAGAAATGGCGAAGATGATCCCCGCGTCCATCAGCTTCACGATCTCTGCCCGAACCACCGCCTCCAGGTTCGGCGTCAATCTCCTCTGCGGCTGCCTCACTGGCCGCATCTCATCCTCCAGCAGTATCCGGTGTTAGCAAAAGGAGGGGCTGATTCCCCGGATATTTGTGATCTTCCATGCCAAAGCTCGCTCGTACTGCTTCAGCAAGGCCACCAGTCTGGTCTTCTGCTCGGGTGTGAGGGTCGAGCTGATGATGACTGGCAGCTTATTCCCCTCCCGGAGAAATGCATACTCCAAATGAGGAGGGAGGGGCTTAAGCTCCAGCTCTGGTGGTTCCTCCAAGGAAGTGGTGATGCGGGTGGAGGATGAGATCGGTTTAAACAGCCTGTCGCCCTCCAAGAAGGGGCCACTCTCCAACGCGGCCAACTGCTCCGCCAGCTGCGGCTCCTGCAATGCCTGCTCACCTAGCAAAATACAACGCTCAAGAGCATCATCAGTACCCGCACTCGTGATGGCGAGTGCGGTCTCAAAATCGGTAAGCACATCACAGTAGTCTATGTCATCATGCAAATGAGAATGTTTCCCATTGTCAGACACAGAAAAAGTAGCCTGTTCATCACCAGCACGCAGAATCAATTTACCACTATGCACATCAATAAGCGCCTTGGCGGTGGCGAGAAACGGTCTACCCAAAATCAAAGGCACATCCACATCCTCATTTATATCCAAAATAACAAAATCAACAGGATATGTGAATGCACCTACATTAACAAGCAAGTCCTCAATGATACCCCTAGGATGCACGATAGAACGATCAGCTAACTGAATGCTCATCCTAGTAGCTCGAGGTTCACCTAGGTCTAGCTTCTTAAACAATTTATAGGGCATGACGTTAATGCTAGCGCCTAGGTCTGCCAAGGACTTTCCTACATGCATGCTGCCAATAACAAGAGGGATAGTGAAACTCCCTGGGTCTTTGCGCTTCTCGGGCAGCTTGTTCTGCAGGATAGCAGAACACTCCTCGCTGAGCATCACTGTCGAAAGATCCCCAAGTTTCTTCTTGTTGGTGAGGAGGTCTTTCATGAACTTGGCATACTTGGGCATCTTCGACAGTGCCTCCACGAACGGCATGCTGATGTTGACCTGCTTCAACATTGCCATGAACTTGGCAAACTCTGTCTCCAGCTTGTCTTTATGAAGTCGAGTGGGGAAGGGCAGCTGGGGTGTATGCTCCGTAACCACAGGTTGCGGCTTTGGATCAGGTGTTGTGCTGCCTTCCCCCACCTCTGCAGTATCAGCTGGAGGTGTTGAAGCAGGTAGTGGGTCGTCTCGCCTGGGCTGGGCAGGAGCAGCAGATGTAGTCTTGCCACTCCTGGTGGTGATGGCGTTTGCGGTCTCATGCGGGTCCCGTGGATTGGGGATGGTGGTGGCAGGCAGAGTCCCCGGTGCCCTGGTAGTGTTCTGGCGAGCTAGGCTCCCAATCTGATTCTGTAGATCTTGCAGAATGGCACCTTGGTTCCTCTGGCCTGCCTCCAGTGAGGCTATGTTCTGATCCATCCTTGTGAAGTTCGCCTGACTGGTGGTCATGAAAGCCTGCAAAATATTCTTCAGATCAGACATCTGAGTATCTCGAGTTGCGGCTGCGGGAGGCTGAGCAAATTGACGCTGGGGCAGCTGGAATGGCTGCCCTTGCCTAGGCTGGTAGGGCTGCTGCTGTGGTGGTGGCCCCTGCCTAGCCTGGAAGGGCTGCCTCTGCTGAAAACCACCTGCTGGTGCTGGAAACCCAGGTGGCTTGTTGGTGTTGCTGCCCCAGGCAAAGTTGGGATGCTGGCGCCATACCTCGTTATAGGTACTGCTGTAAGGATCCAGGCGCCGAGCATTTGCTATGAAGTCCACCTGCTCTTGGGGAGTAGAAGACTCCCTCATATACTGACAATCGTCCACCAGGTGATTCGGGCTCTCACACCACTGACACTGAGCTACTGGAGGCGTAGCTACACCTCGGCCCGGAAGGAGACTGTTAGGCTGCTTCAATGTCTGCACCAACTCAGCCACCTGCTGCTCTAACCCGGACCTGGCCTCCATAGCATGCACACCCCGGTCCCGGGAGTTCCTGCCTCTGTTGTTCTACCCCCAGGAGTGGTCTCGGGCAGCCAAGGTACTGATCATCTGGTTCAACTCAGGTGGAGTCTTAGTAAGGATATCCCCTCCTGGGCATAGAGACTCAATTACCCTCTGGCTGTCTGGAGTAAGGGCGCTGTAGAAGTTCCCTACTGTGAAAGCATCGCTGAAGCCATGATGGGGACACTGCCAGAAGTATCCCATGTACCGCTCCCATGCATCACGAAGTGACTCATCTGGCTCTTGGCGGAAGTGAGTGATCTCCCGCTGTATCTCCGTGGTCTTCGATGCCGGATAATACCGGTGCACGAACTTGTCAGCCAGATCGTCCCAAGAGGTGATGGACAATGGGGGCTGGGTCTCCAACCACCTCTTAGCATTCCCCGCCAGAGAATGGGAGAAAAGGTGAAGGCGGATTGTGTCATCCGGTACACCGTTCAGCTTGAACCCGTTCGTCAGCTGCAGAAAACGGGAAAGATGTACCCGGGCTTCCTCATCCTTCAAGCCATGGAACTGGATAGAGGATGTGATGAGTTGAATCCAGCATGGCTTGATCTCGAAGTTGTTTGCAGGAATGGGCGGATAGAGGATGACCGGGCGGATGTCAGCAATCCGTGGAGTATAGTAGTACTCCAAGGTGGGACCTGGTGGTGGTGGATGATGATGGTTCCCAGCTCCCTGGGGATTTGGGTCGTTCTCTAGGATCTGGTTCTGAGGAGGCGGGTTCTGATCGCCTTCCATCTCGTACTCGTCCTCGGAGTCGCTGCTCAATTGGCCGTCTCGGCGCTCCACCGTAGCCAGTCTAGCTCGCTGTTGTCTCCCAAGTTGTTTGCAGGTGCGCTCAATCTCAGGATTCAACGGCAGTAAACCTCCCGACTGGCTACGGGTCATGCACTATCTGCACACAATCAAGCAATGCAAACCTGTGAAGGCACAAGTGGGAAGAAACAAACACTCAATGCAAAAATGAAAATGCTAAAGTAACAGAAATCACTTTTCTTCAACAACCTAGCCGTCCCCGGCAACGGCGCCAAAAACTTGACTCACTCCTACTGTCACTCTAGAAAATGGCCAAGTGTAACCACTTCCTAAAGCGTAGTATAGCGGGTTTGGGTTTTATTGTCAACCCGGGTCCTAGATGTGATGACTACTCGGTGAATTCTTGTTATTTAGCGGTAAACTTTTAGTGCAACTCAAGCAAACAAAACACAAAGCAAGTAAACGGTTGTTGTCAAGTCAAGAGAGGTCACCCGGATATGGATCCCCCTAGACTGCAGTTAAGTCGGATTGCAATTTACCAAGTTCAGTTTTCATGAAAGTTATACTGCGGAAGGTTCTCAAACAGTCTGAAGTCTCGACTAAAGGTCTTCAGACCCTCTCCAATCTGAGTCTCTAGCGGGCGACTAACCTCCACCGGAGTAAACAGATTGAGGCCCTAACGAACCAAACCTCCACTACCGAATTGAATTCGATACAGAATAGCGAATTGGCTCCTCGACTAAAGTCACCAATTCGCCACCTTCGATTAAGGATACTCTATCAACCTAGGCAGATATTCTCATTCTAGGTCAAAGCAGAAATAACAGGAATTTGATCAGGATTCAAGTCATTCAATCATTCAAACCTCAATCGAATATAATCAATTCACAAACTCTGTACTTGGGTTCATACAATCAGACCTAGCATACAAATCTAGGGTTCTCCATACCCAGATGAATGGGGAAACTACTCCATAGAGAAAGAAGCAAAAGCAGATTCAGACGCGGAAATCATACTGTGAAGATGGATTTCTGCTCCTGGACGTTTAATCGCACTTCTCCAAGCTCAAGCCGGGCTCCAATGGTGTTGAAGATCGATCTATGGCGCTTGGGAACTCTGGTTCGTCGCTTTCTCTCTCTAGGTATCGCTTTCTCTCTCCAAAACTCGGAACCCTCTGAAAATTGGCCTTCTTTTCCTTTTATCAGCTGCCATCGCGATACCCGGTCGAAATACCCGGTCGGGTATTCTGGGGTTCGACCGGGTATTTACAGAACGCGTCGTTTCAACTAAGCGGAAAATCCCCGGTCTGTCCCCATAATCCCCGACCGGGGATTTTAGGCATTTGCCCGGGCCCCCTTCTGCTTCTCACGGACGCCCGAAGTGGGAAATACCCGGTCAAGGCCAGAAAATACCCGGTCGGGTATTTCTTCCTTTGGCCGGGTATTTTGGTCCAACAGCCTCCTTTGGCCCAACTTCGCTCCTTTCGACCCGGAACTCGTTCCTCCGCCTCGATTCCAACGTCGGGACCTGAAATATGACATAAACACACAACCTAGCGTAAAATCGGCTTAAAACACGAGATTCCTCATCACAAACGGCTTCAGAATAGGGGTGAAAATATGTGTAATTAACGATCTATCATTAGTGCAAGGAAAATCAAACGAGAATGCAAAATGCATGGCCCGACCTGATGGTGCTTTCAACATCACGCCAGCACCGGCACCGGCACGAGTTTTGGATCCATCAAAATTCAGGATCCATGGCGTTATACCAACCTCGCAAACTTCTACGGGATCGATTGGCACCTCAATGCAGGGATGATCTGCCAAGAAGTCTGCCAATGCTTGCCCTTTTATGGCTCGTTGAGGTACATACTCTAAATTAAATTCAGACAGAGCCAAGGTCCATTTGCCAATTCGGCCATGAATAATTGGCCGAGATAGCATGTATTTAATCAACTCTGTTTGGCAAATGAGTTGTACCTGGACAGGGACCAGGTAGTAGCGTAGCTTCGTACAAGAAAAGTATAACGCTAAACATAACTTCTCTATGGGGGAATACTTTCTCTCTCCCTCGTTCAAAAGCCTACTTAGATAATAAATGACTTCTTCATTGCCTGCTTCGTTGTCTTGAGCCAACAAACATGCCACAGAAGTGTCTGTGGCCGACAAGTACAACTTCAGCGGCACCCCTGCTTTGGGAGAGTTCATCACCGGCGGAGTCGCCAGGTATCTCTTGATATCATCAAACGCACGTTGATGTTCTTCCCTCCATATAAACCTGTCTTCCTTCTTCAACTTCAGCAATGAGGAAAACACTTGAGTCCGGCCAACACAATTCGAGATAAATCTTCGAATGTAATTTACCTGGACGAGGGAACATTGCAACTCTTTTTTACTAGATGGTGGTGCGGCATTGATGATGGCCTTTGTTTTGTTGCCATCTATTTCAATTCCACATTGGTTTACCAGAAAACCAAGAAAATTTCCTACACTCACACCAAATGCACATTTGAGCGGATTTAATTTCAACTTATGGACACGCATACGCAGAAATGCTTTGCGCAAATGAGCAAGGTGGTGGTTTGTCACCATTGATTTGACGACGATGTCGTCCACGTACACTTCGACAAGCTCGCCAATCAAGTCATGAAATATTGCATTCATGGCTCGTTGGTAAGTTGTCCCGCCGTTGGCTAATCCAAATGGCATCATAATCCACTCGAAACAACCAATGGATCCTGGACACCGAAACGCCGTTTTGTGCACATCCTCCTCGGCTATGTATATCTGGTTATAGCCCGAGTAACAGTCCATGAAAGAAAACCTGACATGCCTGGTTACGACATCGATTAACATGTCAGCCACCGGCATGAGATACAAATCTTTCGGTGTAGCATTGTTCAAATTTCTAAAATCCACACAAACACGTATTTTGCCATTTTTCTTTCTAACAGGCACAATGTTCGACAACCACAACACATTTCTAGCAGTCCTGATGAACTTAGACTTCATTAAACGTTCAATTTCCTTTTTCACTTCAGGCAAGATATCATGCGAAAAACGCTTAGGTGGTTGTCTATGTGGCTTATACCCTTCTTTTATTGGAAGTCTATGTTCAACTAACTTCCTATCGAGACCAGGCATTTCATGATAATCCCACGCAAAGCACTCTTTAAACTCTTTAAGGAATTCAATTAATTCGTACCTGTCAGACTCTAGCAAACCGGCGCTGATGAAGGTTGGGCGTGGATCCTCCTCCGTGCCAAGGTTGATCTCCTCTAAAATGTCACATGCAGCAAGGTTGCTTTTCTTCTCCACTTCGTCACTCACACCCTCGTCGTTGGTCGGCAAGTCATCTTCGTCGGTAACACAGTCGGCCATCAAGACAGGCTCTATACAGGCCAGCCTTTGTTCACACTGATAGACAACCAACTTTTCCCGCAAGGCCGTGATTTCGGCCTCCACCACCTTCTCTCGAGGTGGTTCACTCATCATCGACTTGTTCATCAGATTTCAGTGGACCATCCAATGTGATCATCGATGGTCTCACGATTTCGGACAATGGATCCAAGCACGCCTTACTCAACACCTGTGCACTTGACACTATGACGTTGGACGTTCCTCCATCCCCGCTCCTGATTTCGAGTGGTCCAAAATCTCCATGGTACAAATAAGCTTCAGCCACGTTGGACCCAACAGCAAACGGCTTTGTGTCAGCTTGTACCACCTCAACGACACCCTCTTCATTCCAGAGAATCAAACACTGATGCAGCGATGAAGGAACGCACTTGTTGGCGTGGATCCAATCCCGACCAAGTAGTGCATTGTAGCTTATCATTCCATCCACCACGAAGAAAGCACTCATCCGCTTCTGTGATCCAACTCCCACAACAACTGGGAGGATTCCCCTGGCAGAAGTGGACCCGCCATTGAAACTTGTCACAAACACTTCCATTGGGATCAAGTCATTAGTGCTCTTGCCCAACTTCTTCAGCATCCTTGTTGGCATCACATTTACTGCGGCGCCATTGTCAACTAAGACTCTCGACATTGGTACGTCATCAAGTGTGGCCTTGATGTAGAGAGGCCTCAAATGACGCATCATCTTCGGCTCGGGCTTGTTGAAAACAACGACCCTGTTCGATTCTTCACCCGTGGTTCCTTCGTCCATGGCTTTCCCTTTAGCTTCCGCAGCCCGGATAGATTTATCCAGCTCGTCGAAGTCTGACCCCCATGTGATATTCTCCATTTGCACACTTGTTGACTCTTTCGGGCCTTGGTATAACACATAGAAAGGATATCTTCCCCCATCTTCGCCCAGTATCCCAACAGCTTTGTGGCCTGCTTCGTACAGCTCTTTCAGGATCCGCTGCGAACTCTTGTTTTGCTTGGCTGACTCTACTGCCAAGTCAATTCGACCACTCGTGCGAGCCATCATTGCAATCCACCTTTCAGCCTCGATTGGCAGATCCGCAGACTCGCCAACCAGCTCTGCCGCCGCTGGCTCCTCATTCTCCTCCTCTAAAGTCAGTTGAGCAAAACCGCTCACCAGTTTAGCGACGTTGACCTCTTGAGCAGCCTCGTCCAGCTCTTCAACCTCCATCACGACCTCGCCATCCGCTCCTTGATTTTTCAAATCAATGTGGAAAATCAAAGGCAAGATGTAGTTGTTCACCACCACAGGTGGTAGACTTCCAAACTGGATCGTCATGGGTGCATCTGGGTTGTCATCATCGTCATCCTTGTTTTTCCGATCAAATTTCGACTTTGGCTCCTCCAATTTCAGCATCTCCTCTTCGATGAGGGAGTCATCCAACTCAGCATCGTACTCAGCCTCTCCCGGGACTCCCTGATCGTTCATGTCCAGGTTGTCCTCGACAACTTTTCCAGCACCGGCCACAATCACTCTCAGACCCGTGGCAGAGTTGTCCACGTTCACATTTGCTTGCAAGTTTGCAATCCTCCTTCCTTGAGCATTCTTGCGGAGGTACCTTCGATACTACGTCCTTGTCATCCCGTCAACCGCGATGGGCTGCTGACGACGGACGTCGTAGGTGTGCCAACCACCCCGTGACACATTTGGCATCCTAAAGGTTCTCCTAACGGGTGGGTAACCCCTCACCAGTTGGGCAAGTCCAAAAGGTAGACTTTTGAAAGGTGGGACACTTTGAGCAACCCACTGCCTACGTTGCCCTCTCCCCCATGCAGGTGCACATACTCCTTCAACATTACGTTCATACGAGGGGTACCTCGGTTTGAACTGTAACATCCCTTTCCGTCAAAACCCATATTTCGATCGCTAGAAAAGTTCGCGATTTAAAATCGAGCGTTTTGATAGTATTTCGGCGAAAATCGGATTATCGATCGATCGGATAAGTATACGTATTAATTATATATATATAATATATATTAAGCGGTCGGGGCCGCATATAAATAAATTCCCCCGTCCATTTCCTTTCTCCCATATCCATTTTCACTTTCGGACCGAGAGAGAAGCAGAGCGAGCGAAGCGCAGGGGAGCGACTGGGTAAAAATTCCAAAGCTCCAATCTTGAGCCCTAGTGATCCAAAAATCCCGTAAGTAATGCCTAATTCATCTATACACCGTGATTTATCGATTTAGAGCTTTAAAATGAGTTTTTGATCAGGAATTTCTTGAATTCCCGATAAGCCAAATTAGGGTTTCGGAGTATCCGGAAGCCGGATTGAGCCCATATTTCATATACGAGCTTCCTGCAGCGAGGTAATCAATCCTCTAGTTCTAATCCCTGAATTTCGGCAATTATTTAGGTCGGGGTCCTAATCGCTGAATTTAGCTCCGGCCAGGGTTTGATGTATTTTTATCAAGAATTTGACCCGGAGCCTGGAACTAATATTGACGGGGATACTGCAGGGGATATTAGGGCGGTCTCGGATTTTAATTCGGGGTTCGTTCGTGAAATTGACGTTTTAGTACGGGAAGGTTAAACTGGTGTTTGAACGACCAGAACTGGTGAGGGATTAGCACGGCATACCGGGTTTGTCGTATCACGATTATTATATTGATGCTTAGAATTGACCTAGGTGAACTAGAATGGCATGATTAGGGGTGTATGAACTTTTGTGCTATATGATGAACCCTGGACTACTGTATGATATTATTGACTTGCCCTAATCGAGATGGACCTTGTTTATGCTGATGATTTTGTATATGTTGTAAATTGTGGGCTTGACTGTTGATATGCCTTATGATGGTTCGAAAAGGTGATTGGGTATAATTTTTCATGATTGATGTATTTGGATGTACAAGTGGGAAAATATATATCCCATGGTGATATTATGATGTTTTAAGGAGGATGACTTGCACGAGGGTTTACCCCGAGGAAGTGCAATTATACGACTCCTGGTTATGTTGAGCCAATTGTGGCCAGGTCAAGAATATGTCCAAGTAACGAATTATGAGTAAGCAAGATGAGATATGGATCATGTATAAGATTATCAAATAACACTGATTTGGTCTCATGGTCAATTACATAGTAATTAGGGCTCCCCATGCTATTACTCCGTTATGATATGTTATGTCACACCCCTGATATGGTGTTGACCGTTGATTCATCATGAGATATGACCACACCCAGAGTGGTGTTGAGTCCGATATGACCACACCCATAGTGGTGTCAGGTCTGATATGACTACACCGGCAGTGGTGGGTCCGATATGACCACTTCCACGAGATGTTTGGTCCGTATTCCCGGGAGAGTAATTAGCATGGGAGTAGCCAGGCGCCTATAAGTAAAACATGATAAGATGCATATGCATAAGTCAATGTGGTTGAGTCTTTTGCCTATTGGGATGTCGGATGCCTGAGGTCTGATCCTAGTGTTTTGGCTTGTTTGCTAGATGTATGGTAGGGGTATGCTCTGTTATGAACTCACGATGCTATGATTATCTCACTCAGCTATGAGCTGACCCTCTTTTATTCTTCTTCTCTGCTTATGCTATGTGTAAGTAGATCATCAGCAGCAGCAGTAGATAGGTGTTAGGTGGGAGAGGAGCTAGAGTTGAAGCCAGGATGAGGTATGGTCTTCAACTATTCTGTGCTTGGTCTACTACTCGGGATTTTGGCCAGTGATCCACACCTTTTTGTAAAAATGTTTTGAGAACGTTTTTCATGTGCATACTAGCTTCTGATGTAGTGTGAGATATCCACAGGTGTGGAAAGTTGATAATATGTGTATATGTTGTGTAACTGTGTAAGTTGTGACGACTATGGTATGTATCAGTATAGTATGCAGTTGTGTAGTATGAAACTGTGACTATGGCTATGAAAAGCCAATGCATATGGCAGTGAGTGTATATGTTTATCTATGAATGCATGGATTTAGATGAATTATTTTGCAGGATTAGATGGAAGAACTGTTAGCCCATTACGCGAGTAATTCATGTCGAAATTTTATTTGGGTAAATTTTGATAATTAATGTAACACCCGAGATGATTTTCGCTGCGATTGTATGAACAATATGATTAGATAATACGTATAGGGTAGGGTGTTACATGAAGTGTCGTGGTCCCAATCTCTGGTGGACCGACTGGCTCGGCCCTGCTCCCCCAATATTTAGCTTTCCGCGACACTGGGCACACAACTTCTCTTCCTCAGTTGGGTCCAAGCGTGGCCCCTCCTGCACTTGGGAGGATGAAGCTCCCTGGGCCACATCAGAACTACCACTCGGCGGTGGCGTTGTATCTACCACCAGCTTGAAGCGTGGCAGGTTGATCTTAGAGAAATCGGGATTGACCATGTTGACGCCGACAACGTTTGGGAACGGGTCTGTGTCAACAATCATGGCCTCCTTCCTCAGCTCTGGGAACTTGAACCGATCTTTCTCAATTGCATCCTGCACAACGTTGCGAAACACAACGCACATGTTAGTTGAATGAGATGCACTGTTGTGCCATTTACAGTATCGTTTCCCTTTTAATTTTTCAGCTGGCGGGATAGTATGCCCCCCAGTCAACTTAATTTGACCATCTATGTAAAGCTGGTCGAAAATCACTTTTGATTTTGAAACATCAAAGGAATATTTCCTAGTTTGAATCGGAGCACGATTGGGCTTCCCACCTTGTGGTTCCCCATTGGCCTTGGCTAGAGAAGCACACACATATGGCTTCCCCTGCACAATCTCGGCCAAATCAACTTCAACCTCGTCAACATCGCTGCCGACGTTATTCACACCATAGTTTTCAAAATTAGGGAAATATTGTCCCCGAGAGCCACTTTTCTTATGTTCTTCTTCATGCAGAAGAGATTCGTATCTAACAGCGTATGACATCAATTGAAACAAATCAGAAAACTCCCTATCTTGAAACTTTTTACGAAGTTCAAAATTCAATCCACCCTGGGCCAGTTTAACAAACTCGCGTTCTGTCAAGTTCACAAAACAGCGATTCCTTGCATTTTTAAAGTTAGTTAAGAAGTGTTCCACTGTTTCTCCCGGCTGTTGGCGCATTCGTGCCAAGTCTACCATTGTTACTTCTGGCTCAGACCGGTAGAACTGGGCATGGAACATTTGTTCCATTTGCTGCCAAGTTTGAACCGAGTTCGATGGCAAGTTGACGTACCACGCGAATGCAGGGCCGGTTAACGAGTTGCCAAACAAACGCAACTTCAAGAAATCACTCACATCACCACACTGAACCGTGAATCGTCCAACATGCTCGACGGTGGACTGATCCCCAGTCCCGCTGAAGGTGATGAAATCAGGAACGCGAAAACCACGTGGAAAGGGGTAGTATCTATCAACCCAATCAAGATATGGTTTTCGATACACCGGCAGGATCGCTGGTCTAATCCCTAAACCAAACTGATTCGCCAGCATCTGCGCTACCTGATCTCGAATCACATTAATGTCTTGCCCCCCGAGTTGCCCCCCTTGTGGTACGAATCCACCAGGATCCATGTCAAGCCCGTTTGGAGGAGGAGGCACGTTTTGTGGGTAGCCACGTGGCGGAACATGATCATTGTTGATCATTCCTCCACCACCAGCACCGCTCATCGGAGCCACGTAGGGTCTGGCCTCCGGGATATTTTGTGGACTCACATTGTGCACTGGTGGCGGCTCAACACGAGTGTTAGCCGCAGTGCTAGTCTCGCCAAGATTTACTCTCGACGGACTTGTTGGGTTCAAAACCGGTGTCGGCGAAATGCCCTGTCTCGACTAAGTATCTCGGCCGCCATTGACCGGAAAGCTATTGGTGCCAGTGTCGTTGTGTAACGGATTCTCGCCGCTTAACGGCAAAGCCCTTGTTTGCGGCACTGGCCTATTCAAAAACTCTCTAAACTCATTAAAATCGCGTTTGTTACTTTCAAAATCCATTTTGTTTTTATCTACGACTTCAACCAATTGGCTAACACGTCTATCAATCCGAGAGCTAAGACCATCGAGACGTCCATCCAAAGAGGCTAAGTGAAGTTTTACCTGTTGGTTATCAGCCATGACTTGGCGAAGCATGCGCGTTATCTCACCATGGTCGGCAGTTCGCGCCACTGCTGGCACTTCCCCTCCGGCGTCGTTGCTCGAACCGCCGTTTGAACCGCCACTCTGGTTAGTCTTTACATTGACCATTTGCTCTTCCTCCACTGAAGTTGGTGGAAGATCGCCCTTGTGATTCCTCTGTCGCGGAGCCATTCGAACACACGTGTCCCACCAGGTGTGCCAATTTGTTTCGTTGGTGAAACTCGCGAAACTCGCGTGTTCAATCACAACCGTCAAATATCTGCCGCCGAAGTCGGCGCCGTTGATTTGATCGATTAAACAGAACCAAGACGACCGTCAAATATCCACCGCCGGTGTCGGCGATGTTGATTTGATCGATGCACCTTTGACTTCTAATCAAACAACCGTTATTCGGCTCACCACCTCTCCAAACTACGTTCGAACGAGGGTGTTCGGCGAATAACCAGAAAATCGAACCAGGAGTGTTCTAAGTTACGTTACCTCTACTCCTATGGAGGTTCCTCTGGAGAGCTCTGCGACTACGACTACAAGCTACGACTACGACTCTGCAAAGGAGTTCTTTGACAGAGCGGTTCTACGAAAATTATAGAGAAAAACTGATAATTCTGCAACTGTGCAGTTTGAGATTTGATTTTTTTGTCCCCAACTTCTCTCTCTTCCCAATCTTTATACTTCGCTCTTCTCCCCGCAGTCGTAGTAACTGCCTTCGCGCCTTTGTCTCCCACGTCTTCATTCCTGTCAACCGTGCAGGTAACTTCCTCCTTGTTGCGTAACTCCCACGAGTGCGAAACCGCTTGGACACGCGGCAACTTGGCCAAAACGACACTGAGCCAAAATCCACCATTGCTAAACTCTCGCCACTGCGACGTTGTTTTCTATTAAACAGCATAGTTTCAGTACCGCGACGGTGTTGATATCTCCCACGATGTCGTTTTCGACTAAACGACACCGTCTAAAATAATCCTTAAAATATTAATTGATTAAACCGGCCATCATTGTGAACACTCCGTCAAACCCTCACTCGGCGCCGTTCTTACTTAAACAACATTGTTTTCTAGTTCTGCGATGCTGTTGAACTTCGCGATGCCGTTTTAACACTGTCGTTTTAACTATTGCGGCATCGTTTGGCCTACTCGCGGTGTCGTTTCTTTCCTCTTGCGGCATCGTTTTCAACTAAACAACACCGTCCTAAATAGTCATTAAAAGTATTAATTAATTAATCCAGCCATCATTAGTCAAATTCGTGTGTTGACCAACAACCTCATTAGCGTCAAAACGACTGCTTTTCCTTTCGCGACATTTTTTTTACATTTTAAACACTGTCATTTGCTAATACGGCGGTACCGTTGGGCTTGCTCGCGGTACCGTTTTTAATTAAACGACACCGCTAACATAACCAAAAAATATCAATCCATGGAACCGCCGCCAGTCTGCACTCACATTGGGCTGGGCGAATTTTGGTCACTTACCCGATATGGTTTTTAATTAATCGGTACCGCTTGTCAAGGCTCCCGCGGCATCGTTTTTAAATCCGCGGTATCTTTTTAACTATCCGCGATGCCGCTTGTCTCCATGCGGTACCGATTTTCCCCTTCTGACAAGGAATAAAGATAATAATTAATTAGAGAAAAAAAAACTCCTTTTCCCACACCCAACTAAACGCGGTATCTTTTCCAATGTCGCGGCACCGCTGAGCTTTCTTGTGGTACCGTTTTTTGTTTCGCGGTATCGTTTTAACTCTCCGCGATACCGCTCGACTCCAAACGACACCGTTTTTCACCCACGATATCGAATTAAATGCCGAGACTAATTAATGCGACATTTAACTTCGGCCAAATTAATTTTAGGTGTCTACAACAATTGGGACGGAAGTTTTTTTTTCTGGTCCCATGAGTTCAGCCGCAGATCACTTTCTTTCTTTTGGCCAAGAGCCGCTGTGAATCGTGGGAGGGGACTTGCGAACTAGATTGTATCCTTCAGGCGCCTTTGTTTCACCAGGTCGAGCTTCAGCTTTGCGTGAGACATTGGTAATGGAGGAAAAGGGCCGTGCGCACTGCGCAGGAGTTTTGTTTGGGTTGGGGCAATGCGAGGTTACCTACGAGGGTTTTAATTAGTTTGAGGTGAGGCCGTGTGAGAAGTAGGGTTAGGTTTAATTTCTTCGGGGTTATTCTAGGAATTTCCTAATTACGGGTGAGTTTAATCCGAAATTTAGTTAACGTTTATAATTTTCTCACTTTATGTCGAAATTCGACACCGTTTGAACCGATAGTTCACATCTTTAGTCCTCCTCGACATTACGGTGAAATTTGACAAATTTGGACCGAGGGCATAATTGTCATTTCGGATTAGAAAAAGATGGGGTGTAACATTTCACGCCTTCAAATCTCATAGTGGGAAATGATTACTTTCAAATAAGTAATAACCATATTTATTTATTTTTAATTGGGCTCGACATTGAGCTGAAAAAATTAGTGGTTCATGGTTCAATTATTAAATCTCTAGACTGTTGGTAAGTCGTATGAACCCGTTCATACTTTAGATTAGAATTCATAAAAATTGTATACTAATTACGGTTAGATGAAGAAGGCAAAGAAATAAATAAAGAGTTATGGAAGGCGAGTGAAAAATGAAACGAAAAGCAAGTAGATGATGAAAAGGTTTTGACCAATTCTTCTAGCTGGCCGTCAATACAACAATCAACCATTTTCACCGTAGCAATTTATTGACACTTGCTTGTGCAGATATCGCCTATTTTGTTGCATGTAGTTAGTAGAAGTTTGTTTAGTACCCCGTAAATGTACTAAATGAGTTTATAAATCTCTATTGTAATATTTTAGAGTCGTCTCACTTTTATCATTTATTTACTGTTTCATGCAATGAGCAAATATAAAATGGTCGAATCTTCTCCTACAGTTGAGTGATACAACATCTTGTATGGTACAAACTAAATTTATATTTTTTTGTTATGGTAGATTGGATTCATGGATTGATTCAAAATGATTGGCGGATTGGATTCATGGATTCAAGTGAAATCTAAACATTAAACCAATATGTAAATTTAAAAAATTTGTAGGTACGAAAAGCTCATAAAATTTAGATAACAAAACATAATTGTTCAATAATTTTACATTAAAATTAAATTTAGGATATCAAAATGTAAAACGTACATTATAGTAACTAAATTGTAATTTAATTAAATTTGGGTATGAAAATGTAAAAATGATAGTTGCCCAATCAGCTTGCGAGATTAGGCAACAGTAACTCAACTTCTTCTTTATACATATTAATATATGGTATGGATTTTCAATAGCAGCTGTGACAAATGGTGGAGGGTGAAAATTTTGGATTTCTCCTACAGTTTTTTAAGTTGGGTTGGTTGGCGAATCAGCAGTCAATAGATGAAAACTTAGTGGATAATAGTTATCACGGAGAAATTAGCGAATAATAGCTGAAAACCTAGTCGACAATATATGAGATGGGAAACCTAGAGGAGAATAGATGTAGACCCACCGGATAATAGCTGAACACAGAGGTTCTTGAATGGGTGAGTGGGGTAAAAGAAGGTCTTCCACATTTGAGAAGCTTAGGAGAAGGATATGCGAGTGAAGGAAAACAACTCACATAAAGGTTGGTCACTTGCATTTGGAGGAGTTTGAACACCGTTAAAGAATAGTAACTAACATATTTGGAATTAATATAAACCCATAGGAGAATAGATTTAGGCCAAACAAATAATAGCTGAACACAGAAGTTCTAAAATGAGAGAGTGGGGTAAAAGAATGGTATGATTAGTGAAAATAGAAGCAAAAATCAAAGAGTGCGGATCCCATGACTAAGGGGGGTTCCTTAGTCACTTGACTAAGCCCCCCTCAATCTTTGGATTGATTTAATGGTCCAGATTATTTCAGATAAAGTAATGAATTAATATTAAATGAAAAGAGTAGTTTTGGTATTATTAGAAATTCATTAACTCTTATTTTTAGTTTTGTATTATTTATTATTATTTCTTTCATTTTTTCTCTCCAACCGTCTCCTACTTCCCCCTTTGTTGTTGTGATGTCCAGAGAGAGAGAGAGAAAGACATGGCGGAAAAAATTCCACCGCGGTGGAGGAGAGAGATCGCAACGCTGGTGGAGGAGAGAGAGAAAGAGAGAGGTTGCGACGTCGGTGGAGAGAGAGATGGCGGCGGCGACGATGGTGGAGGAGTGATTGCGGCGACGACGATAGTGGAGGAGAGAGAGGTGACGTCAACGACGATGGTGGAGGAGAGAGAAACACCGTCAAAGGCGGCGGATTTGTCGGAGAACGACAACGGCAGCAACGATGGATGAGAGAGAGGCGATGGAGAGAGGTAGCAACGACGATGGAGAGAGATTCGGCGGCAGCGGGGGAGGAGGCGAGGGATTCGATGATATTTTTTAATGCAAGTGATATATTTTGTATTGTTAGTATCTTTGTACATAATGTCATTATGATTTGTAATGCAAGTGTTATCCATTTGTATTGTTAGTATCTTTGTACATAATGTCATTAAGATTTGTATATATTTGTAATGTAGTTTGTATGCTTTGTAATATTAATTTGTATACTTTAGTTGTATTGATTTGTGATGCAAGTCATGTCGATTTGTATTGTAGGTAATGATAATTTGTACTTTTAGTACGCTTTTTGTACAATGTTATTATCATTTCATTACAAATGAATACAAAGGGTATCTCTCTCCGCGTGCGACAACACTGGTGAGGGAATGACTCTTTGTTTTTAATTACAAAATTAAATATATAATTACTTTGTTGTCCTTCCTTAAAATAAATTAATTATAGCCTTAGGATTTTAATGAGTATGGAAGGTTGAGATTGACTTAGCCAAGTGACTAAGGGTACCCCTTAGTCACCTGATCTTAACCCAAAATCAAAGAACAAGATGGAATTGAAGGTGATGGCCCAAAGGATGAGTTGGGTGCCAAGGGTTGAAATGGTAGGATAAGCGAGATTTCTAGTAAGGGGATGCTCGAGGAAGATGGATAGAGGTTGAGAAAGTGAATGATGGTGATATGTTGGAGTTGTTTTTTTTTTTTTTTTTTTTTGATAAAGAAGAGTCTTTATTGCATTTTAACTGGTCAGTTACAAAGAGACAACAAACCAACATTGTGGTTCAACAAGAAGAAGGAAAAGGGAACTCAGTTACAATCAAACCATGAAAAAGCAAAAGCAAGAATAGAGAACACAACACAGTTTGACAGCAACCATCCAACAGAACAGAACCCTTGAAAAACCAGTACATCAGAAATCTCTCTTGCAACCAACCACTTAGAATGCAACAAGAGCGATCAACTCGAAATCCATGGCTAGTGAATACATCAACCATATGCCGCCTCCTGGGGATAACTCAAAGGCATCCATCACAGTGAATCCTAGAAACAAGATTGCATGGCGGTGAATAAGGATTTGAACGGATTGCTCCAAGCTGACAGAGGCAGAGGTAGCTAAGGCAGAGGTAGCTAAGGCAGAGACATCATGTTTGAAGCAGAGCAGAAGATCCCAAGGGAGCCACAAATCTCCACGGAGAACACCGATTACCAACCACAACCACCGGAGAAGACCCGACCCTCCACGATCCGACGACTCACCCCGCAACACAAACACAAAGTGGAGGTCGGAAAGGAAAAGAAGAGAATGGCTTCACCAAAGGATGAGACCACCAACCTGGAAAACCCACCACCATCCAGATCTGGAATAGGCACCCACCAAATTGCTAACTCCGGATCCTACAACGAGCAAACCTTGAACTGGAGAACCAAGAACCGAAGGAAGAGACAAAGCTCGAATGGAATTGAAGAGACAAAACTCGACTAGAAAGGAAGCTGAAAGGCCACAACGGCAGGTGAAAAGCTGGAAATCCGAAGGAAAATCACCTAGAACAAGGCCAGGAGAAGCATGAGCACAAAGAAAAGAAAAACGAGTAATGGAGGGGCTTGAGCTGCCGTCGGTCACCAAAAGGAGCCGGCGGCAGCCCCTGGGAAACAAAGGAAATGGAACCGAGAAGAAGAAGAGAGAGGGCAGAGAAAAGAGTTTCAAATTAAAGTAAGAGAGAGAGAGAGAGAGAGTGCCACCGATATGTTGGAGTTTTGGTGGAGGATTGAGAGAGACTTTGAAGCAGTCCGCAAAATGAGTTTCTCGAGATGCGGCTGTGGGGAACTAAGATGAGAAAGAGTGGCTGAGGTTTATTACCAGAGCCCAAAAATTGTCGACCAAAGGGCAAAATGACTGTCCATCTTCGTTTTAGCCGCCATTTTGGGTGGATGAGGTGGTTATTTTTGAGCTATTGGTGTCATTAATCAACTGATTTAAAACATATTTTTATCAAATGATAATTTTTAATATTTATAATTATTATGCAAATTTTTTATTTTATTATATTTTATAAATTTAATACATCTATCCTGTAATAATATAGGTTCACAAATTTAATACATATATTTTATAATATAATTTATTTATTTTTCATCCTATTTGCACGCTTTATTTTTTCATTCCAAACAACAATTTTCTTCTCCACTTACATCCCACCAATTTTCCCCTTTAACTTACACCCCTAGTTGTCAAACATAATTTCAGACCGAAGATACTGAGATGGTAGAACTGACTAGACACAATCTTGGCAATTTAACGTGCGTGCTCTTCCATTCTGAGATGGTAGAACTGACTAGACACAATCTTAGCAATTTAACGTGCGTGACCTTCCATTCTACCAGCTCATTGTCTAATGAAATCCCACTCGGCAAATTGATTAAGACTAAATATACATAAAATGACCGATTGGGTGGTTAAATATGATCTCAGAAACAAAACTTCTTGAGCTTATCAGCACTAGGGTGCTTAGGGTGGAAGCCAACAACTGTTTTGGCATTCAATAATGCCTTCCTCATGGAAGCATATTCTCTGATACAGTGCCAGAATGAACATTTTTATAAAGACTGAAACAACAACGTTTTTATCGTAAAATAAAACCCTTCTAAAAGATCTTTCACTTGGTTGAGAACCAATCCCTCACCATTGACCAATCTTTTTTATTTTTTTGGTAACTCCATTGACCAATCTTTTAATGGTAGGCTTCTTTGAATTGTGGGTTTCTAAAATACGTAAATATATTATGAATACAAAAAAAATCTTCAGTAGGCAAATTTACAACCGCACAAAATAAACAATAGTCTAATATTTACTTTGGTTTAGAAAAAGTTAACCTTGGCTTGGATGAAAATTTCTTGAAATATTGAAATGAGTGGAAATGGAATTAATAGAATTATTAAATATTGTTGTTTGAGTATACGATTTTAGCAAGGTTGTTAATCCGGTTTAGTTCGTTAGTCCGGTCAAGTAAGTTGGTTGAGAGTTAATGGTCATGTCGTTTTAGCCCTATTTAGCACAGATATATAAGAACATCATATTATAACTTAGGGATCCAAATATAGAATTAAACGAAGGGGAAAACTGAAAAAGACACTCAATTCACAAACCAAAAAAAAAACCATGATCTGTAACCTCCAACCAGGGTTGATGGTTGCAAGTCGATCCATGGATGTGTGTGGTTCATATTATTCAATGGGCCAGGGTCAATTCGGGTTAACCCTAGGGTTTGACTACAGATTGACAACCTTGGATTTTATAGAATGAGTTATGTCACTTTTCAATGATAGATTTACAAATCTCACTTTCCATTGATTGAATTGGGATGAAATAATTTAAGGCAGAGAATCGGAAATTTCTTTATTTAACCTTTAAATTTTGTGAATCCAAACGACGAGAAATGTTGAATTAATTCATTTCGATAGAATCTTAAACATAATCCCACTTACTCAATTAAATTAATTTAGAGGACTTCAATGTAGAAAACTAGTATAATCTAAGTTTTATCCGAGTTTTTTTAAGTGTTTGTTTATTTCAAAAACTAAAGCTTGGCCAAATTACTCTCCATATCAGGTTTTTGATAAAGTTATAACTTTTTTATAACATACATGCAGAGGAGACTTGAAACTATTGCAAAAAAAAATTATTTGAAAGTACAATATTATTATTTTTTTACTTTCTATAATTAACATAAATTATATAATAATATAAAAAATTCTAACAAAGATCCATTTTGAGTTTTTTTATTTTTTATAATTGAAATATTTTTAGACATTGTATACAACTATACATTTTCGAAGTTTATCAGTTAGACACCTAATTGCATAATTGAAAAACACTTTTCTAAAACTCCAATAGAAAACTGTTTAGGCCCTAACTAAGAAGAAGGAACGCACCAACTACTCTAGAATCGAGTACTAAAATAATTTAATTAAGTGCAACTATGAGGGATCCATAATGCTTACAAGTTCCGTGTCCAGTAGGACAACTGTCAGGATAATCATCCTTAAGAAAATGCAGAAAATTACCAAGTGTACATATCTCAAAATCATAGCAAAATATAGCCTCTAAGGTCTATCTAGCTCGCTAATAGTTTATTGGCAACTTAGCACTAGGCGGTAGCTAACGTCTTATAGTAAATTCTATGTTACCTGTTTTGCTGTATATTGATGTAAAGCAGTAAGGTGCGTTTAAATATATGCATTTCATATACCAAATATAAATCCTCATATATAAACGTACAATGAGAATTTACCTATACTAACCATAGTTTATAAGGTATTGCCTCTTTTCTCCTAATAAGGAATTATAATACATGGTTTTTTTGTCAGAGATAGGATGAAGAAGAGAGAACACTCTTGTATGGCAAAAATATTCGTAATCGTGGATATTCACACGAATTCGATTTAATTGGGTAGGGCAAAACCCGAACTCGAATGACTTTTAGTGGGTACGAGCAAAATTCGAACCCGAAACTTGCGAGTAATGGGTGGACATGGGTTTCTCACTATCCAACCCAAACCCGCCCGATTATACACATGCATATGTATTTTGTATAGAAATAAGCATTATTTTTCTCTAACATATTTTATGTTTAGCATATAAATATAATATTTTTCATGAAATTGTTTTGTTTTAATTAATTTTCTTCATTTTAGTGAATTATTGTCGTACTTTTTCTCTTACACAATGTGAGTATATGTGTGAATGTTAACATATTGATTGGAGTTATAAAGAGAAATTATTACCCATGGATAACCGTGAATACCCGAAACCTGAACGAGTATGAGCATGGTTTTGATTTTTTTCTCATTTCTCATGTGGGTATGCGTATGGGTAAAACTCTAACTATTTTGGATAGGGTAACGGATATGCACTATCCGCCCCGACCCATTGCCATCCCTGCACTCCTAGATATATGGAAATTAAATATACCTCATATGTAACAGGTACTTGTAATCAATATAATTATGTGCAATATGTATATGCACCTAAAAAATGGAAGTTTAGTCATACTCTGAATCACAAGTGTAATTGAATTTTCGTGGAGTACATTCATTATAACATGTGGAAAGTTAATATAGCATCCAAACTAGCTTCAAAAATAGCTGACGACCCAGTTATGTGCATACTTATTTCATGTACATTGACCGACGACCACTTTGTCTCAGTAGGGAATTATGACTCTGCTAAAACTTCCACTGTCGTCCAAATCCAGCTGCTAACCGGGCACAGCGTCAGTCGTCCTAGCAACTCAATTGCCGTTGCCAACCAACAAAGAGTGAATGATTAAAATGGGTTTTCACCGCAATTATTGACGCAATGCAATTTGCTAATACTGTAGTATTTGTTTCATATAAGAAAATTCGAGCTATATATTATGGCTAGGGAATCACCGATCCCACCTATGTCTGAAACTAAGCACAAGGGGGGATGAACCAAGCAACGGACAGCTTTCTGGTTATAAATATTCTTGATTTTGGTTTTTTTTTTTTTTTTTATAATTGAAAGTAACAGACTAGCTAGGGTGTTATTTTAAGTAGCTAAAATCAAAGGGAAAATAACAAACATTTGGTGTGCGAAAAATCTGCCTAATTATATTTCATGACGAGCAAAAAAAAAAAAAAAAAACTAATGCAAACTGGAGATCCAAATCCAATCCCCTTTCGTCATGTACTATAAGAAAGTGGAAACACGTGCAGAAATTCCAGTGTGCAGCCATGGGCCGAGTTGCAGTTAGAAAGGTCCAAAACCTTTTGCTTTCATGGATGGGATGGGAGGATCCAGGTTCATGCACCTTAATTCCTAGGATAAAATAGAACATTCCAAAGGACGAGAAAGTTCTTTTCTTTTTTTAATTACTATATATAAAGCTAAGTATCTAATTGTAGACTCACGGTTTTAGATGTATGGATCAATGCATAATGTTGCATTTTATCCATTGGATCCATCCAACGGCACAAAAAAAAAAATTCTTCTTTTTGTTCAACCTCTTACTTTCATAAATTAAATCACTTCTCCTTCCATTGTAATTTCTATGTTCCAAATCATTGGATTTTTATAATTCACATACGGTATTAGCCTTCTATAAAGAGGAATCTTTTAGTCAATGACTTTATGAATCTATGGAAATGGAAGGCTTGTCTCCAACTCTACTTTTGGTTTGTACGTTTACTCTGTCTCAAACAACAATTACGATGCAATACTTATAAAGATTATGGAGATCCACTCCCATATTTAACTGATAACTAGAGGTGGCAATTGGATCGGATTCGTGGATTCGTGGATTGGATTCGTGGCTCCATGGATCAAATGGATTGAATCCAATGGATTGGTGGATTCATGGATTGGATCCAATGGATTGGTGGATTGATCCATGAATCCAAATAACATCCAAGGCTTGGATCAAAATGTAAATTTTGAAAAGTTTAGGTACTAAAATGTCATAATGAAAAATTTTAGGTACCAAAACGTAATTTTCCAATGATACTTTTCGTATAAAAATATAAATTTTAGGTACCAAAATGTAAAATATAAAATATATAGGTACCAAATCGTAATTTGCCATTTGGATCCATGGATTGATCCGTGAATCCACCAATCCAATTGGATTTGGATCAAATGGATTGGATTTAAATGGATTGGATTAGGTGGATAATTTGGTGGATGGATTGGATTGGATTCATGGATTTGGATCCTAATTGCCACCTCTACTGATAACTCATGACTGAAGAAGGGAGTCAGTCACCCTACCTCCTCATATGTTTTGACTGGATGAAAAGGGTTTGACCCCACCACCTTATAGAATTTTGGTGCCTTCTTGAATTTCTTTGGCTGGTTTGCCTATGCTATTCCTGTCTCACTCACCTTGTAGATATGATTTTTTTAAGGATATATAGGACCTCACCCGACCTCTTGAATGAATTTAAAAGTGTACACATAAAAATTAAATTTTACCATATCGATAAATTACAAAGAATTTAATGGGTTTGTAAGGCCAGTTCAACGTTAATCATTATATGAGTTAGCTCAGCTTTATTGGGTTGGGTTTTTGGGCCTAGATGGCCAAACCTCCTCTCCCATACACAATGGCCGACCCGTCTCCCTCGCCTCCATGGACATCGGCCTCCTCACCCTTGACAGGAAATATGGCTCTCAAAAACGAAGTCTGGAAACAAGGCAGGTTTAGTACCAAGAAACTAGGGGGTACCAAGCCGGAAATTTGGCTAAGTATGGAGCCAATAGGATACTAAAACAACAAGGCAGGCTTGGTACCAAGACATGAAATTTGGCTAAGTGTGGAGCCAAGAGGGTACCAAGACGACAAGACAAGTTTGGTACCAAGACATGAAATTTGGTTAAGTATGGAACCAAGATGGCACCAAATCAGCAGGGTAGGCTTGGTACCAAGATATGAAATTTGACCAAGTCTGGATACCAAGCTGACAAGACTAGCTTGGTGGCCAGAAAATAGGGTACCAAGCCGAGTACCAATTAAGAGATTCATACATAAAATAAGTATGGATATCAAGCCGACAAGACAACTTTGGTATCAAGTTACCAAATAAGCCTATATGGCCTCAAAAAAGACAACTTTGGTGTTTAGTTTTCGATGAGAGAAATCTTTCATTTTTGCTCTCATATATGTCGATGACGTGATCTTGAAAAGTGATGATTTATCTATCATTCAACGGATCAAAGAGTTCCTTGACCAACAGTTTAGCATCAAGGATTTGGGCACCCTAAAGTACTTCTTGGGCATTGAAGTTGCTCGCTCGCCAAAGGGTTTGGTCCTCTCTCAACGGAAGTACGTTTTTTACCTTCTGAAAGATGCTGGTATGCAGGGGGTGAAACCATGCTCGTTCTCTATCGAGCAAAACCATAATTAACTTGCTTGGAAGGCCCTGCTGCTGCTGACTAGAGGTGGCAATTAGGATCAAAATCCATGAATCCAATCCAATCCATCCACCAAATTATCCATCTAATCCAATCCATTTAAATCCAATCCATTTGATCCACATCCAATTGGATTGGTGGATTCATGGATCAATCCATGGATCCAAATGGCAAATTACTATTTGGTACCTATATTTTTTATATTTTACATTTTGGTACCTAAATTGTATATTTTTATACGAAAAATATCATTGGAAAATTACATTTTGGTACCTAAAAATTTTCATTATGACATTTTAGTACCAAAACTTTTCAAATTTTACATTTTGGTCCAAGCCTTGGATGTCATTTGGATTCATGGATCAATCCACCAATCCATTTGATCCAATCCATGAATCCACCAATCCATTTGATCCAGTCCATTTGATCCATGGATCCACCAATCCAATCCACCAATCCGATCCAATTGCCACCTCTACTGCTGACCCACTAGCTTATAGGCGCCTAGTTGGCTGCCTTCTGTATCTCACGATGACACGACCAGATATAACTTACCCGTTAACATCTTGAGTAGAGCAGTTCATTCGCCTCGCCAGGACCATGTAGATGTCGTGCACCGTATTCTTCGTTACATAAAAGGAGCTCCTGGAAAAGGTATGTTTCTTCCCGTCAGTGGTTCCTTAACTCTTATTGCTTATTATGATGCAGACTGGGGATGGTGTCGTCAAACTCGACGTTCTACTTCAGGCTACTTTGTCATCCTCACTCACAGTCCAGTTTCATGGCGTACGAAGAAACATTCTATTGTTGCCCGGTCTTCTGCAGAGGTTGAGTACCACGCTATGGCGCACACAGTTAACGAGCTCATCCAGCTCCATTGGATTTTGCGTGATCTCAGCCTTCACATACATGGTTCTACTCCGTTATACTACGAAAACCAGGCGGCTCTGCGTACATCCACCAACCCTGTCATACAAAGGAAGCTTGATTGGCTGAATACAGTGTTGTGCGACGTTTAAACTTTCTGGCTAACAATTCATAGCTGCAATTATGAATTATTAGGTGATTTTGTACAGTTTTTTGGTTGATTTAGCGACGATGTGCTCTTTGTAGCAGTCGTTTGTAATTTTCTCTCTATTCTCTTGATCGTTTACTATTGGTGAATGCTTAATTATTTTGAAGTGATATAAAATTCTTTTATTCCATTTAAAAAAAAATCATCGCGATGTTCTAAATTCATAAAGCTTAGCGTCGAAGGAGAAAATTCATATAATTAAGCTTAAGTTTGATCAATTGTGAGCTTAGTTTAATCATTACACCTCGCCACTTCTATATTCTACACATCACCACAAAGAAAAAATTGAAATAAAAATAAACATTACGAAAGAAAGAAACATTATCCACCAACTAAGCCAAAAGAATTTGCAAAACTGGAAAATAGAGTAGTAAGAGTACAAAAACAAGATCCACATCAGCAGCCGCTCTGGATCCGACTCACCAATAATAATGATGATTGTACCCACCACCATTACCTTCATAATTAGTACTGTTACTGTAATTGGCAGCAACAGTGCTATCACTACTCTCCGTCGATATGGCCAGGATTTCGTCCAAGTACTCTGCCCCCAAATCCTCCAACACCACCATCCCTTCCACCTCCACCTCCTCCTCCACCGCCGCCGCCGCCGCAGCCTTCCCTCTCTTCCTCCGCCCGCCCTCGGCCTTCCTGTTGGCCGAGTGCCGCTTCTTGAGCGCCAGCACCGGCGACGGCCCTTCCCCGCCGTGCGAGTACCCCATCTCCTGGAGCGACCGCCGCGCCGTCTCCGCCGGGAAATTGAGCACCGCCATGTTCCCGCGCAGGGCGAATGCGGCCTGGTCGTAGGCCAGGGCAGCCTCCTCTGCGGTGTCGAACGTCCCCAGCCACACCCGGACGCCGTTCCTCGTCGAGTCCCTGATCTCCGCCGCGTACTTCCCCCACGGCCTCTTCCTCACTCCCCTGTAGGCGACCTCCTCGTCCGCCGTCGAGGAGCACGCTTCTTCGCCGCCGGAGCTGGCCGGAGACGCGGTGGTGGCCTGGCTGATGACCCCGTAGAGGAGCATTTCCTCGCTGTCGTTCTCGTTGAAGGGGAGGTAATTATTGTAGTTGGAGTATTGGGAGGAATATTCCGATGTGTTTTGGTAAAATTGGTGGAAAGAAGCATGATCATCCATCTTTTTTTTGTACGTATAGTACGTGATTGATTGTTGGCCGCAAAATTCGAACCGGATCACGAAGGTTGTAT
This sequence comes from Linum tenue, assembly GCA_946122785.1. Classification (NCBI taxonomy): domain Eukaryota; kingdom Viridiplantae; phylum Streptophyta; class Magnoliopsida; order Malpighiales; family Linaceae; genus Linum; species Linum tenue. The sequence continues at coordinate 72,768,841 of CAMGYJ010000008.1, read as the reverse complement.
TTTTTTGTCGGGGGAGTATGGGAGTTTGGGTTGTTGAGTTGGAGGTTGTGGAAAAATAGGGGATATATAGGGAGGGAAATTTGTGTTCAAAAATGAGAGGACCAAGTGGAATAAATTAATTAATGTGTTATTTGGGTGGAAATAGAATAGAGGGATTGATTAATGTAATGTAATGAGATGGGATGATGATAGGGAGGGTGAAATAGAGGGATGGATTAATTGAATCATGCTGTAGATGTAATAGTGGGCATATATTTTAATAATGTTGGGGGGGAAATGCGGGGCCAGGGGAGAGGTGGAGTTATTTAATGCACGTGGGTCAAACGGACATTATTAGTATTGGGCATGGCGGCTAAGTCAAATAGGAATTCTTCGGACCGGTACTGATGATGTCAGCTTTGATGATTTCATTTCTGTTCTCTCACATTATGACAGAACTAACCACATTCATCGTAATTCGGTAAAAAAAATTGGCATCATGTAATTTTGGTCTTTTTACGATATCATATTGACGGTTCGATCAAGAATTTTTTTATTGGAGTTTAAATTGGTATGCGATTTTTAGCAATAAGACATGCCGAGTCATGATTTCAATGCAAAATACTATATCGCTGACTTTTTCGCTACAACCTATGGTACAGTTTCACAATCCTTAAATTTTGCTACTAAGTTAGTTACCATCGATCGACAATATGTTTTTATCATGGTTGCCAGTGTTATATCATCCGGCATAATCAGGTTCGACCCATCAGTCATAAACCGATTGGAATATCCCAAATATGAACTAGTAGTCAAAACCAATCAATACCAGTCAAAACCGGAAAAATCGTTATTCCAACCAAGATGAAAATTTTCAAGCCCATAAACAACATGACACGTTTTGCTGTATTTAATTAACAAAATAAAATTGTGTATTTTTTTTATCAAATGGATGCAATCGCATCCTACCTTTCATTCAAAACCACTCTGGGCTCGGAGAGCTCCCGAATAAAATTGTGTGTTTAAATATGAGGATTTGTCGTTTTATTTCTAATGTGGTATTTTATTAAATATGGCGAAGTATGGAGCCAAGATGGCACCAAGTCAGCAAGGTAGGCTTGGTACCAAGATATGAAATTTGACTAAGTCTGGATATACCAAGCGACAAGACTGGCTTGGTGGCCAAGAAATAAGGTACCAAGCCGAGTACCAAATCCGATAACTTGAAGGAAAAGAAACATATCCTAGCTACGAAAGGAAACACCTATTAGGCCAAGTCCAATGCAAAACCCCAAATATAGGGGCCTTGAACCCCAAATTTGGGGATTGGACCCCATTTTTCCTTCTTTTGCTCCAATGCAACAAACTCCATATTTGGGGTTCTTAATATTTCCAGTTTTTCCATTTATTGAAAATGTACTTATCGAAACTTTAACATAATTTGTTCATATTAATTTTTGTATAGTTCGTCATCATTTTTAAATACAAATTTTTCGATAGAATTTTGTTAAATTTCGAGACCGAATTTTTTTTAGTAAAAAATTATGGACCTAATTTGGGTTTTTTCGAACACATTTTCATTTCAATAATATAATTTCCATTCTTAGTTCGATCTAATTTTTGTTTACACACAACTTAAAGATGATAAACATAAATTTTAAATAAAATGAATTCAATTTAAGTCATCTTAGAAAAAAAGCCTAAATACACAAATATTAAACACAAATTAAATACAATCTAAAAAGCCTAAATACAAACATAAATTTAATTCCCCTTTCCCTAATTAATTCAATTTAATTCACCTTCCCCTAATTAATTACATTCAATTCTCTTAATCAAATTCCTTAATTAATTCCCCTTCCCCTAATTAATTCCCCTTCCCTAATTAACTAAACAACAATTAAAAAAAAAAAAAGAGAGCTGGCGGCACAACCGCCGGGGCTGGGCGGTGCGCAGCACGCGCAAGGGAGAGAGCACGCGCAACTAAATTTTTTGTTGAGTGAATAAGGTTGTCCTTCAACTAAATTTTGAGTATGTTGGTTGATAAACTTTGTTTCATTGAATAGAGTATGAATGGAGAATGTTATTTTCTTACTAATTTTGTTGTTGTATTGCGTAGAATTCTTGCTAATTTTGTTATTTTCTTATTAATTTAGATATTGATATATATGTATTGTTCTCAAACAAAAGAAAGAAAAATTGCCCAAAGGTTATGATTATGTGTTTCTTATTTATGCTCCATTTTTTCAAACATATTCTTTATTTGTAGTGTCAATTTCCTTTTCAACCATAAGCAACTAAGTGACTGCATCATTAAATATACAAGTCATGAATGATTATTCACGAGTGTTATAACCAAGGTTGTTAAACCTCTACTGATGGATCATGTTCGGTAAAATTTGAATACACGTCATAAATATATTATATTCAAATGACATTCCGACCAATAGGTTGAACGCCAAACTAGTTGAGAGTAGAATAGGGTTAGTACTTAGGGTGACCAAGAGCTCCTACCGGACCTGTGATCTTCCAGATGAAACAAAGCGATAGACCATTAGCCTACATATGCTTATAATATAAGATGGTGCATTGATTTTTTTGCCTATATTATATTGGGACGAATCATAACTGTCGATTATTGTTTCTAATTAAATTGATCTTGGGGTATTAGATTTAAAGAATTAAGACCTAGATTTTGATCTTTAAGAGTTAGAGTATAGTATCATGTTCGAAAGATCAGTCAATTCAAGTTCTGGATAACGTTTTCTTACTCAAAGTATGCGATACCCCAAATTTCACACTTGTTACCGTAGAACTCCCCATATATATATCCGTAATAAAAGTAGGCACACGACCCAACGTAATTGGGTGTTTTGTAACCATTTCTGTTCCTCTTGGTCTTTGAAATTGGGTTGAAGTTTGAATAGAAATTGGTTTGAAGTTTGACCAGTTCTTCCAAGTTATGAACAGCAGTTAGTATATTGTTTCTTGGAAATGATTGGTGGATCGTTCAAAAAATACAAATCTTTGAAAAGTGGATAACTTTAGTGCTTAATTCTGTTCCATTAGTTTAAGAGGGAACAAGGGTAGCCCTACTCATAGGCCATAGCCCATTCGTGTGGCCAGTATTTGAAATATAGACATGGAAGTAGCTCGGTAGTGGAACAAATAACAATTGCTTACGGAGTTACGGTACTATCTTTCGTCATTCGTTCGAATAATTTTTAAACAACTTTGATCTACCTGATTGTAAATTGTCTCAATGGCAATATGAGATAAAATCATTGATCAATTTGAGCTTGAAATCTCAAAATCAAAATCTAGATAGTTTTTTATTCGCTAATTCTCGTCGTTATGAAATTATAATAATTTATTGATTCAGTTTCCTTTTACGGGTCGTTTGCTACTTTGCTTCATGGATTTGAAAAATGAGAGTTTTGGTAAAACTTGGGTTTTGGAAAACCATGGATATATGATGGATTTGGTGGCATTATGGATTTGACCAAGTCTATTGTTTGCTTGTAGGATTTGATTATAGATTTTGCTTGAATAGATTTGTGGATATGAAATTCAAATTACCTTGTTACCCTTATCTTATCTAATTATATTTCTATATTATAATCCATAAATTTCATTAAAAAAATCCAACGCATACAATGAAATTTTAAACTCTTTACCACTATGTGGACTAATAATTCAACTACAAATATAGAAATGTATTATAGTTTGGCACTAATTAACAACTCATCTAATAATGTACGCAATATTGTGTATCAATTGCAACCAATTGCTCGCTTTATTGCTACAACTCATCAACTTCTTGCTAACTCCCCGATTTTGGAATCTGACAATCAATCAAATAATAATGCACAAGACGAGCATAAGATGTTTATAGTTGAATCTAACAAATCACATATACATTCATATTTAAATAAACTATGATATTACAAAACGAAATGAAAAATTCTCATATATATAAAATACGACATTATAAAAGTTTATAATTGCATGACCATTGAATTAAAGTAGGACAACTTTGTAATTAAAGTAATACGTAAGGGTAGAAAGGTAATTTACCATCATGGATTTTAATCCATCACCCAAATCCCACCTCAAGAGGTGGAACTTCCAAGTCCGTGGGGTCCACGGATTTGGAACCCCAAAAATGGCGGGACCCACAAATTCCATCTCCCTAATTCCCTATGGCAAACGATGGATTTCCGTTAAAGTCCATGATGGATAGATTTCCATGACCAAATCCATCACCAAAATCTTCAAGCAAACGACCCGTTACTGTATTTCGCGAGCGGATTCGATGTCAATAACAATGCATAACGCAATCACTATTCGTCACATCAGAGCCCATTCTCTCTCTTGTAAAGCATTTAATTTTTCCCCATTAATTTTAACGGATGATTTCTCACTTATTTTAAGTCAGAATTTAATTTTTTTTGAACAATTAGATCAGATTAATTGTGCTTTTCAAAATGATATCCAGTTTGATATGTTTTTGGAACAAAAAAAGAGTCATTTTTTACCAGTCTATACCATATGGTATTGACTGGTATTGAAATAAGAGCATATCATATGTTATAAATCGTACCATAGTAGTATGAACATACAAAGACTATAGGATGGTTGAATACATGATAGTATGAGTGCCATTTACGACTTTCAACATTGTGTACCACAAAATATCACCCCGTACTAGGGTGGTATTGTGTGGTATTTTTTGGTCATATATTTTGTTCACCCAGAAATTTGTAGATCCAATAAATCATGATGAAGAATTTTATAGATCCAATAGATCATGATGAACTCGTTCTTTTTGTGCAAAACATTTAAAAATGACTTAAAAATGAATAAGATACTATATGGTATGCAGTTGGTTGATAAACTTTGTTTCATTGAATAGAGTATGAATGGAGAATGTTATTTTCTTACTAATTTTGTTGTTGTATTGCGTAGAATTCTTGCTAATTTTGTTATTTTCTTATTAATTTAGATATTGATATATATGTATTGTTCTCAAACAAAAGAAAGAAAAATTGCCCAAAGGTTATGATTATGTGTTTCTTATTTATGCTCCATTTTTTCAAACATATTCTTTATTTGTAGTGTCAATTTCCTTTTCAACCATAAGCAACTAAGTGACTGCATCATTAAATATACAAGTCATGAATGATTATTCACGAGTGTTATAACCAAGGTTGTTAAACCTCTACTGATGGATCATGTTCGGTAAAATTTGAATACACGTCATAAATATATTATATTCAAATGACATTCCGACCAATAGGTTGAACGCCAAACTAGTTGAGAGTAGAATAGGGTTAGTACTTAGGGTGACCAAGAGCTCCTACCGGACCTGTGATCTTCCAGATGAAACAAAGCGATAGACCATTAGCCTACATATGCTTATAATATAAGATGGTGCATTGATTTTTTTGCCTATATTATATTGGGACGAATCATAACTGTCGATTATTGTTTCTAATTAAATTGATCTTGGGGTATTAGATTTAAAGAATTAAGACCTAGATTTTGATCTTTAAGAGTTAGAGTATAGTATCATGTTCGAAAGATCAGTCAATTCAAGTTCTGGATAACGTTTTCTTACTCAAAGTATGCGATACCCCAAATTTCACACTTGTTACCGTAGAACTCCCCATATATATATCCGTAATAAAAGTAGGCACACGACCCAACGTAATTGGGTGTTTTGTAACCATTTCTGTTCCTCTTGGTCTTTGAAATTGGGTTGAAGTTTGAATAGAAATTGGTTTGAAGTTTGACCAGTTCTTCCAAGTTATGAACAGCAGTTAGTATATTGTTTCTTGGAAATGATTGGTGGATCGTTCAAAAAATACAAATCTTTGAAAAGTGGATAACTTTAGTGCTTAATTCTGTTCCATTAGTTTAAGAGGGAACAAGGGTAGCCCTACTCATAGGCCATAGCCCATTCGTGTGGCCAGTATTTGAAATATAGACATGGAAGTAGCTCGGTAGTGGAACAAATAACAATTGCTTACGGAGTTACGGTACTATCTTTCGTCATTCGTTCGAATAATTTTTAAACAACTTTGATCTACCTGATTGTAAATTGTCTCAATGGCAATATGAGATAAAATCATTGATCAATTTGAGCTTGAAATCTCAAAATCAAAATCTAGATAGTTTTTTATTCGCTAATTCTCGTCGTTATGAAATTATAATAATTTATTGATTCAGTTTCCTTTTACGGGTCGTTTGCTACTTTGCTTCATGGATTTGAAAAATGAGAGTTTTGGTAAAACTTGGGTTTTGGAAAACCATGGATATATGATGGATTTGGTGGCATTATGGATTTGACCAAGTCTATTGTTTGCTTGTAGGATTTGATTATAGATTTTGCTTGAATAGATTTGTGGATATGAAATTCAAATTACCTTGTTACCCTTATCTTATCTAATTATATTTCTATATTATAATCCATAAATTTCATTAAAAAAATCCAACGCATACAATGAAATTTTAAACTCTTTACCACTATGTGGACTAATAATTCAACTACAAATATAGAAATGTATTATAGTTTGGCACTAATTAACAACTCATCTAATAATGTACGCAATATTGTGTATCAATTGCAACCAATTGCTCGCTTTATTGCTACAACTCATCAACTTCTTGCTAACTCCCCGATTTTGGAATCTGACAATCAATCAAATAATAATGCACAAGACGAGCATAAGATGTTTATAGTTGAATCTAACAAATCACATATACATTCATATTTAAATAAACTATGATATTACAAAACGAAATGAAAAATTCTCATATATATAAAATACGACATTATAAAAGTTTATAATTGCATGACCATTGAATTAAAGTAGGACAACTTTGTAATTAAAGTAATACGTAAGGGTAGAAAGGTAATTTACCATCATGGATTTTAATCCATCACCCAAATCCCACCTCAAGAGGTGGAACTTCCAAGTCCGTGGGGTCCACGGATTTGGAACCCCAAAAATGGCGGGACCCACAAATTCCATCTCCCTAATTCCCTATGGCAAACGATGGATTTCCGTTAAAGTCCATGATGGATAGATTTCCATGACCAAATCCATCACCAAAATCTTCAAGCAAACGACCCGTTACTGTATTTCGCGAGCGGATTCGATGTCAATAACAATGCATAACGCAATCACTATTCGTCACATCAGAGCCCATTCTCTCTCTTGTAAAGCATTTAATTTTTCCCCATTAATTTTAACGGATGATTTCTCACTTATTTTAAGTCAGAATTTAATTTTTTTTGAACAATTAGATCAGATTAATTGTGCTTTTCAAAATGATATCCAGTTTGATATGTTTTTGGAACAAAAAAAGAGTCATTTTTTACCAGTCTATACCATATGGTATTGACTGGTATTGAAATAAGAGCATATCATATGTTATAAATCGTACCATAGTAGTATGAACATACAAAGACTATAGGATGGTTGAATACATGATAGTATGAGTGCCATTTACGACTTTCAACATTGTGTACCACAAAATATCACCCCGTACTAGGGTGGTATTGTGTGGTATTTTTTGGTCATATATTTTGTTCACCCAGAAATTTGTAGATCCAATAAATCATGATGAAGAATTTTATAGATCCAATAGATCATGATGAACTCGTTCTTTTTGTGCAAAACATTTAAAAATGACTTAAAAATGAATAAGATACTATATGGTATGCAGTTGGTAACGAGAGGCGTGAATTTTTCCCCCCAAAAAAATTTTGAAAATAAATCTCATTTTTTAGAGCACAACGAACTCGTTCCATCTGGGAAAAAAAATTGAAATTCGAGTTCAAACGAAGAATTTATGAGCCAATTAAGAAAACAATAGGGAAAAATCTTTATTTCTCCACACTTAAATCTGAATTTTCTAGGCCAACTTAAAATGAATGGTCTAGATTTAATTAGTAATGAGTGCACATTTCCGTGTAAAAAAACTCTAGGTACAACTCCAATAGCTAAACTGTTTCCAAATTGAGGCAACAGACATGTTTGCATTCTAAAAGGTACTAGCGTGGGCCCCGGCTAGTTGGCCGGAGGAAGGTGAGGTATGAAATTTGATAATGTAATGGGGTGTATAGCTTATTGTTGTATAGTTTTTTTTTTTGCAAACACGTGATAAAAATAATGAATTTTAGCAGGAAAGAGACATGAATGATGCAACGAATCAAAAATCGGCCTTATGAACCAAAATCAAGTATCTGTTACCTTGTGAAACAATATTGTTTCTGGTAATATGATGAGGTGGAGTAAGGTTTATAGAAACCGGATTCCAGAAAATCGAATAAAAAATCGCCAATCTCGTAGGTTTTCGGAAAATTAGCATCTCACAATCGTTGCAAGCTTTTACTCGACCCGTTGGCCGATTAATTTGCTTTATAAAACTTTCATCTTGTCGTCATTGTGCTTTCTGGTTTTTGTCAGGCCATGATAAAATCTAAGAAAATCAAGAACGAACAACACGATTTGGGATAGGAACCACCGTTGTCGTATCCCTAGAAAATGGTGGTAAACACGGACTCACCTGCCAAACTGGTTTGGATTGAGATTTTTATCGAGTATCAGGGAACCATGTGATTATAAATTAGACTTGATCAAAACGGGCCAAAACTTGAAATTAAGCCTGTTTGACCGACCCATGCAAAATTCTAATTATTCTTAACTTTTAAACTTTCTATTTGAAAATAAAAAATAGTGAAAGAAAAGAGATGACTGCAATTTGCCATTTGCACATCACTTATTCGGGAATAAAATCATAGAAATTCAAAAGGAACTGAAAATGTTTAGGATCGTTTTAATGTTTAAAATAACCAAATAGATCTTTCTGTTTAGTTTTTTACTAACAAATACCAAACGATTCCCTGTAAAATACACTATAATTTGATCATTATGATATCAATAATTATATAATATATATTTGAAATGAGAAAAATTGGACTAATTTGGTTGGTCGAGGTTGAACCATTGAATAACTATAAAATACATTATATTTTAGCCAATGATGTTCATTTGTTTTACTTGATGGCCAAATCCCGTGTAGGTCAGGCCCATTCAACTCTTTTATTTTATGGTTAGCGGTTGGCCCATTAGATACCATGCATTAGTTTATTGTTAAATTTTATATTTTTAGCAATAAAAAGAAGTATTGTTTTTCCCTTTTCATATATATTTTATCACCATGGAGAAATAAAAGGGCTTAAAGAAAAAAATTGACACTCCTGGACGCGTCTAAATCCGCATGTGTACGGTAAGTTGGCCCGTTTCACAGAGGAAAGAGAAAAAAATTGACACTACATATTCTACCCTTCCTTCAAATGCTTTTAGAATGGCAAACCAATGATGTTCATTTGTTTTACTTGATGGCCAAATCCCGTGTAGGTCAGGCCCATTCAACTCTTTTATTTTATGGTTAGCAGTTAGCCCATTAGATACCATTCATTAGTTTATTGTTAAATTTTTTATTTTTAGCAATAAAAAGGAGTATTGTTTTTGCATGGAGAAATAAATGAGCTTAAAGAAAAAAATTGACACTCCTGGACCCGTTTAAATCCGCACGTGTACGGTAAGTTGGCCCATTCCACAAAGGAAAGAGAAAAAAATTGACATTCCCTATTCTACCCTTCCTACAAACGCTCCTGGAGCAGGGAATTTGAAATGGGGGAAGAGTTTTTTCCTCCCTGCTAATATATATTTTTAATTTATAAGATACAACAAATGTACTTAGTGTGATTGGTTATGATTGTTGTTTTTCTTTAAAATGATCATGGTTCGAATCCCAGTACGTGTTTTTTTAATGAATAAAAAAAATAATTGTGAAGACCAAAATGTTCTTCCTACTTTCACTCTCGTTGCAAGAAATTTGAAATGGGGCTCCCATTTTTCCCTTCGGTGGTGTATTATAGTATGTGTAGATGAAATTATACATTGACCAAATCAGCATAATTAGGTCATTGTGAGACCGGGACAGGACGTGGAAACAGAATCAATCATGCATATACCTTTGACCATGCCACTATCCCAAAACATTCATATGCTGTTATAAGTTGTATTGTATATCTATGGTCCGATTTGAGATTTTCTAGAAAACATATGGGCCCACTTTATTGTTAAGTAATTGATAACCAAAAGCTTAGATCAAGAGTACGTAAATTAATACAAACATCAGTTATTATTGAAGATCTGGAGGGGCTAATAGGGGTAAGCACCATATTAACCACTCTAATATCCATTCATTATATTTAAGTTAATTTGAGGGTGGAGAATAATGAGGGTATATTTGGTATTTTCAGAAATTAAATTAAATTAAATTTTAAAATATTTTTTCGTCTCTCTTATAGAGCATTTAGAGGAGAAAAAATGTACAGTTAGTAGCGCTTTTGGTGACTTATAATAGTGTTTTTGTAGGTGTAGCGTAGTTATTTTAATTTAACTAGTAGTGTTTTACCATTTTTAAGAGTAGTGTTTGGTTAAGTAATGTTCACTACTAAAAAAAATAAATCACTATTACAATTTACAAATAAGAAAATTAATACTACAAATAAGCAAAAAAACTACTAATAGAGAACATAGTCAATAATTACAATAAGAATCAGTACTAATCATAACATCAAAATCACTACTAATCAATGCAATTACACCGATATCTACAAACATAATCACTACTAATCGACAGACATATCTATGTCTCTTTCGTAATTGAATATGAGGCATATTTGATAACTAATCACCGCAATTACTCCCAAAAAAAAAAATCACCGCAATTACAATAATAATTAATCAACACCTAATGGAATCACTATGAGGACACAGCAGCAGCTTCATTGTGTGTTGCTTCAACATGCATATTTATTGGTTCCTCCGAATAGACGCCGATTCTCGGGGGAGAAATCGGGCAGTGGACGATCGAATGGAAGGAGGGAGAATGGATCAATCAGAGACGAAACTGGTAGCGGAGCCCCAGATCTGGGCGACGGCGGCCTTGAACGGGAAGGACGAGGCAGCAAGAAGGAGCGTTGTTCCCCTGGATCGATGGCGTCGGACGAAGAAATGGTGACAGAGCACCAGGGCTGTTGTAGACGTGAAAAGAGTCATCTCCGCAGACTTCAGCGCCGCCCTCCGCTCGCAAGCACCCTTCTTTGGCTTTTTTAGGTTTGGCTACAAACCGTGACTGAGAGATTGGGAGAGGAAACTGTAAATGTGAAAACAGGTTAAAAGAGGAGTATTTATATTAGGGTTTGCGTAATTGTTGACTAAATTATCTTTGAGTTAATTCTGACCATAGGATTATTATTTTAGAGTAGTTAGTATGGTGCTAACCCCCTAAGAGGTTAGCACCTAATCTCCGGGGCTAATATCAATTCAGTTTTCTACTAATTTTTCACCATTTCCTCAGGTTTAAACCCCATAATCCATATATCATCAACTAGTCACGGGCCCGACCAGTTGGCCGAATTAAGTTGTCAATCACACAAATAACCGTAGTAATTTGTATTCTTTTTTTATATAAGAACATGGGCAATTTGTATTCAAATTTCACATTAGTATAAGAAAGTCTAAGTTCTTCAAATATTTTAAACATTCAAATCGATTGGGAGAATAAGAAAATGAAAATTATTAAAATAGTTCAACAATTTAAAAAATGAACATTGTGTTATTTGCCAACATATTAATGACTAATCGAATAAAATCCTTTTACGAAAATGAAAGAAAAGCACAATGCAAGGGAGCTGACTCCTAAAACCAATTAAAATGATCATTCTAATTACTCATTATCGTCAGAGATTACTGCACATTTTTTTTTGGCTTGTTTGCATTTCCTCCGACATGAGCAACAACCTCATCGTCACCATCAATAATGTCTTCATCTCCATTAACGACACATTTATCTCCAATATCAATGGTCTCTTCCTTCTTCTCTTGGATTTCAGTTATCTCTTCCTTGTTTTTTTTTCCGTTGAATCAGTTGCCCCTTCTTATTAAAGCCAAACAGATACAACGAAAGTGAGCCAAGCCCACACGAGAACAGGAGAACATTCTCTCCCATTCTCCTAAATAGAGAAAGCAAGCACTCCCCACCAAGAACCAACACAAAAACCCGAGAGTAAACTACCCCAACCCTTTACATCTCAGACCAAACCCAAAACCTGTAAATCACATACCACAGCTATGTTAAATGTGCTGAGAAACCTAAAATCCTACAAAATAACATTGCACACCACTTCTGCATTACGTGGAGCAGCTCCATACACCCGCTTGCATCTCTCCTTCCAAATGTTAGACACACAGAAACACCATAGCCAGCCCATCATCCTCCCTTCTGCTGTCCTCTGTGATCGGAGCAGACTGGCAGCAGAGACAGTGTCTTGCCAGGACCCCCTACTCCAATGCGTGCAGTGAAGCCTTGCAAGCAATTCCTGCGAATATGAACACTGGAAAAACAAATGGTTTCTTGTTTCCAGACCTCCACTACATAAGACACAAGATCCATCCACCAACTTACCCCATTTGAGGAGTTTGTCCCTCGTTACTATACTGTCCTGCAAGACCAACCAAGTAATGAAACTAGGTCCAGGGATAAACCCCTTCCCCCAAACAAGTTTTTCCCACTCCACCACTGGCCATTTCTTCCTTAGAGACTCCCATACTAGTTTGACAGTGAACCTAGCCATCGGGTTTCCATCCCAGCAGAGCGAGGCCCCATGCCCAGAGAAATGAGGCTGGACCAGAGAACGAACCTTGAGTATTCGCCTCCATGCCCACGAACTACTGGCAGAGGACTTTACTGTCCAAATACTACCCGCTTTCACCCTATACTGCATAATCCAGGCAACCCAGATAGTACCACTTTGCATTAGGATCAACCACAACTGCCTAGTTGTACAGGCCTGGTTCCAAGTAAAAAGCTCCTTTAAACCCAAACCCCCTTCCTTTCTAGGCCTTGCTAATTTGTCCCAGCCCACTTTAGCCCTGCCTTCCTCACCCCCATGCCATAGAAAGTCAGAACAAATTTTGTGTACCCTCTTAAGAACACATTTTGGGAGCAGAAAAACCTGCATCCAAAACTGTAACACCCCCATCACCACTGTGGATAGTAACTGCAACCTTCCAGCATAACTTAGCTTTTTCACTTTCCAGTTTTTGATCTTCTGAGTTATTCTATCTACCAGACGATCACACTCTGCAGAGGAAAGCTTACCTGAGATCAATGGTAGCTCCAAGTAACGAACAGGAAGTTTACCCTCCTGGAACCCAGATCTCTCCAATGCATTTTTCTTAAAATCCACATACTAGCCCCTAAAATACACCTCGCATTTCCTTCATTTCATTGAGCACCAAAATTTGATATTAAAATAAATTTGTAAATACAAAGCATCTTTTTCATTGGAGTATAATTTACCTCGTTCAAGTTACGAACATTATTTAGGATTTGTTCTTTCTTCCCATCACAGTCTGTATACCTTCTTTATGAACAATGTGTTTCTTCTCAACGTAATTATCATCTCTAGCACCGGATCCATTACCTCCACCATTAGCAGTTTCATTCTTGTTCTCCTACATCAGCATTATGAATATATTTCATCTAAGCGAATATAGTTATTTAAAATTTTAGCTCCCTTCATCCGGCCATTGCAAGTTATCAATTAGATTAAATGATATAACTGAGTATGACATTTGCATGGTATAAAAGTCAATATCCAATAGAGAATAGCATAAATTTGTAATTAATGTTAGATCATCATTTTGATTCAAATATAATTTACCTCGATCAAATTAGGAATATCGTCAATGGTCTGCTATTTCTCATCCTTCCCTATCTTGATAATTCAGTACACACTTGCTGAATTAGCGATGTTGTAATCTGTGAGTTTGATGCTGAACTGCAACGTCATTACCTCAATTAGTAGGAGATGAGCAAGTAGTGGTCCTCTAATTCTATTTTTTTCTTAGAACAACCTTTCAATCGACATTCCATAATAACAAAGCCTCTCTAATTTTTTCCGCAATTCGGAGGTGAACCTGAATCTATATAATGATGGGGGTCGATTAGCATGCTAACCCTCTTAGTGGTTGGAAAAATGACACCCCCTAGTGTATTAAATACAACTATAAAATTTAATACACACATTAAATACACATTAGGAATTAAATGCACCATATTAATTATTTGTTTTTTTTTTAAATTAAAACTTACACTAAATACATTCTCTCTCCCTATATCTGATTTTTCCTTTTTCAGCAGCCTCCGACCACCAGACTTCCTCCGACCGCCACACTTCTCCGGTGAAAATCCCATCGGCAGCCTCCCTCCGACCACTTGCAAAAAATGTACCACTGCACTGGTAGCTATACCACTGCACTGGTAGCGATATCAGTGCACTGGTATCAATGTCATATCTAAGTATCAGTGCAATGGTACAAATACCAGTACAGTGGTTTAATATATCAATGCAGTGGTATATTTTCGTAGGTGACCGGAGAGAGTCTATCGACGGGATTTTACCGGCGAAGTGTGGTGGTCGGAGGCTGCTGGGAAAGGAAAAATCAAAGATATGAGTGAGAAAGATCAAAGATGAGAGAGAGAATTGTATTTTGTATATGTTTAGATTTTTTTTAAAAACAAGTAATTAATGTGGTGTCTTTAATGATTACTTTGTATTTAATAACAGAACATTTATTATGTTTACCTTCATTAATACTTGTCAATGATTAATGATAAAATTGACCAATTGTGAAGGGGGTGTCAAAAAACCAACCCTTTTAAGGGTAGACATAGTATCCTACCCCCATAATGATGGCAATAGTATAAAACAAATTAAATTTGTTGAAGTACACGTTATATCAAAATTATTCAACCAATAATAAGAAAATAGTCCCATTAGGTAATATGGTGGGCAGAAGAAAAGTGTATCCTAATTCTCATATCCATTTTATGTTAATCATATTTAATTTGGGTGAAAGACACATTTGGTCACTGAGATTACTAAATTGGGACATGTTTAGTCACTAGAAAAAATTAATATCAATTTTAGTCACCCGAATTACTAGAACAGGTCACATTTAGTTACTCTCCGTTAGTCTCCGTCCAACTCCGTTAATGAAGTATGTTAAGTGCTGATGTGGCAAACAGAGGTGCCTAGTCAGCGCCGTTTTGGACCGGAAATGGTCAAACCCGACCTGCCACGTCACTAGACCCGCCATGTCATATGCCCAACCAACCCATGCACCCACCCGACCCATAAACCAAACCCAAGCCCACTGAAAAAAAATGCAAAATAGATTGAGTAAGAGACCATTTTTAGAGCTGATACTTTTCTCCTTCCTCCAAAACCTCTTATTCCACCAAACCCAACCGAAAATGGCTTATCTTCTCCGATCCCTCCTTTATCTTTCCATCTCCCTTCTGATTTCTCCTCCAATCTCTTACAAAGCCCCAACCTTTCTGATTCCACTTCTCTTCTCCGATTCCTCCTTTTCCTTTCCATCTCCCCCCCATCTCTCCCTTCTGATTTCTTCCTCCAATCTCATACAAAACCCAATCGTTCTTCACGTCTCCAAAGATTCTGCAACTCTTCAGTACACCACCGTCATCCGCAGCTTCAGTTCGCTCCAATCCATCAAGCTCGTAGTCAATCTCTAACAGGAGATATTCAAAGAAATCAAGGAAAAATCAACAATTGAAAGGGTTGAATTCTCAGTTCCCAGAGGGTTTCTTCGCGGCCGACGTTCAGCAACAACTACAGTAGCGATGACTTCTTTTCCTGATTCAGAATCGCCGGTTGGGCTTCTAAAAAATTCGGGTTTGAGTTGACAAGAACAGAGTTCTAGTAGAGGGATTACAGATATGCCGGTGTTCGCCTGCGAATCGTCTGGAGGCTTCTCTCATGGTCGCCGGATAGAAGGATTGACCGGACTGAGTACGAGCGCTGGGAAGATGATGATGTTGGTCGTCGGATTTCTCGACGGTAGGTTATGGCCGAGCCGACTTCAGATTTGTCGGATGGAGATGCTTGGCAGTGATGTTTTTGTTGTTGTCGATCTGGGTTTCTCGACAAGATGGTCGCCAGAGTTGAATGAGGCGACGCTTTAACTCCAGCTGATTCATCGCCTTTTTCTTTCGCTTCCAGACGATGGCTGGGGATGCGGGAATGGTTGATTTCAGATCTGCTCCACTTCGGCACTTCCTCGCGTCTTGGGTTTGGAGATCCCGATCGTCAGCGGTCTGGATTCACCGGTTGTAGCTTGTTGCGGCAAAGCATTCGTAACAACCGGCTTTTTGGTTTTTGATTTTTTTTTTTTTTGTGAATGTAGATCAGATTGTTGTGGAGAGAAATGGGAAAGGGGTTTTTTTGATTTTATGGCTGGGTTGGGATTTGGGGGAAGAAATGTAACAGAGGAGACGAACGGATTTGGTGCTGGGTTAGGTTGAATAGGTTTGTGGGAGGAGGTGGGAGGAAGGAGGAGAGCAGCTGCAGTGGTGGTTTTGGGGAAAGGAGGACGTGGGAGGTGGGAGGAAGGAGGAAGAAAGGTTGGGTTGGGTTGGGTTTAATGACGTGGCGGGTTATAATGACGTGGCGGGTCGGGTTTTATTTTTCTTGGGTTATATCTGGCTGATTAGGCAATTCTGTTTGCCACATCAGCACTTAACGGACTTCATTAACAGAGTTGGACGGAGACTAACGGAGAGTGACTAAATGTGACCTGTTTCAGTAATTCGAGTGACTAAAATTCATATTAATTTTTTCTAGTGACTAAACATGTCCCGATTTAGTAATCTCAGTGACCAAATTTGTCTTTAACCCTATTTAATTTATGATTGGATTACCTTGATAATGGTTGGATTTGATGTCTTTTTTAATATCTTTGTACAATTCTCACAAAAGTACTCGTTGGAGTCTTCTTCGAGTTTTTGTGGACAGGTTTCGCATCTAGAATAGCACCATTCATTCTTAACCTTCACAACTTTGCATTTGACAGCATACATAGTTCTCTACATATTATAGAAATTTTTAGTATTTGATAGTTAATGGGTTGTTAACTCAAAATTGATGCTTACCTCTTCTCCATCTTCCATTTTTAAGGGGTAATTGTTTCAGTGAGTCTAGTAGTTGTGAGTAAATCCGAATACTGAATAAGCTGGCCAACAACATATGTGGAATGAAAATTTTAAAAACCTAATGTTTGTGGTTGTACATGCATAAAATTGAAGTAATTTTGAATTTTGAATTGTAATTTGAACCTGAAAGGAATTTCCTATATTTTTAATTCTATTCAATCTCATCATTGTTTGATGAAACATAACTTGATGACCAATTTGTTTGTTGTAACACCCTACCCTGTACGTATTACTTAATCATATTGTTCATACAATTGCAGCGGAATTTATCTCGGGTGTTACATTAATTATCAAAATTTACCCAAATAAAATTTCGACATGAATTACTCGCGTAATGGGCTAACAGTTCTTGCAACTTATCCTGGAAAATAATTCATCACAAACATATATACTCACAACCATATGCATTGGCTTTTCATAGCCATAGTCACAGTTTCATACTACACAACTGCATACTATACTGATACATGCTATAATCATCACAACTTACATAATTACACAATATACACATATCATCAACTTTCCACACCTATGGATATCTCACACTACATCAGAAGCTAGTATGCACATGAAAAACGTTCTCAAAACATTTTTACAAAAAGGTGTGGATCACTGACCAAAATCCCGAGTAGTAGTCCAAGCATAGAATAGTTGAAGACCATACCTCATTTGGCCTTCAACTCTTGCTCAGCTCCCACCTATACACCTATCTACTGCTGCTGATGATGATCTGCTTACACATAGCATAAGCAGAGAAGAAGAATAAAAGAGGGTCAGCTCATAGCTGAGTGAGATAATCATAGCATCGTGAGTTCATAACAGAGCATACCCCTACCATACATCTAGCAAACAAGCCGAAGCACTAGGATCAGACCTCAGGCATCCGACATCCCAATAGGCAAAGACTCAACCACCTTGACTTATGCATATGCATCTTATCATGTTTTACTTATAGGCGCCTGGCTACTCCCATGCTAATAACTCTCCCGGGAAACATACCCCACATCCCGTCGGATGTAGTCATACATACCCCAACATTCCGTCGGATGTGGTCATACATACCCCACACCACTATGGGTGTAGTCATACCCCGACACCACTCTGGGTGTGGTCATATCTCGTAAGAAATCTTCAGTCACCACCACAAGAGAGGTGTGACTATCATACATATCATAATAGAGTAATAGCATAGGGAGCCCTAATTACTATGTAGTTGACCGTGAGACCACAACACTCATATTTGGTATCCTTATACATGATTCATATCTCATCTTGCTTAACCATAATTCATTACTTAGACATGTTCTTGACCTGGCAACAATTGGCTCAGCATAACCAGGAGTCGTATAATTGCACTTCCTCAGGATAAACCCTCCTGCAAGTCATCCTCCTTAAACATCATAATATCACCATGGGATATATATTTTCCCACTTGTGCATCCAAATAAAACAATCATGAAAAATAATACCCAATCACTTTCTCGAGCCATCATAAAGCATATTAACAGTCAAGCCCACAATTTGCAACATATGCACAATCATCAGCATAAACCAGGTCCATATTGATTAGGGCAAGTCAATAATATCATACAACAGTCCAGGGTTCATCATATAGCACAAAAGTCCATACACCCCTAATCATGCCATTCTAATTCACCTAGGTCAATAAGCATCAATATAATTATCGTGATACGACAAACCCGGTATGCCGTGCTAATCCCTCACCAGTTCTGGTCGTTCAAACACCAGTTTTTGCCTCCCGTACTAAAATGTCAATTTCACGAACGAACCCCGAATTAAAATCCGAGACATTCCTAATATCCCCTGCAGTATCCCCGTCAATGTTAGTTCTAGGCTTCGGGTCAAATTCTCGATAAAAACACATCAAACCTTGGTCGGAGCTAAATTCAGCGATTTGGACCCCGACCTAAATAATAGCTGAAATTTAGGGATTAGAACTAGAGGATTGATTACCTCGCTGCAGGAAGCTCGTATATGAAATTTGGGCTCAATCCGGCTTCCGGATACTCCGAAACCCTAATTTGGCTTATCGGGAATTTAAGAAATTCCTGAACCAAAAACTCGTTTTAAAGCTCTAAATCAATAAATCACGATGAATGGATGGATTAGGCATAACTTACGGGATTTTTGGATCACTAGGGCTCAAGATTGGAGCTTTGGAATTTTGCACAGAAGCCTCCCTGTGCGCGCTCTGCTTCTCGTTTACTCTCGGTTCAGAAATGGAAAAGATGATGATGGTGATGGGAATTAATGGACCGGGGGAAAGTTTATATAAGTGGTGTCGTGTGAACGCTTGTATATATATAATATATTTTGTATATATATAATATATATAATTATATATTATATATATAATTAATACGTATACTTATCCGATCGATCGATAATCCGATTTTCGTCGAAATACTGCCAAAATGTTCGATTTTAATTCGCGAACTTTCTAACGATCGAAATATGGGTTTGCTGGAACGGGATGTTACATTTGTAATTGGCCAGTAATCTCCTGTTGTCATATTGACCTTAAATTTCTTGATAGTGTAGACTCTCTTGTCACGAAATAGGGCTTAAAGGCCTTGATTTGGCCTTTTGGGATTTGCACCCAAATATCATTACCATTGAGAACTAAAATATGCATATTAATAAATTCTTGAAACTTCAGTCATAGAATTTGAATATTTGTAGTTTTAATTAGTTTACCTTTGAGTCAATAACTATCATATCTAGACGAAGAATAGTATTTGTGTTGAGGTTGATTGCCAGCCACTTCCTTGAAACTCGACATTGAATAGTCCAGTTCCTCTTTTGAGTTATAAGATCGGAGATCAGTTGGGATTGCATATTGACTAACCTTGCATTAAAATATTAAACAATAATTTCAGTTTGACCATGGATATCAGCGTAATTCTTAGAATATGTACTTAGCACAATGTTAATGTAGGAAGCGTGCAATTAAATAAGGGACACAGTTTAGCTCTTTCTAAAATAAGGATTTAAGCATATATAATCACGGCTATTGACTGCATAGTAAAACTTGAAAAGTAAGTTTAGAAGTAGGATCGAAGAATTGCTTAAAAGGAACAAAATTTAACAAATCATGAACAAAGTTAGGACACACACTTAACTTGTTGTATTAGGATTATAGTTTCAGTATAAGATAATAATGTAAGGGATGAATTTGGAGGGAAGTGAAGGACCAAATATTTTTCTGTGAAAGAGATGTGACATTATGAGTAGTATAACATTATTATATACTTTTAGTATATAACATAGTTTTCATGCCTGTGGCATTCGTATTTTACTTAAATATGAATAAAAAAATAAGTAAATTATCTTTAAATATAGTTTATATTATTAAATTCAATTTGATGTTAATGAGGTTTCACATTACTATACATTTTGTTACATCAACATGAACCGGACCGAATCAGTTGTACCATTCCACTTGCTAAACCGTCGCAATGGTATAAACTGGTTGACAACCTTGATATATGAGCATTATATTAGTATATGTTACTGTAGTGTGTTTGGTTTGATAATTCTATAATACATGCTTTTTTATTTAAAATTTTAATTCATAATAATTAATTATGTTAGAAAACAATATTAGATAATGTATCTTAGATATGTATGAGAGAACACGATAACAAAAATTTGCATTGGGAATTCCATGAGAATTGCAATGCTAGTAAAAGAAACTTCGTGAGGATACTTTTCCGAATTTGACATTTTTAGAGGTCACGGATTTTGTTTTGAACTCACTAATAACAACCCATGTCAATTAAAATAATGTTTTTACCAAAGTATCCCTCCGCCTTCTGCACAGAAGCCAGCAAAATTGCAATTGAAGTGGTTCTGGAGGAGAACCTCCATATACTAATGGTTTAGATTAGATAATACCAACGATCAAAGACAAACACAAAATTGTGTGCTATTCGGCACCAAAAGTAGTCACTTACCATGCATCTTCATAATTTTAACTTCTTAATTACCACTAACCTTCACTATTCGCTGTCTCTATGTTTCCTTGATTATCCATGTTTTCCCGGACGATGTGGTACAAAGTTAATTTTTTGGGTAAACACTCTATAAATTATATACTGAAATGAGTCCTCTAAAATGTAATGGTAAACCCTAGCTAGTTCTGGGGGATTTCAATGACATTTTGTCTACAAAAAATGCGTTTGATGGAGACACATTCATCGACAACCTGAAGATCTTTGCTTTGCAAGTTGTTGATGGTGTTAATGTTCTCATGTCAAACCGTCTATGAAAAATAGGGCACCTTCGACGAAACCGCCTTCTTCTAAATTACCTCCCGACGAATGCACAATCTTGGCACCCGAGATTGTCGTGATAGGACGTGATTACGAACAGAAATAGAGAGAGATTAGACAAAGATTTGGGAGAAAAGAGCAAGAACAGACCGACGGCCGATTTAGGGAGAAGAGGAAATCAGGGTTGGGAGATACGTAGAACTATTCTTTGATTATTTCTTGATTGATTCCTGCAAAAGTAACTAACGCACAATATATAGACTCTTACGTGGAACCCTAAATGACTTAAGTCTATCAAAACACTACACTACCCTTGACCAAATGCGTGCCTCCATCAGTCCACCCCCCTTAAAATCAACCTTGACCTCAAGGTTGCAGCCAAACAGTATTGGGAGTACCCAAAAATAAAACACGATGGCAACAAAAACCACATATGAGTAGAAAACGATGATCATAGTCGACAAAACTTCAACGCATCCCGCTGGCAATCCACCAACTTTCCTTCAAATCTTTTCTTCTTGTAACAGCATACCACGACCAACATCACCACACATCTTCCTTCCTCTTGCCCTTTGAACGTTCCACCGCATACATGCCCTGCTGGTTGCACTCTTTGCACACAGTTTACCCTTCGAATAACCTCATCACCATAATGCCTTCCCCAACTGTTGACATCACAGGCGGCCACCCTTCCACTTTCCATCGCCACTCTTCCATTCACACACAAACTCACTAGGGAATTCAGCTCTTACCATATGGCTCGAGTACATAAATAGTAACCCTTGTAATTTTGCATAAGTGATGGTCGATCCAGCTGCAATCCAGCTTGCATTGGGCTCCGAAGCCAACCCAATTAACTTGAGCGTCGGCAAGTGCGGGAATATGGACTCGAACAGTAGGGTGTTCCTCCATTCTGCCCATCGATGTTGCCTGCTCCCTCGACTTCCTATAGCTCAGGTCAACCCACTCTTCCAGAATAACAGCCGAACCGAGTAGCTTATCCTCAACTACCACCACTATGAATGCTCTCCCCTTTCCAATCTTTGAGTCAAGCTCCACAAAGGCCTCCAACAAGTAATCAAGATCTCCATTAATGCCATTATCGACCCTATGGCTGGAGAAGGCATCCTCATACTCAATACAGAAACTGAACTTTACGTTGCTGCCTGGGTTGTAAATTCCACCTTTCAAACACACCGGAAGTGTCTTCGAATTATTAGCTTCCATCCTCCCTCGAAACTTCTCCGAGCTAGTATTTGGGCCACACTAAGTCAAAGCATGGTCGTTACGTGACCCTCTCTTGCTCATCGTCGAATAAAGCCTTCCCCCAAATGATATATGTGACTTGAGGGCAAACCCAACGTAGAGAACAACATGAGATAATTTCCCAAGTATCTTGTTCCTGTTGGTAATGCACATGAGTACTTCCAATAGAGTTCCATACCTCTCATAATTATACAATTCCATACAAAGCTTCTCGTAACAGAATGACATGCTTCCCATCTTTGGATGATCTCATCTCGTGATATAACCCCTTAAACCCTTTGTTCCTTACCGCAACCTCCATCTTCCTTTCTTTCTAAATTTCCACCCATTTAATTGATCCCTCAAAATATGCAACAACAAGGAGGTGGTCAAACTTCCCCTTCTCCCTTGGTGCACTAATTTTGCCCGGGAAAATCTGTTACTCACTTTCTTTTCTCCGGAACAAAGAGTGACTTTTTCAATCTTGATTTTTACACGATGCAAAAAAATTTATTAGAGAAGTAAAACGGAAAGCCATATCAAGACTTTGCTTTCGAGAAGTGTGTGCAAACTGGATAAAACCGTTTTTCGTGGTAGTTGCCATGCTGCCAAATTTGTTTTTTTAAGAGGATTGTAAGCCAAGCCATGAGAATATCAGTAAGCCCTCGCTTTCACTTCCCACTTTTGATTTCGCACATCACTCATTCCTATAGGTGATTTGAGTGTACGACACTTTAGCTACCATTAAGATTCTGGTCATCTTGGGATGTCTCCTTTTATGTTGATGGCCAACTGTGCGCCAATTTTGTGGCTTGTGAAGATTTACTCAATATGGATAGGAGACCACCATATGTCGTGGATGTTTTTGTTTTCCCGTGAAGGGGGATTTTGTCCAATATGACTTTGATTGTCGGAGTTTTCTTGTTCTTGAAATGTAGTTTATTCAGATGGGTGACAAATATATGAAATCTCGACCTTATCCATATAAAGCTTCTAGTTGAGGGATTTTTGCTTGCCCCCGAAGTATGAGATTAACTTTATGGGTTGAGAACCACTATTATCTTGATCTTTTTTCGACGAAGTTTTGTTTGGTAATGTTGACGGTCTAGGGCATATTTGGGGAGTTTATCTTTAACTGGCTTTGCCCACCTGTCTTTGAAATTCTGGTTTCACGAACCGAGATTGGGGTTTTTGTGAGTGCAATATGGCTAGGGACCTGTCGAGATTCTTGTTTTGACCTCTAAATGTTGGCTGCAGTGGATTTTCAGCTTCTGGTGGTCTCTCAAAATGATGAGTACCTTGGATGATGTGATTTTGGTTATAACGGCTTTCTTATCATTAAAGTTTCTTGCTTGAAGGTCCTTTTTGTTGTATCTTGAGATTGATCGGCAAAAACCTTGACTTGGTGCAGATGGTTGGTACTTCAAATGCCAACCCGGGGGCACCCAGATTGTAAGTCCCACAATGTTTGTTCTTTTTTTTGTGTGGGACTTAACTAGCTTTGTTATGCCCCCAACTATGCTTCTCTTTTTCCCTGATCTTGCACTTATAATTGGTAGGATGATTATTAAAAGGTGGAGAGTCTTCTTGACGATTGACGATGTGAGTGCCACTTCTCATTAGCTAGGTTGAATAGGTTATTCTTTTTTTTGGTAAAGGTGAGGATTCCGACGCCATGTGCTAGCTGGTATTGCGTAAATATCACACAATTGGATTTTGATGTGTAATTTTAATGGACAATCTCTGTCTGTGAGGATGTAAGCTTCTGAACCGAATATAAGGGTGCTTCCTGCGTGCGATTCCTTTGTATAATAAATATAGCTTTGATCTTCCTCAATCTTCTAGTCACAAGAATCTATGAGAGTTTTCTTGGTATGATACTAATGTTTGGCTCCCTGTGCATCGGGATTTGGCTATTTGACTTCTTATAAACTGAGTCTCAATTTGTTGGCGAAAGTCGACTATAGTGGTGACGAGATTCTACAAGTAGCATGATGTCATCTACTCATTACACCTTTTGACCATTAGCTCACATGATTCAAGGTCACCAGTAGGGTGTTTATCTCTTGATTTTAGAAAAACACATACACTCTCAACACCAGTGGGTGCTCAAAATATTGACACTAGCAGGGTTTAAATAATTGTTCGACACCCGTGGGGTGTCCCAAATCTTAGCACCAGTGGGGTGCTCATAATTGCTTATCATGGCAATCTCATGGCTTAACTTTTGAAAATAAAACTGGATTTGGATGGCTTCCATTTTTGTAGAAGTTAAATCCGTTTTAAAAAGGATCCGTAGTGGCATTCGTCATTTAGAGAATGAAAAACCATTTATGCGAACTCTTAAATTAAGCTTGATAATGGTCACACAATGCTCCGATAAGGTCGAAACGTGAAAGATCTTTTATTCATGAAGATGAAAGCAAAAGTGATACATATTTTGTTATGGCAAATGATCTCGATATTTATTTACTTAGACAGGCTCGACATCATCCTTGAACTGAGTTTTTCCTTGTAGTACGCCCACTAATTCTCATGAGTTGGCAGTGAATTCCTGTTGACGCCTGGGCGTTTCGGCTCTTTTTTTAACTTAACTAACAGGCTTTTACCATCTCTTGAATCCTTATCTTGAGAGTGTTACAATTTTGAACTGAGCGCCCTTGGACTCCGGAATGGTAATCGCATTGTTTATCAAACCTATACCATCTTGGATATGGAGGTCGTAGAGTCTCACCCGGAATAGGAGCAGTCAATCGTTCATGGAGTAACTGAGGGAAGAGTTTGGTATACTTGACTGGGATTGGATCAAATTCCCTTATTACTTTTCTTGGGATAGTGACATCTCGATTAACACCTTGTTGTGGTACCGGTAATGGGATTTCATTTGCTAGTGTCATGAAGTTTAGAGGTCGCAATATTGGTGTGGTTGTTGCAACATATGAAAGAGCTTGATTCTTTTGAAAGTGACACTTCTAGGTATTCTCTTCTGCTCCCCTTGGGTTGACTGTAGTTTTCTTTTATTTCTTATTCTCTGGATTGCCCTCTTAGTCATTTCGTGATTCTCTCATTTCCCTTGTCTGATGTGGATCACATGCTCTTCAAGTCTTTCTGATCTTCGCGGATTGTCACATTTTGATTGTTCTACATCATGCACGTTCTTTGAGAGCAAGACTTGAGTCTTATCACTTGATGTTACGTTGTCGTGCGGTTGGTATAAAATTTCTTTGTCGAATGAAGTATCTCCCCTTTTCGCTACCATTGTCCTCTCAATTTTTGACAAAATCCTCAAAATTGTGCTAACATCCTTTTTCATTTCTTCAAGCCCAATTACTTTTCTCTTGATGTCATTTAAATCCTTCTGAAATGCCTCCATGACGAGCTCAGCCTTGGACCTTGTCGAGTACTTAAGGATTTGACTTTTACCTTGTGGAAGAGCAATTTTAAGAAAACCTGGTTTCGTCTTAACATTGTTAAATTAATTCTATCATGTATATGTATGCATGATGCTTATGAAAAAAATGCAATGGTGCATGAATGCAAAAACGATTTTTAGGGATGCATATGCTTTGCAAGAATATTTGTATGACCAATTTTGAATTAATGAATGAAAATTTTAAGGAAAATATAAAGATTATGGGTTTTGGAAATAACTTTCATCCAAACAATCGCGTCAGTTAAGTAATAGGCTGAACACAACATATCACATCAATATCAAACGTACATTTATATGATAGAAAGAACATCACCCTATTTAGGTAAACCTATGGCTTCGGGCAACGTAACTACATGGTTTTAGGGCGGTTTAGGGAGGCCTCTAAGCTTACTAAATGCTGGCAGAAGAATTCCTAGGGATTTGGCTCCCAAGTTGTATCCTGCCGTAGCCCTTTCGAACTTGCTAGATACCTCGAGATCAACCTCGGATCCGAGTTCAAATTGGTTGGAAAGTTTGGCGTGATTACCACTACTGTGGATGTCACGGTACTCCTTTCAATTTTCTAAAGGGATAGCTCGGCGTAGAGCTTTTATAAATGAATGCAAAATTTAAATTGTGAAAACATAATTTTCTCAAATGACAAGTAAACACCCAACATATAAAAGAAGGTAAGAAAACTTATCAACTTAATAAATGTAGCTCGACTCTCAAATTTCCCCCACGGAGTCGCTATTTGTCGCAACCGTCCCTCCGGGGTTGGGTCGCGTTCACTTTTTGGAGTCGTCATCGATCTTACTTGGAGTGGACCGAACACTCTTCGGTCGGCTCTATCCTTAGGGTCAGAACCGGGACCTGGTCTGCGAAAATAAAGTTCTGGGTTCGGGAGTACAGTTATGTGTGGGGAAGTGAAATCACACCCCCCACAACGCCCAAAATCGGTACTACTTAAGTTTAATATGTTTTGTATTAGTTAGGTATATTTTTAGTAATAATTTTGTAATTTTAGAGTCCCACTGGACCATTAGATAATTATATCGTATTAGTTTACGATTTACTTATACGCCCAGTGACGTAAAATTTAAAGATAAAGTTAATTGATTAGTTGGACTCGAATCTTACTAGTTGCCTACGTACCCGTTAGACGGGATCAAAGTCCACGTAGTTCGTTAAAGTATCCTTGGTATTTAAATGTAATTTTTACCACGTTTCCCGATCGTGGTTCTTGTATTCAAAAATTCCGTTAATGAGATTTAAGTTGATTTATTATGAAGTTACGAAAAGAGAACATGAGGATTTTGCTACTAAGAAGCAATTTGATGTGTTAGAAAAGAAACAAAATAAACTTAATCCGCATTCAACATTTCGTATTAAGGTAATTAAACAATAAAACTAAACTGGATGATTATATTTACGCATGATGGGCCAGCAGCCCAATTGGTTAAAATGTTTGACATTAGGCCCGAGGATATGAGATCGAAACTCGGTGAACATTGATTTTGGTGGTTTTTATTTTAACAAAGAGATAAAGCGGGGGCATGGTGGTAATTTCGGTGAACACTGATTTTGGTGGTTTTTATTTTAACAAAGAGACAAAGCGGGGGCATGGTGGTAATTTCACAAAAATGTTGTGGCAAGGGCTGTTATATATCCGAAACCCTAAGGAAAAAATTGTCGTTTAGAAAGTGGAGGTATATTCATCACTAGAGAAAACCCTAATCGATCCTAACCTAGGCCGAACGGTCGCCTTCCCCCCTCTCTATCTCGTTCTCTCTTCTCTCACTTCTCTATTCTCTCTCGCTTCTCCCCCATCCAAGAGAAGAAGAAAATGAAGGTGGCGAAACCCTAATCGTCGGTCAAATACGGCGTCGCCTCCAACTTCCGACCCTCTATCTCTCCTCTCTCGTTTTTCTTCTTCTCTTCTTCACTCTGCAAAACTGAGAACAGAATGAGAGAGAGGAAACAAACTCGATTCCTCCTCTCTTTCGTCCGTCACCGCCACACTCTAGCCTCTCTCGATTCACTCTTCCAGAAAATGACCCAAACCAAACCCTTCCCCTCTCTTAGGCAAACGCCGCTACCGCCGCTCTTCTCCCTCGTCGTCGGTCAACGAATCCGAACGTGGTGACCCCAAATCGGCAAATTCCTCTCATGATGAAGGTAAAATCGACATGCATGGTTTCTCATTTCTATTTTTCCAGATTTTTGGTGGTTTTTATTTTAACACAGAGACAAAGCGGGGCATGGTGGTAATTTCACGAAAACGCGATGGTAAGGGCTGTAATATATCCGAAACCCTAAGGGCAAAATCGTCGTTTAGAAAATGGAGGTATATATTCATCTCTAGAGAAAACCATAATCGATCTTAACCTAGGCCGAACGGTCGCCTTCCCCTCTCTCTATCTCGTTCTCTTCCCCTCTCTTAGGCAAACGCCACTGCCGCCGCTCTTCTCCCTCGTTGTCGGTCAACGAATCCGACCGCGGTGACCCCAAATCGGCGAATTCCTCTAATGATGAAGGTAAAATCGACATGTATGGTTTCTCATTTCTATTTTCCAGACTTTTCTATGCGATTCTACTAATTTTCTGGATTTTTTGTTGTGTTTGATTTGAGGAATACTGGGTTTTGCTTCGGTCGAGGAAAGAAGGAAAGGGGCGGCGGCTGCCGACGATGGGGTTTATCCATCGATGACGACGAGATTTAGGTGAGGTTTTCATTTGCATGCGGGTTTTGTTCTATTTTTTTTAGAGATATGGGTTTCTAATATTTTTTTTCCTGGATTTGATTTTGTGCGAGGTGAGGAGGCAAAAGGGGCCGCCGCGATGGGGGGTGATTTCGCCGGCGAATCCCGGCTTCGCCGGCGGCTATGGTGAACCACTACGAAGAGATGAGATCTAGGTATTTACTCTCCTTAATTCGATTTTAAACATGTCTTCCTAACTTTGATAGATTCTGATAATTTTCCTAAATGGATGCAGGTTATGGAAAAGCCCAATCTAGGTAAGGTTCTCCTATACTCGGTTTAGTATGGTTAGGGATTTTTTAATTTCAAAACAAGATTATTTATGGTGGATTTGAAATACCCTAATAATCTGTATTTTGGAAACAAGATTATTTACGGTGGATTTGAAATACTTTACAAATCTGTATTTTGGGAAATATGGTTGTATATGCATTTTCTGGATCTAGGATGAAATCTGGGAACCCTGGACATCACCCATAAATCACTTTAATTTTTATGCTATCATTATGCTATCATTAGGTCGTTCTATAATCACAACCACGGCTTGTGATTTTTGTTAGACTAGGATTGACTTTGAAAACGGTTGTGGATTTATGGATCTTGAATTTACTATGAAATAGCAAATTGGCAATCCTTGTAATCTTTGGCTCTTATTGTGCTATCATTAAAAAAAAAGTGGTTAAAAAAATAACTAATGCATTAGTCATCGCCGCCCCTGCTTGCGATTACTAGCCTATAAGAAACTAGTTTTCACTAATCGTGTGATTATTGGTTCGATTGGGATTTTTATGATGTATTTATTCAAAAATTTATATGTGTTTATGAAATGAAATTTGTTGTGGTATGTATGGTAATTTTTGTTGGATATTGATCTAGATCTATAGATCATGACCCCTAAGAAAAGGTGTTTTTGGCTTCTTTCTACAAGCGTAGCAATTATATGCTAAGAACATAAATTGAAACTTGATTGAACATAAAGTGTTGTAAAAAATGGAGTTACCGTGTATACCGAGTGACCATGGTAAGAAAAAGCTGGATATTAAATAAATAGCTGACAATTAGAGAGTACTTAAATAAAGACAAGATGCAAGTAGATGATGGCATTAGCACATTGCATATTTCGATAATAAGGACTGCTCATACAAGTAATTAAAAGAGACATAATTAAACTGATTCATATCATTATCCAAGTAGAGAAAAAGAGCACAGAAGTTACCAACCTCAGATCTAAGAAGCCTAATCTTGCTTTTGCTTTCCTTGCTTACAACTCTTGTAACTAGAAGCGAAGTCTTCAATATTGCTCTAATCTCCCCCACGAAAGATGAACATTAGCTTTCTAAATTGTGCTCTCTGTTTTTTAGCCTTCCCCCCCCCCCCCCCCCCTCTCCAAAGGCCGTCCCCCTCACATAGGGCTCAGAGAGCTCATTTAATAGAAAAATCTATGCCTCGTTGCTTCCTTCTGGTTGGTCTTTGTTGAGATTGCATCTGCAAGACTGTTGTCCAATCTTGAAAGGCGCAATGGGTTGTGGACAAGATAGGCCGAGATGGATTTGGGCCGAACTCGTCAGCTTCAGCTTATTGGCCGAATTGGGCCTGCAGTGTTGTTCTAGACTTGAACTAGGCCCGACTCTGGGCCATAACCTGTGCTCGAATTGGGCATTAGATCTGGAATTGGACTCTCACTCTTGGGCCTGAACTGATTTTCGATTTGGTTCTTTTGCAGGTCTGTGGCTGGTTTGAGCGCCAAGGAGACGGGTTTCAAGCCTAGTTTGGGTTTTCATTTGATTGGAGTTGTATCTCATTTTATTTTTGTATATGTTAGTAATTGTGTTTTAAGATCTCATGGAATATTAATCAAGGTCATTGTTTTTTTTATCGAGATGTAATCATTTATGGTGATGTATAATTGACAAAACAAAACTTCTATTCCTTTTATTCAATTAAGCCCATCTCTTATGTCCTATCCAAATCCAAGCGCAAACCTTGGGTAGTCTTTTACACGGTAAACCAACCATCCCAAAAATTAAAGTTACTATTGCTTTCATCCAATTGAGTCAACTTAAAACTAGACATGGATAGCTTTGGTCATTGATGCTTTAGATTTGCCACTGCGAATCTCAAATAATTTATCTAGAATTGTATAGGAATGATCTTGTTAATCATTAGCGTCACTGGTAATCCTGATCAATTTTATATTAGAACTAAATAAGACTGGAGTTTGGAGTCATTGGTACTTATTGACTAGCCACTGCTAATCTCAACCAAATCCTTCAAAGCATTCTATTTAATTCATCGCTATAAAAAAATTTTTAAGTTTAAGTACAGTTGTTGCCCCGGAAAAAATGTGGTGTCTACAGGAGGAATCAAAGGGATTCTCCTCTTACCTTTCATACCACGACGGTCACGAGGTGGAGGAATTAATTTGCCCGACACCTCTTCTTTGACCGCAACAACCACAATAATTTAACTACATTTTATCATATTATGATTTCTTTCTTGGTCTTTTAAGGGAAATAATGAATATTTTTAGTGTTTTTCACATCAATTATATACCCAATCGGTCGACCTGTCCCGGCCCGCGGTCCATGATAAATTACCCGACCTGCCACAGGGCGGGTATGGGTATCGAGATACCCACCCCAGACCTGACTCATTGTCATTCCTAAATCGGATAGCCCTCCTAAGCAATGCTAGAGCGATGCGTGTGTGACCATCAACATGTCGAGCTATTGTGCAAATAGGTTGAACCTATTGAAAGGGTCTAGAATGCATCCCTAGCATCGTGAACTTGATTGAGGTTACAATTGGTCAAGGAATCGTGCTAGGAGGGGGACTAGTTGCACGACCATTGAGTTAGTCCCCACTTTAGTGAGCCTCGCACCTTATTACCTTAAACCCGACATTACAAACCATTTGCATGATAAACCTAGATCTATGGCGAGGGTGGTACCCCGATGTACCAGCTTTTATCTTTGCTTTCTCCACCAGTACTTTCTATTTGACCTCCAAAACAACCCTAAACCGAACGACTAGATAACAACAAAGTGAGAAATGGTCTAGGATATCAAAATTCGTGGAATACGACATTGGTCGACCACTATATTATCAACGCCTTCTTGAGTTATACTTGGCTCAAGATGGGTTAGTTAATACAAGTCGTGCAAACGGATTAATAACCTGTACGGGTGTCACACCACTGGCCACTTGTTCTAGAGTGTGCTGCTTGGTGATCATGTTCGAGTTTGTGTTCTGGCCTCCTCAAATGGTTTGGTTCCTCGAGGGTACTTCATCTCTTTTGGTTGTGTGCTCTTGTCATCTCCCCTTACAGGCTTCAGGCGGTTTGCTTGTGCTCTGTCATTCTGTTTCTGGTGTCGGTGCAAACGTTATCTTCTCTGGATCTTTGACGTCGGCTTTGTGTGCATGCGTTGGGATGAAAACAAGCATTAGGATTTCTGCTGCTTTTCTAGGTTGTTTGATCAGCTTTTTAAACTTTTTTGTTGGACTACATACTTCTTTGTTGTACTTTCATGGGACTTTGCCCTTTATATGTAACCTTCAATTGGTTTGTTATTATTAATAAACTAATGTTGCTGTAAAAAAAGAAAAAATTGTACTAAATGATTATACTTTCACCTTATCATTTCACTCACATTTGTTCTTAAACAAATCAATTGTTTGATAAAAATTTACATATTCTTTCTCTTTGGTCTTAAGCAAATGGTAAACGTATACAAATACAGCTAGAGGTGGGCATTGGTCCGGTCCGAAATGGAACGGATCGGACCAAACCCAGGTGAACCACGGTCCAATTGTGAAAGATATCTTAGGATCAAGGACGAGATCAATAGTGCATTCAGTCCGTTTTGGTCCATTTGGTCCCGTCCAAACGTAAATTCGATCAATTTTTCTTCAGTATTTTTAAAATTCATAGGACCAAGGACCGGACCATATTATATTTGATTTAGTGTGGTCCGATCCAAACATCGATTAGATCTGGTGTATCCGATATGCACCAACCCATTGTCCACCCCTAAATACAGCTACAAATCTAGGCCAACTGGTTGATTGAATTTGGGGGGATCACAATGTATGAATTTAACATATCAAATTGGTTTTTTACCACCAACCATGTATTTTAATCCTTAATTTCACTTGAAACAGGTTGAAACATCATTCCTCAGTTGTCAGTACATCAGGATTACTGCGACGACAATTATTGACTGGAACCAAATAGCATCGAATAACAACAATACCCTTCCATCTAAAGCGAAAACTGCACTAAACTAAATACTGGGTTAAGAAACGAAGATGTCTCCTGAATTCACTAGCTGTACAAATTGTTCTTGTATTTATGGGCCATAACACAATCCTGCAACGGGTCTAAAACAAGGCTTCCGGTTATTTGCTCTCTTTTCTACACAGCTTTGTGATCTTTCAATCAGCTAAGGCAAATCTGACTTCTGGGTCATGGCAGAACCTTAGTAAAACAGGCCCCTACACCAAGACTTCCTAATGTCATGTTCTATTTTCAGGGTACTGCAGTCATGACGGCTTCAACCCTCGTACTGCTGCTGCGAAAAGCTGCAAATCATGGCACAATATAGTTAGAGACTATGCAGTTCAAGTACCTTAGGAGTTTAGAGAACTACAAACAAAAATGGGTTCCTTTCTTTAATTCCTTTGCTTCTTTTCCTCCTTCCTCTGATTAATGAAAAACACAACAGTTCATATACCTTTGGGGAAGCTCTGGGGAGCTGTTCCGAACCTGCCGTGACCCTATTATGTCTGCTACTCTGCTCAGACATGCAGTCATTGTTAGGTTTCGACTCATTTGACGTAGAAGGTTCCCCATCACAACTATGAGGCAAGCTAACTGGTGAAAGCTTTCTCTGTTCAGAAGACTTGCTTCTCAATTCATACTGCTTAGTGGAAGCGGAGCTTTCAACGGTAGTTATTGCATGATTTTGGTCTTTCTTGTTGAACTGTGTAGCAGCTGCACGTGCGGAAGCAATGGCCACAACAAGACTTGATGACTTCTCGACTTCAGTTGTGTGTCCTGCTGTGGACTGAGAGCTAACAGAACCAGGACTCAACGAATAAGGATCCCTTGGATTTGGAAGGGGAAATTTTACAGGCAGTGGACCTTCCACAGGGACAAGGCCTCTAGCTGCAGACTCATATATCTGTGAAAAAGTTCAGCAATTTACTTTCCGCAAGAGGCATAGATGCAGAAGCTTACAAGCTTAGACTTATTTAATAAGAGTTACCTTCCTTTCCAGGTTATAAACACCTTGAAAACCTCTCATCTCGAATGGAATAAGCAATTTCTACATAAATTGAGCAAGAAGAAACAAGTAATCAGGCACTTCTCCGAAATCTTTAAGAATGTAACAATAAGTTCAGATATCAGTTTGTCCTTCTACCCTCACCTGTCACAAAAGGATTTATGTCAAATAGTCACACCAGAGGGTTCAGCAAACACAATCAATCTAAGGATGAAAGGAGAAGAACACAAAATTTTCACAGAAAAAATAAAGAGTTCCTACCCCTTCTGGTATGGCCTCCCAGCTTGCCAGCTCGTCCAGTTTTAGACACCCAACTACCTCAACGCACCCTATGAATGGGAGCCACAGCACCAGAAAACAAAATTTCTACTTAAGATTTCACTAAAAAAAATTTCCATTAAAGAGGGTCACAACGGATAATGTATTGCACTTGGACCAAGGGGAAACATTTCTGCATTCAAGCACCCAAGGCAGGTAAGTCAAAATGCAAAGAATCCGTATTCCTAAACCAGAATGGGAAATAAGTGCCCCCTTAGGATTTCCAAGTGCCATCGACAAAGCTAAGAGAATCTTTTTCAGGTTGTCTAGGTTATGGAAGAGCATCATATCAAGTTCAACTTAATAGCTAACATCATGTATTAGATTGAAGCTCGATATCATAATCAGAAAGTGAAAATCTAGCAATCAGCATGAAATTAAAAAGGACAAATGACAAAGTGCTATCACTTAGATACCTAAGAGTCTGGAAACAGGGTAATGTTCTGGAAACTTGATGTCAGTAACGCCATTCAGTGCATAGATTTCCTTGTAGAACTCTTCCATTGCTTTGATTGTATCTTGCTCGGGAACTTTACTGGCAGCATGAATCCACAGACGGCCTTCAAGAGACCCAATTGAAGTTGGAAAACGTTTGAACAATCATTGATTCAGAAACCCATTAGCAACATCATTCATTGACCAAAAAGATACAGAAGAATGCCAAAGTTTTCCAGCTAGTAAAATTCCATTCTTTTAACGCAAACTGGAATAAATCGATGCCACTCGCCGCTCCGGTGCTAAACTCATAAGAGCAAAATATTGGGACCTTTTTTGATGTCTGGGAATCGACGAAGCTAAAGGAATTTGAATTTAGTTACCGCGAAGGGGAGCCGGCCACGATCGGCCTTCGATGCGTTTGATTCCGTAGACAAGGAGAGAAGCCCAAGGCTGGTGCATAGTCAAGCACGGATTCGTGTAGTTCCCTGCGCCGCCCCTTCCGCCACTTCTGCCGCCACCGCCGCGGCCGCGCATCTTACCTTGGGTGGACGGATCTGTGCGAGACAATTTGCTTTCTCAGCTCGGAATCAGTATCTCTCCTTTCTCTGCGAGTTAGTTCTGCGACCTCTGCTAAATTTTGTCTGACTGTCCTGAGATGCGTTTTTTTTTTTTATTCTCTTTCTGACGGCAATGAATAATTAAACTACTTTTTCATATATGCTTTCGGACGGATTTACAGCGAGCTGACGTGAGTTCCCTTTCTGCTTACGACTTCGTTTGGTCACGTGGATTTTGCAAAGTTGGACTGAGTCACCCAAATTTAACCTAACAGGCACATAATATAACCCTATGAGTGAAGCCTCCCACCCATGATCCGATTCTCTCTGTCTAAACTGGTTGATCTAACTAAAAGGCCACTGAAAAAGAGTGGCTAGTAATACATGTTGATATGATTTGAATCGGACTATCAGTCGCTACGGCTGAAAGTCATGCGGTCTAGTTGTCCGATTAGCGCGTGGGTCGAGGGGCAACGTCGCAGTGTGGATGCGGGAGCAACTCCCCCGGCCCACGGTGTATAGGCTCAATGTTGTTTGGGTTCGTGTTCTGAGCTTGGTCTCTAACTGCTTTTCCTTTACCATATTGGATAAGGGTTAGACCTTGGAGAAGTACTATAAATACTTCTCATACTCCTCTATAATCTGTATCACCTCGAAGTATAGTGAAACTGGTTCTCTCCTACCTGTGGATTAGCTAATACACATTGTGTTAGTGAACCACGTAAATCGCGTATCGTGTGTGTGCTTTCATTTTCTTGCATTGTCGAATCCTCCAATTTTCCGATTCGCAGAGAAACAGTCGTGACAATACTCCTTCTCGAAAAAGTTAATATGCTTAAAGGTTAAATTGTGAGTATATACTCACATAGTGAGAATGGGGGCCATGTGGGTGGAGTTGAGATTCAAGGACTAGAGCTCGATAGCTCAAGCAAGTGCTCATTTAAGTGGATTTTGGTGGCTTTTTGGCTGAGAGTCAAGCCAACCGAGAGAACTAATATTCAAAATGCAAAAATAATATAAAAAATTCAAATACTAGTAACCTATGTTTTGAGAAATCTTGTCTGTCATTTTTATTTTGAAAATTCGACTCTCCCTTTTCTCTAGGAATTTAGATCTTATTTGTCTTGCTCATCTTTGGATCTTTGGAGCATGGAGTGACTCTAATGGAGGTATGATGTTACGGGTTTCGTTCCTTGTGGTTGGGTTTTCCTCTCTGCCGACTGTTCTATTTTTTTTTTTTGTTCTTGCCTTTATGGTTTTTTTTTTTTGGATTTTTTGCCTTTATGGATTTTTTGGTTTCTTGGCTTTTATGGAGTTTTTTTGGTAGATTGTTGCTATTTAATGTCATGGACATCAGTCGTAAATGCATTTTTTTTGTTTGAATACTAGTTCTATGCAATATGGATGCCCTTCTGTGTAATCTGGATATCAGTTCGTGAATGTGGAATACATATTGTTTTCATGTTGGATATCATTTAGAAAACCTTGAATACTAGTTATTTTGAATGTAGATATTAGTTCGTAAATGATTGGCTTTTATACTAATTCTGTGAAGTATGGGTAGTCTTTTGTGTTGCCTGGATATTAGTTCGTGAATGTGAGGCTCTCTGGATACTAGTTTGTCGTCTCATGTATACTTGGATACTACTTCATCATTGAGTGGTTACTAGTTCATATATACTGCTTGATATCGAAATGTTATCAAGTGTACTGATCGATATCAGTTAAGAAACTTTGAATACTAGTTGGTTTGATTGTGGATATTAGTTGGCAATTGATTGGTTGAATATAGCTATGTGCGTCTAGATTTTAGTTTGTGCTCTATTGAATTTAGTTCATTAAAACAAAATGCTATCAAGTGTTCAACAAAATATGGATACTACTTCAACACAAGCAGATACTGGATTGGGTTGAATATTAGTCCGGGATGCTTTCTCTATCCATGTGAGAATAGTTGGTGGATGACATTAAATACTAGTTATTGCATTTAGGATATTAGTTTTTGAATTCTGGATGCTAGTTTTCTCGGCTGGTTTGCCTTTGAGCCGAGAAGCCACCAAATCCACTTAAATGAGCCATTGAGCCCCAACCCTTGGATCTGAGTGCCGCCCCCGTGGCCTCTATCCTCAGCGTGTGAGTATATCACAAAAATGTCTATGAGCACCATAGCTAAATTGCTTCATTCCTCTCCTCTGGACTCCTCTTCTTCCCCGTGAAGGTGAATTCCTTATAGATGATTTCACCAGCATATTACCAAGCTAAACGCTCCAGTCCAAACATCAAAGCAATGCTAGCATCTTCGACCTTCAAGTCCTACCTCCTTTTCCATAAGTTCATTCCCTTCTTACGATTTTACAATGACTAAGCTTTTAAATTAAGTAAGCAATATGAGATGAAGTGATTAGCATATATCTTAGAGTGAGAGGAGCAATTTCTATTATTCAATCTTTATCTCCGCCAAATTTAACGAATTCTTTTGGTATTGTATGGAGTCAGTCCACCCAGATTCATTCGATTCTTTCATTCCCCTCATGAATTTCTCTTTCTTTTGATTACCAATTGATTGCTTGTGGTTTGAGCTTGAATGCTTTATCGATTTTGTGCCACTGGCGTTAATGGAGTATATCGAAATTTAATGGTCAGTGACCAAAAAGAAATATTATTTTAATTAAATGGATCATTAATTCAATAAAAAGTTTAAGTGACAAACATGAAACAAAGTAGTAGTGGTCGCACTTCCCAAAATGATACTCTGAAATGCTCGCCAACAATCCACGACATCGATGACCAACCCACTGGGTCGGCCTCTGATACCTCTCTTCTGTTGACATCACCAGACCTCATACTAGGAGATGGAGGTCACGTTGGCTTCTGTCCTTGTAAATACGCTCAAGATCTCCCCGATGGTGAGAGGTTTCTCTATGCTGCAGCGGTCTCCGAAAAAAAGAACTTTGGCAATTCAAGAGGGCCAAGCAGCCAGTGGACTCTGGTTGGAGAACATGAACTCATACCAGGAGATTTCAATGGGGAACCAGCCTTAAAAATCTCAACGGGCTTCAAGAACAGACTCTATGCTCGTTGACAAAGAACACTTGTTGTTCGATTGTTGGGGATTAAGGTGGGTTTTCCCACTCTATGCACACGGCTCTGTGCGCAATGGAGCATGATAGGGCATATGAAAGTGAGGTATTTGGATCAAGATTGCTACATGGTGAAGCTGGAAAACAATCAAGATTATTTCAAAGCTCTCACCGATGGACCGTGGACAATTTTCGATCACTATGTGGTTGTCCCCCAATGGACCCCAAGTTTCAGAATCTCTGACCCTCTTCCGAAGAAGATGATCGTCTGGCTCCGGCTTCCCAGCCTCCCGATCCATTTTTATCACAAAGAGTTCTTAATCTCTATTGGAAATTTGATTGGGCATACCATCAAGCTCGACTACCACATAGTGAATCAGCAACGAGCCAAATTCGCACGCCTTTCTATGGAGATTAATCTATAAAAAATCCTAATATTTAAAATTCACCTCGATGGGGAATGCCAGAAGATCGAGTACGAAAACCTCCCAGAGGTTTGATTCGAGTGCGACAAAGTTGGTCACTCATCAGTCTCCTGCCCAAAGCTCTGGCTACCCTCTCAAGCCGAGAATTTGACGGTGGCCAGATTTTTGGGTTCGGAAAGCTCCGACGAGATGGTGACGGAACCCAGCGCAGGCTTCAGAACCTGGATGATAGTTACCAAAAAAAGCTGACGGAATAATCGGGATCTCAATCGGAAAGGAAAGGAGGAAATGAAGGAGGGAAAACTGAATCAAGGTAATAGTAGTAAAAATTGAAAGAGTATATTGGCAAGAAAGGAAGGTGGAGATGCTTGTGGGCGACCCTCTCCTTTTGTCCAGGCTTCCCAACAGACAAATGCTTCTGAGCATAAAACCTTGGTAGCTGGCAGGGGCAAATAATAAGCTAGAAAAGGTAAGGAAAATGTGGGCTTTGTTACTCCACCATCTTCTAAAGGCTTGCTGGGCCACGACCCCTTCCTCCCCAACAACTTTGGGCCCAATCCATCTCAAAACCCCATAGAAGCTTCACTCTCACACATCGCCAAGGATCCATCTACTGCATCTACCCCCGACATGTCAAAGATTGGGCTAGCTGCCCAAGCCACTGTCTCCATGCAATCTGATTTCAACATGCCCATTCAGTCCTTGACTGGGCCAAATGGTACCAACATCCAGATAATCTCGGCCCAAAAACCTTCCTTCAAACCATTGTCGCACACGAGTCCCAAACAACCGACGATGGGAGAAAGGTAGAAGCAGAGCAAAAGCTCCAAATCCCATTCCCGTAAGGGATCTTCGATGAAACAAAATCTGCTCAAACAACTCCAAATTTGGTCCCTGATGAAGGAGAAGAAAAGTAAAACAAAATCATGCCTGTCCACTCTCAATCTCGAGGAAATTAATGACTGGAGCAAGTGGGAAAAATGTTGCGGCAATGAAGTCGAACAAGGAAGAACCGCCGGTAGCAGCCAGCTCAATGTCTTCCTCTCGGGAGACCCAAACATCGATTCCCCCCATCTAATTGGTGATCTCGTTCCCTTTTGATTCATCCATTCCTTTTTCTTTTTAATCTCTTATCTATGTCTCATACAAATTCTATCAAAGTTTTGTTCTGGAATGTAGGTAATGCAGGGAGTAGAGCTTTTGCGCGATATTTGAAGATGGTCCTCGAAACCAAACGACCAAACTTAGTGATCATGCTTGAACCCTACATTAGTGGGAATACTGCAAATACTCTTTGTGACATTCTGGGCTACTCTCATGTTTGAGAGTGGAAGCGGATGGAAAGAAAGCAGACATTTGGGTATTCTGGGACAACAAGAAATTCTCTGCAACCCTTGTTTTGGCTTGCAATCAACACTTATCTAAGAGCATTTCTCACGGGGACGAAGCTCCTTGGATGCTCACGACAGTCTATGCCTCTCCTCACCCGAACCAGTAGCACAGGATCTGGAACAGTTTGGTTAAATAAAGTAAGAAAATCGATATGCCTTGGCGGCTCACGTGTGATTTTAATGCAACTCGAAGTCCGAAAGAGAAGAGTAGTGTCCTGTCGGCCTCCACCTTGAGAAGATGTCGAATTTTCGATGATCGGATCAATCTGACTGACTTGATTCATCTAGGTTATTCGGGACATCGTTTTACTTGGAAAGGAGGTGGACAAGACAACTTCTACAAAGCTAGCTGAATTGACAGAAATTTCTGCAACCCGATGTGGAACACTACCTATCCCGACACTTCTGTCCCATATCTTCCTTGGCTTCAATTGGATCATAATCTCATCCTGACTACTATTGCTTTTCATGGGCATATTCCTCACGATTCTCGATCCTTTAGGTGTGAAGCAACATGGTTCACTCATGCCAATTCTTTGGATTTTATAGCAACATGGGCATATTCCTTCCAATTTTTTCGGGATGTTAACTCTAGCTTCTCGAATGCCTTGGATGATCTTGCGACTAAGCTTCAGTACTAGAACTCCAACGTCTTTGGAAATATCCAGCAGAGGAAGCGTAGGCTACTCGCTCGGATTCGAGGAGTGGAAGTTCACCTTGCTAAATTTTTTTATCCAGGTTTAGCCAACCTTCACTCTAAAATTGTGGAAGCCTGGATAAAGTCTTAGATCAAGAAGAGCTAATTTGGTTCCAAAGGTCTAGAGAGAGATGGGTTAAACTTGGAGAGTGGAACACTACCTATTTTCATCAGCAAGTCAATATCAGGAGACAACATAATAAGATTGGATTTCTAAGGAACACGATCCGGATATCCTTGCTTTCTTTATCTTTCATTATTTTGATAATCTCTACTTGCAGGATGACTCACCTTATAGAGACAAGCTACCCAAGAAAGATCCCTAGACTTAATCAGGCGAGATGATGTTGTTGTTTCGCCCCTTTACTATCCTGAATATTCACAAGGAAATTTTTCATATGAATCCTTTTCAAGATCCTAGGCCGGAAGGATTCCAGGCGACATTCTATATAAACAGTCATGGAGCACGACTGACAAGGCTCTTGCGAATATGGCGATTTAGTTCTTCTCAGCGGGGAATCTCCCACTAGTGGTCTCCGAGTCTACGGTTGTGCTCATTCCAAAGGTTGACAGTCCGCACTCAGTTGAGGCCAATTTTGCTGAACAATCTCAGCCTGAAGGATATCACCAAGGCAATGACGAGCTGGCTGAAACCGATCATGAGGAAACAGGTCTCCCCTAGGCAAAGCAACTTCATTCTCGGCAGACAAACTTCAGACAATATTATCATAGTTCATGAAGTGCTCCATACTTTGAATAAAAGAAGAGGAAGGAAAGGAGGGATGGTTTTCAAGATTGATTTGGAGAAGGAATATGATATGCTTGGATGAGTGTTTTTGAAGGATACCTTGAAGGAGGTTGGTCTCCCAAGCTCCTGGATAAGCGGTATCATGTATTGTGTTGAAAAAAATCGAATGAGAATCTTATGGAATGGGAAGGTGTCTCAACCAATCACTCCTTCTCGCGGTGTTCGTCAGGGCGACCCTCTTTCTCCCTATCTTTTTGTTTTATGTATAGAGCGCTTATCTCACAGGATTGACGAGGTCGTCCTTAGTAAACAATAGAAAGATCCCCACCTTACTAAAGATGGTCCACCTCTGACTCGCCTCTTTTTTGTAGATGATCTACCTCTTTTTGAAGAAGTTGAATCACGACATATTATGGTGATTCAAGAGTGCTTGGGGGACTTCTGTTCTAGCTCAGGGCAGTGGGTTAACTACAACAAGTCAATCATGTATATCTTCCCCAACGTGAACCAGACTAAAGCGAATATTTTGAGTAGTCTCGCTTCAAACAGTCATCATCAAACCCCATATAAACTAGAATTTACAATACCTAAATCACCACAAACAGCTCATAAAACTCCAAGTTCAAACCCATAAACTATTATACAAATACCAACTTTCTGGAGTTCCATGCCATTAACAGAATTTCCAGATTATTACCACCATAACCACTAGTGAATCAAATCCATCTCCAGTCCAACTAAAAAACAGATCGCGAGAAGTAAAAACATACCAAAATAAGCTTCCCCACATGTAACCGTACTCCCGGATCCCGAATCCTAAATTTCGCAGACGAAATCCCGGTTCTCACCCTAATGTTAGAACTGGACAAAAGGTGTTCGATCCACCACAATTAAGGTCGATGGCGAATCCGAGCGTATCGCGATGGGTCCCCC
The DNA here is from genome assembly GCA_946122785.1 of Linum tenue. NCBI lineage: Eukaryota > Viridiplantae > Streptophyta > Magnoliopsida > Malpighiales > Linaceae > Linum > Linum tenue. The sequence goes on along the minus strand of CAMGYJ010000008.1, from coordinate 72,726,110 downwards.
GATTTCGAGGTGCGGTTGCGACAATGACGACTCCTTTGGGGAAATTTGTGAGTCAAGCTACAATCAATAAATCAATAAGTTTTTCCTACTTTGTTTGAAATTTGTGAGTCAAGCTACAATAATTAAATCAATAAGTTATACGCACAAAAGTTTTAACTCATGATTATTATTCTCCATTCATTCATTATACGATCAATTATAAGTTAAAATTTTACAAGCATTCCTGCATCAACAAAAATATCATATTACATACGTGCATTTACATCAGTTAGCATGATCGTCATGCATTCATCTCATTTAGCAAAATGAAACATCTTAACAAAATTGGAATTCTCTAAAGTTTCTCATCCACGAGGATAAAGTCAATTCTTATGTACTAGATCCAAGGTTGTGCTCGTTATGGAGTCATTCTAGAAGGAATTTGATGACATCAAAAGAAGGTCAACGGTACGTGAAAAAATGAAATGACATGTTGGCATGTGCACGAGGACTCTGTCAGAAAATTCAAAGGAGCCAATCGTCCAAACATCAATGACAACCCACTGCTCAATCACAGAGATTAGTAGGCGTACTATGAAACAATGTTTGATTCGAGGATGATGTAGCCACACATAGTCAAATAAGTACAAGACACAATACCATACTGAAGAAATGTACCAACCTTTCTATCATAATAAAGAATAAAGTGTTACTCGCATTTCCAACTACATGGAACATTGTATGACTACTACCAATCTTGATCTAAGACTTTGCATCAATTATTCTTTTTCAAAATGACGAATATCTCTTCCAAATCTTTTAAAATCAACCTTCCTCTACGAAATGGGAACATTAAAATTGCATTTCATGCTTCCATGCTAAGCCATGAGATTTCCTTATTAAAGCATATATAAGCACCCCGCTGGTGTCAACTGATTATAAATATCCTACTGGTATCAAGAATTGGAGCACCCCACTGTGTTGAGAGTTTACACATTCACAAGTTTGAGGATACAAACACCCCACTGGTGTCCACATAATATGAGCTAAATAGTCATAAAGGTGTAACGAGAATACGACATCAGGCTACTTGTAGAAGCGTGTCCTAACCATATCTTATCTTCTCTATCAAATTAGGGCTCGACTAGAAAGGAGGTTGAGTGGCCAAATTATTATCCGCAAGCATCAATATGTCGGCATAATAATAGTAAAGTTCTCAATTCATCCTTGTGACTAGAAGATTCGGGAAGCTGAATGATCCAATTTGATAAAATTCTGTGGTGCACAAAATCAAATGTGTCCAAATGACATCATGTATGGGGAAATCACAAAGTCAAGTACGTCTCAAACAAAAAAAAAGAAGAAGAAACAAACAGAAAAAAGCTTATGGGATTTATATATTAGATGCCCTTTACATGAGCACTTGAAGTCAAAACCATTTGGACTCATGTTAAAAGGCCAAAGAGATCATTTCAAATTTATCTCACGATTGCGCATTGCTCATCCTCTTGGTCAGCAAGATCTATACACTGAAGCAATACTAGTAATGACATTAATCAGCTCTCCAAACCAAATGCTATTTGCTCGCCAAATTTTAAGAAGTTATGTAAGAAGATCAAAATGAGAAGGACTCCCAAGACGAGAATGGTTGCATGATCTAAAATCCACCCCATGACCATCCTCATTATCCATCACTTGAACTCTTGCTTTCGAGATAAACAAGAACCACCATGATAATAGGACTTAAACATCCATGCTTGCGCCGACAAGGGTCTTCGATGTTTATCATTTTGATTACCAACGAGAAGTAGAAGCCTGTATCCTACCAAAACCTCATTTATCCATCATTTCAAGGTCAAACAAGCACCTCGATAAGTAACAAGATTTTAGAATCAAATTTCTACTCAAATTACCTCAGTTACTTCCCTAGTAGAGCTCACCGCTCAAAATCAAAATTTCAAGACAAGGGGACAACTTGAGTCAAGATCCATCCACAAAGATACCCAAGATAAGCCACCATTCTCGAGGAAAATGAGACCTAATCAACAAGGATCTCTTTTATCCAGTAGCCAGTCTCATACTTTGAGGGCAAGCCAAAACCCCTCAACAGGAAACCTTACACAACTAAGGACGGGAATCTAATTTTTTTCTCACCTATATGAAGAAAAACAAGATTTCCAGAACACAAGGACTCTTACAGTTAGAGTCATATCAAACAATACCCTTCTTTCAGGAAAGTTCAAAAACTTTCACGACAAGACCGCACAGAAATTCCCAAATCCTCCATGATCGAACCTATACCTCAAGAACATTGTTCCATCAACATGGTGACAAGAATCTGGATAATAGCTGAAGTATCATAAACTCAAAGAGCCCATAAGAATGAGTGAGAGTGAAATTGAGAGCGAGAATGAGAGTGAGGGCTTGTGAATATTCTCATGGCTTGGCTTTTGATATAAAAGAACAAATTTCAAACAATGTGGTAACTAACACACGAGAAACATTTTTCTTCAATTTGCACACACTTCCCTCAAGGTTTCTGTTATTCTTTCTCAAATGAGATTTCTTTTCAAACATTGTTTGCATTCATCTTAAGTCAAGATTGGTAAAAGTCACACTTTGTTCCGAAGAAGCGAAGGCAAATAACGTATTCTCGAGGCAAGACGGTGCCACCCAGAAAGAAAAAGTAACTTGCTCTCCCAACTCTTCAACTCAGGAAGTGTGAGAGATCTTGAATCATTTTGTTCAAGTTACCCAACCAGTCAGTCAAACCATCCTTGAGCGATTTGACTAGTAGAACACACTCGATATACCACGACTACCAAATGAAGTGCATGATTCAATAATAGGCGTGTGAGACCTTAGTTTGGGAAATGAAGAAGTCTAGAAAACCGACATCATCAAGACAATACCCCTAAATGACAAATTCCTCTTAACCAACCACGACATGCTTACATAGCAAGAAGCTCAATCATATTAAAGGAGCACATTATCCCGGGACCACCATGCCACAAATTACTCCTATTGAATCAACTTACCAAGCATATCCCATGAATAGGAAGATCATATGGCTAAGACAACGACCACTAAAAACCCACTGTCCAAGGTGGAGAAAGCATAGGACCAACCTTTCATCAGTCTCCAGAAATGAAGTACCTTGGGCACTCTAAGAAGACAAAGAGGAAATGATAGATGGCAAGCCCAGTACCTCGAGATGATGACACACGCCAAAGGAATAATGAACCCATGGTGGAGAAAGCATAGGACTAACCTTTCATCAGTCTCCAGAAATGACGTACCTTGGGCACTCTAAGAAGACAGAGGAAATGATAGATGGCAAGTCCAGTACCTCGAGATGATGACACACGCCAAAGGAATAATGAACCCATGGCGGCAACAGACTACTCCAACATGAGGACAACTAAGGAACGTGTCAATCAAAAGAAAATGATACAGTTCTTGTGGGTGATCAATTTAAAGAAACCCATGGCAAAAAAACATCATATACTCTATTTTGCATAACATTCACAAATTCATCATTTAACATGACCTATTATGCAGCCATTTTCCAAAATTGCTACACTACATCATCATGCATTGAGGTTCTTCATGATTCATCACCCATTATTTGCTCACTTTCAAAAGCATCTCGATACTTATCACAAGACATAATCATTCATCATAATCATTTACAAAACAACACTTTGATGTTCCATTGACGATCACGAGTTACCTAGTAAATTTGCTTCGTCGACTATCAAGAGCAAATTAAAATCCTCCTCATAAACTTGTTCGTCGACTATCACAGACAACCTAGAACCCACATAGTCAATTTGTTTCGTCGACTATCACGAGCAAATTAAAATCCTCCAACTAAAATTGTTTCGTCGACTATCACGGACAATTCAGAAAACTTAGTCAATTTGTTTCGTCGACTATCCCGAGCAAATTAGACCCCCCGCTCAACTTGTTGCGTCGACTATCACGGGCAATTTAGAAAACCTAGTCAATTTGCTTTGTCGACTATCACGAGCAAATAGGACCCCTCGCTAAATTTTTTTCGTCGACTATCACGAGCAATTGAGAAAACCTAGTCAATTTGTTTGACGTAAGTCAATGAGATTAGCAATAGCAAATCTCAATTGAATTGTTGATTAGTTTAGCAAATTAGGCTTAAGTTCGATTTTGGGTGTCATGCAAGTTAATTGATTCTTAAGACATTGAGTCTTGTGAGAATTGGATCGCAATTTCAAAATATAATAAAATCAAAGTCATACCAATTCAGTAAATAAAATGTTAAACAACTGAAATCAAGATTACAATACATAAAAAGTATAATTGATTACACTGCTAATTTGCTATTATATTGAACTAATTACAATTAAAAATTGGGCTCAAGTCCAAGGCCAAGCCCAAATCCTAGTCAACTATTAGTCAAAACCCAAAAAAGTAAGACAGGTCCATACAAAAGCCTAACATCAGGCCCACCCAAATTCGGACCAGACACAATCTTGGCCGAACCAAACCAAGCCCAGCCCAATTATCAACGAATCAGAAAAATACAAAAAGTCAACTACCCTAACAACCAATCAAGTGACAACAGAAACCTAAGCTACAAAGAATTTTTGTATTATAAAAGGGGAGATGGGTGGGGGAATTTCAGGCATCTTGATCTTCTTCCTCTTTTCCTGCGAAAAAAGTATAGGGGACGAGCCGGTTTTCTCCTGCTTTTTCTGCTTCCCCACGCCTCTACTCTGAACTCTTTTCTTCTAAATCCCAACAAAACTCTGGAAAAATAAACAAGCATATAATCACTCCCCTTCCTCAAACAAACTCGAAGAACACAATGAAACCTCTTTTCATTCTTTTCCTTACAAACCCAAAGACCAATACATACACAGTAACTGAAAGAATAAAAATCCTTCCACTCCTTTCTTCTTCTTAACCACGAAAGCACACACAAACACTCCCAGCAAGAAAAACAAAAATCACAAGAAGAAAGTCGAAAAGAGTAGTGAAAGGAAGGCAATAGCAAAGACACCCACGGGAGTTGTAAATCATCTCCAAACTTCAAACAACCCAGGTTGGTAATCAAGCTAACCTAACCATCTTAAGATTCCCATCATCATTCCTCATCATTTTCTTATTGTCTTCCTTTACCTTCAATTAACAAGTGGTTCTAAATGAAAATCTAAGTGAACAATCCAAGAGAACCAAATACAGACTTAGAAGGTATTTTTACAGTACCATTATTATGTTTTAAGGGTGTCTGACTCGAACGAAACTACACCACAAATTAATGTACTCACCCTAAGTCGAATGATGCAAAGCAATATTAATCTAGCATATTAAATCATGTTCATGCATCTAATTGAACTATTGAATAGGTCAATTGAGTGGGAGGTCTCCTCAACTCAATCAAACAAACCAAACATGCCAGCACGCACAAGACATGCTTAGCCCTATGCAAGAGTAATTGATCATTTTCTAGGTCTAGCAATTGGCAATCATCCATCGATTGATTTGTGTTCGCCTTAACCTAATTAGATTCCTCCTTTTTAGGTCAAAAACCAAAACACCTTAACACCTGACCAAGGCAAGTGATACGCAACATTAAAGATTAACTGATCATAGAAAATCAAGGTTCATACATTAAATTTCATTACAAATATGAAAAAAAAAATATAGACTATGCCTCACCTCACCCAAGTGTTGTGAGTTTAGTGCACAGAGGGAAGAGGGGAAAACAAAGATGAAAAAACGAAATTTTTTATGAGAATGATATTCTACTCTTCTACTTTCTCCTTCGTCCAAATTTCCAGCTCCACGAAAAAAACTTCAAAGAGAAGCTAACTTGACCTTTGTGTTTAATGTTAAATATTCCTAATAATAGCATTACAACTCCCTTCTTCGTCTTTCCTCTTGCAGAACTTGAAACAAAATGGCAAAATGCACCTGCATAGTTACAACTTTGACGTTTTTGCCAATAATAGCCACTTTATGAGAAATTCAAAAACTGTCCAATTCCATCCAAAATTTTAACATAGTTATTTAAGATGTTGATTGGACTAAAGTTTTTGATGAGTTGGCAATATTTTGTCAATAGCAATGCCACATGGATTTGTGAAAAAAGGGTTATTTAAAGAGCCATTCTTCCTCTTCTCCACGTTACCCTTCTCTTCATCTTCCCCCAAAACCCCTAATATGCTACCAAAATCTCCAACTCATAAGTCAAATTAAACCAAAATCAGATTCAACAATCATCTGCCTTCATCTCCCTCAACACCCGCCCCCAATTAGTACCACAATCCACTGCCACTGTTACTCCCGTCCGTCGTTGCTCCAGTACGCTACGACTCACACCCAATCTCTCTTGGTCGAGTGAAGGTGAGAAGAAGGGTTATTCCGCTCAAATCGACCCCTCAATATATCCTCTGCCTTTCTTTTCCTCCACTTTCCCAAATCCATCAAAAGCATTGTCGCTGCATCCCCTACCCCTTTCCCGGCAGAATTCGACGCAGCTGAAAAGCAGTCGTCATCAGTTGTAGCCGCATCTGAGAGGGCATACTTCGTTGCGTTAGTTTCATTCGCTCCCCTGGTTGCCACAGTCAAAATTGTCAGTTTCGACCATGTTTCCCTAAATTCTAAGGTTCGGGCGGAACCCAGACTCCCAGAGATGCTCGACTGATTGATTGGAGCGATTGAAGAGATGGGCTGGAGCGACGGTCGGATGGGTGGGTGTGGGGGAATAGATAGATGCGGAGTGAGTCAATGCGAGGGAATGGATGGTTGCGAAGAGACGGCTTTATGGGTGCGAAGCACTCCCCTTAATCCTCGTCGGGCATTGAGAAGAAGAATCAAGAAAGGAAATGAATCTTTTTGTCCCTGCCATCGATTCTCGTTCTGGGAGGAATCGGAGGGGGGGGGGAATTTGATGAAGAAGAGCACCGATGGTGGGTTTGTGAGGAGATGACGACGAATGAAGAAGTCAGGGGGAATTATTATGAATTTTTTTTAAAGTAAAATATGATGTGGTATCTATGAGTCACATGAGGCTAAGTTGTCGCTGACGTGTCCATTGATTTGGCATTCTAATCAACATATCATTAACTAACTGATGGAATCTCTAACACCATTAAATTTTGTAACAAAAATGACTAGATTTGTCAAACAATTATTCAAAATTTGGCTATTTTATGTATTTCTCCAAATTTGGCTACTATAGATGATACTCACAAAGTTGTCAATGTACAAGTGTATTTTGTTAAAAGGATAGAGTATAGTTTCAACTAGTTGAACCCGTTTGTGTGGTGGAGGTGCACCGTTGCAGCCTCAATTGAGCGGTGTGAGTAACGGATCGAACCAGAATGATTGGCCGAACCCACACCAATTCTTCCCACTCGTCCCCTACTTAGAACTAGAATTAGGGCTGGGAAAATAGACCAGACCGTTAGAAAAACCGTGGTCTAAACCGTACCGCACAATTTGGTCCAGACCGTAGACCGTGAAGTATGGTCTGGTCTGGTCCATGGTCTGTATTATTTTATGATTTGATCTCTTGGTCTGGTCTGGTCTAGACCGCGGTTTACCGGACCAAACCGTAGACCCAACTGACTTGTCAATACGTGTTAACAATCCATTCAACCACTCTCCAAACTCCCACAGCGACACCCAAGTCTCAACCTTAATTTTGTGAATCTCTTCCCTCCTTCATTCACAACCACATTTAACCACAAAGTAGAGATAATCGTGTCTCCATATGACATTATGTTAATGTTTATGACATTATGGTGCAAGCTGAGATGCTTTTACTTTGTATCTTTGTTATGTACTAAGATTTAGAGTATCAAAATTATTAATGCATGTTAGGATTAATGTTTTAAGGCAAATAACAATTATTTTTTTTGGTTATTGGTTCAATTTTTTGTGTGGTTGACTAAACAAATTATTCATTTTTCGTTGAGTGTGGTCTATTTGGATCAGACCAGACCGAACCAGACCGCACAGGCGTGGTCTGGACCAGACCGTATAGTCTGTGGTCTGGTCTGTGGTCTATACTTTAGCCTCTCGGTCTGGACCGTAAACCGTATATATGGTCTGGTCTGGACCAGACCGCACCGTTTCCCAGCCCTAACTAGAATCATCCCTTAATTATTTATCCGTCGAATTTTCATTTATATTCATTTATTATATTCGCTGGTATCGGACGTTGAAATTGAAAATGGTGTGGAATACAGAGAATGGAATAAAAACGAAACCCTAAACAAAAAATCGGATCCATATCCGTCTCTCTCCCTCTCTCACCCCCTTCTTCTATCTCACCGGAAGGAAGCTCCGTCCCTCCGTTTCGCACCGCTATCGGAACTCGAAATTGATATAGGTTCCCGATCATATTCATCGGCGGAGGACGACTATCGACGGTCGTTCTCGTGCTTCGTCCGTTTCGATCGATCCGATTGAACCTGCTTTTCCCCCTTCTCGGCCGGCTCCGTTGTCTTCCTCTCTCACGCCGCTGCCGTCTCCCGCTCTTCTTGCTCGAAGCTCGGCTCTCTCCCTATCTCTTCCAGCTCAACTTCCTTCCCTTACTCTCTGTATCTGGAGTCGTTGACTTGGGAGTTGTGGCGCCCCAGCTGCCGCTGCTCCATCCAGAGGAAACTCCCGCACTTAACTCCATCCCCACCGCCGCCTTCCTGTTCCTAAGGTCACTCCTCCTCCAGCTTGGTGTTTTTCTTCTTCCTTTTCTCCTTTCATTTGCGACGTCCTTGATCATTGGTTTCTGTTCTTTGTATATCTTAGAGGATTTTCCTGGTTTAACTATTCGACCTTGTCTTTCTGGTGATCTTCAATCTTCCAGCGTTCTCCTCGGTTTCCAGTCTTCCCGTTAGAGGACTGCTCCTGTGTGTCTTGACATTTACTGCTGAGGAGGTTGGAGTGCATCTGGTCGCAATACCTTGAGGTGAGTGTTTGGAAATTTTTCAACTCGGTTTTGTATTGCCAGTGGAGAAGATGTTGATACAATTTGATTTAGTTCGCTGGTCTTGTTACCCTGAAACACTTGGTCGGAGATGTTGCATAGTGTGGATGTTGATATTTGTGGTGGCTGTCAAGCTTAGCTTTGGAAATTTGAAGCATTGTTTGGATTCTGAAGTTTTTTCTGTTGGCTTATGATGAACTGTTCTTTGTTTAAGGAGAATAGAACGTGGAAGTGTTGTACTTGCATGGTTAGAAAATGGAACCGGCTGTTTTGGATGATATTATTCGGCGGCTTTTAGAGGTTCGCGGTAGACCTGGGAAGCAGGTCCAGTTATCAGAGGCAGAAATCAGGCAACTGTGCGGGGCTTCTCGAGAGATCTTCTTGCAACAACCCAATTTGTTAGAGCTTGAAGCACCCATCAAGATTTGTGGTACTTTTACTACTAAATCTTGTTCTCATATGAAAATGAATCTGACTTGCGATACTTGTTGGTTTTTCATTTTGCTTTGTTCTTATTACATGCGGTTCATCTCCACCTTAAAACCATGTGTAAAGCTCTTCTTTTCTGGTTACATTTGCTGGTTAGACCAGCATGCAGTTCATTATTAGACTTGTTGATTTGACTGTCAATTTTCCAACTCATGGATTAGATGCCAGGTGCTAATGAGACCCTGCTCTTCTTGTGTTCCTTTAATTACTACTAGTTGGCCCTGTCAAGCATTGACTTGCAAATTGAAAAAGTTATGATGCAGCCTTGGAGGCTCATGGTATCACCTCTGGGGATTAGTGTTTGATTCAATGCATTCCTTCATCATTCTCTGTCTGTTATTCTAGTCATTGGATGATGACTTTGTCTGAACTGCACTGTCTGCCCAATTACATAATCTTGCAAAGTATTTCTTTTCATCTGATTAAAATTCCCCTATCATGATGCCCTGTTAACCTCTATGTCTGCCAACTTACCATGCCATATCCTATTGCCAAGAAGTGGGAAAAAGACCTGTGTGTGCTTGCATCTTCCTGTGTTTTATTCTATCACAATAGTCCTGAAAAGACTCTTCAAACAGCCTGATGGTTATTGTTTGGATCTGCAGGTGATATTCATGGTCAATATTCTGATCTTCTAAGGCTGTTTGAATATGGCGGATTACCTCCACATGCAAACTACTTGTTTTTGGGAGATTATGTTGATCGAGGCAAGCAAAGTCTGGAGACAATATGTCTTCTACTTGCGTACAAGATAAAGTATCCAGAGAACTTCTTTCTGTTGAGGGGAAACCACGAATGTGCTTCTATTAACCGTATATATGGTTTCTTTGACGAGTGCAAAAGGAGGTTTAATGTTAGACTGTGGAAGACTTTCACAGATTGCTTTAACTGTCTACCGGTGGCTGCTCTAATTGATGAGAAAATTCTCTGCATGCATGGTGGTCTTTCTCCAGATTTGCATAATTTGGATCAAATCAGAAACTTAGCTCGGCCTACTGATGTACCAGACACAGGTTTGCTCTGTGATCTGCTTTGGTCTGATCCTAGCAAAGATGTTCAAGGTTGGGGAATGAACGACAGGGGTGTTTCGTTTACTTTTGGTGCTGATAAGGTGGCAGAGTTCCTTCAGAAGCATGATTTGGATTTGATCTGTCGTGCTCACCAGGTTTACACTCACACTTCTGTTATCCATGTTATTCCATATTGTTTTAACATGCTTGTGATTAACCCTTTAATCCCATGGATACCAAACATCATCAGCTTCTCCTTATCCTTGTATGATCAATCTTGGGTTTTTGCGGCTTGTGTTAGTTCTTGAGTGTATTTGTTGGTCTTGTGGTGGTTATCCCCTAGATTTCATTTTTTCTTACATCCATTTTACTTTTCTTTATTGCTTTGTGTGCTCTTGGATCATCTCATGTTCTCATGTGATGATGGGTTCTTGAAATCAATTCCTCTGTTTCACATCTAAAATCCTGTTGAATTTCGGCGTCATTTGCTGTTTTATATAATTCTTGGAACTCTGGAGGATATTCTTCACCATCTGCCCCTTTATCTGATCGTTTGACTTTGGTTTCACTTGTATGGTTGGTGCAGGTTGTGGAGGATGGATACGAGTTCTTTGCCAATAGACAGCTTCTAACAATATTTTCTGCACCTAATTACTGTGGAGAGTTTGATAATGCTGGTGCAATGATGAGTGTCGACGAGACGCTTATGTGCTCATTCCAAATATTAAAACCTGCCGATAAGAAGTCAAAGTTTAACTTTGGGCATGCAACTCCTGCAAAGCCTGGAAATGCTTCGGGAGGAGTTAATGTTTTTGGAAGCACAACAACAGCTAAGCCTGGTAATACACCAGCTGGGGTTAAGGTAAATGCTCGTACTGCAGTTACTTGAACTGTTATTCTTTCCATTCTATATGTTTGTTAGTGTAAGATTTCATTCTGGGATACAAGGCTCTTTTGGTAATTGGTAAATGCAAAGTTACACTTGTAAACCATGTCCTAGAGAATATTGCTTTGTATGCCAAGTTAGGTTGCATTTTAGGAGCCTATAGGTATGCAGGTTGACTTTTGCGACATTTTGGAAGAGGATAGGGTTGGTCGAGGATGGTTTTTTTTAATGATTAGATTTTCATTTGGACAGATAGATTTCAACATGTTATATTGCAGTGATGATGAATTCAGGGAACGGAATTTCTGTTGTTGGGCCACATGCTAGATTTTAGAATCCATTATGGATATTATGGTAGATTCACAATCCATATGTGATAAATCGAGAAATCTATACTGGTCGAACAAGTGTCTGATAGATTTCAGTCCATATGCATTGTCCAAAATCCAGCACTGAAATGAATGATTCAATTCAGGTTGATAAATAGATTTTGGTGAAACTGCATTGTCCAAAATCCAGCACTGAAATGAATGATTCAATTCAGGTTGATAAATAGATTTTGGTGAAACTGCATTGTTCAAAATCCAGCATCCATATGGGTGGTATTTCTTCTTTGCATGACTTGTATTGCCATGTATTTTTCCTGTTTTTCAATCTTGACTTGCTCTTTCAAGCTGCCTTTGTTACTCAATTGTCAGTCATGTTAAAAGTGCATCGTTGTTATCCTGATTTATCATTGCCATCCTTGCTTGCAGTCCTTCCTAGGCACCAAAGTATGATGATAATAGCCTTGATCTACCGTGGGTGATGGGCTTTAGATGAATGTTTAAGAATGTCCCGCGCTGCTTTTTTCCCCTATGAAGTCCAAGACTGCAAGCGAACTCGAAAGTTGAGGGGTTTTTCAGTTCACTATTGAAGGAGGAGAAGGTGGAATTGGAAAAGGGGGAGCAAGGAACTAGATGATCGGCCATGTAAGAAAGTTTGAAGAGGGAAGGCTGTAAACTCGTAGTAGCTCTTGGCGTTTGGATGATATGGTAAAACTAAATGTCACTCTTATAGGCCAGTGAAGCAACGTTGGAATTGTTTGATTGCTTCCTCCTGACTTTACCTGTTTGAATTCCTCGACCAGACTTTGTTAAACCATATTTTGCTTCCAAGCTCATCCATCTTACCGGGGTATTAGAGGGTTGATAGAATTCACTTGCATCGCATCGCATCTATGCCTCTTCATTTTTCGTTTTATGCTTCTTAATGTTTGAAACTCCCAGCTTGAGAAGGAGAAAGTGAAGTCTATGGACACTTAGTGCCTTGGTAAAGAGATATACAAGTTAAAGTTCAGACTTGACAAGAGTAACTGTTACAATCTTCTACAAAATGTTTTTTCGAATCAAGTGAGACAGAATTTGCTTGTGGTAACATTCCAGGCCTAGAGGAATTTGGAGAAGTTGAAGGGGAATGTTGCAATAGTTTTACTCCTTAGAATGCCCTCTAATGTGGCATCTCTAGCTGGATTAGAATATTAGATACTCAACCAACATAGGTGTTATGTAGGGATACCAACAAAACCCGAATCCATGGGTACCCACCCGACCCAACCCGGTCAACGCGGGTAAAACCTGTGTTGATGGGTTTTGGGCCCGGTTCGGGTTTAAACCCGCTACACTATTCACCGGGTCGGGTTGGGTTTGGGTTCGGGTTTAAACCCGCTACACAATCGTCCTAATTTAAAAGTTAAAATGACATTATTATTCTTCTTTCTTGTTTATTATTTTTATTTTATGAGATACTTAATTATAACAAACACAATTATCAACGATAAAAAAAAAACTTTATCCGTCCCTACCACTGTCTGCCGCCGCCATGAACCGCCACCAATACCCACCTCCAGTCGCCGGCCCAAAAAGACATCACGTATTAAGTTCCGGCTTGATCATTCTAAAAACATACTAGTTTAACGAGAGCCATTGAGACTTGCGTAACTGCATCGAACACCCATCCCCTAGTGTGAATCTGGTTTTTTATGGGATATGGGACTGCATATCCGAGATTCATATGTAGGCAGGTGAGTAGTGAGGTTACATTTGGCTTTTCCTTTCCTTTGGTTATTTTTGGTTTCAATATATACATATATATGTATATATGTATTGTTGCTAGAGGAGAAGGGCGATGCCAGTAGAGAGGTGGAGGGAAATTGGTGGTTTCTGCTGGCGGAGGGAATCAGCGGCGGAGGCAGGCGGAGGTTATTTTTTTTATTTTTAGGTTAGGGCGATTCGTGGTTTTTTATTTTGTTTGCTTTTGGACATTTATGTCATTTCCATTTTTAAGTTAGGGCGATATTAGTAAAGTTAGGGCGATGTTTAGCCATTCAGTTTGAAAAGAATGGAGGCGAGGCGAAGTTGAGACACAAAGTCATGGGTGGTGGGTTGCGGGTCTCGGGCCAGTTGGTGATGGTGGGTCGATTACTTTGTAGTGCGTCCTTTGTTTATCGGTCACATATTGTCGGTTAGACAATATGTTATTTACCCATAACTAACAACCGAATGATTCTAGTGGTTAAGTAACCAATTTTTTGGTTTGATTATAGGGTTTAACCGGAAATCACCAACCTTTTATCAATCCTATCTAGCATTGTGGTGGTCCTAATACCATGGCTTGACAATGATTGTAGATTGTAAGTAGATTGTCTTCCCATATGCTTTATATAGGGTAAATTGCAAGTTTGGTCACTGGAATTGCCTAAAAGGTTCACGTTTGCCACTAAAATTAATTTATTCCATCCCTGGTCACTCAAATTAGTTCAACAGTTCAAGCTTGGTCACTCTCTGTTAGTCTCCGTTAACTTTATCTGACGTGGCAGTCAACTCTGAGTGTTGACCGTTAAATAAGTGACGTGACAATTACAAAATATTTAAAATTTCCCATTTCCACATCATATTGACAACTATTAATAATAAAAATAAAAATTAATTATTATAGTCCCTGAATACATCTCTCGGACCCTGTCTCCTCCGCCTCCTCCCCTTCTCTCCTCGACTCCCAACAGCCGCAATCCCTCCGTTGTCGGCGATGACTATGCAGAGACGACTAGCCGCCACTCTCCTCCGACTCCCATCAGTAGACGGTTCTCCATCATCACTTGACAGTTCTCTACCACCATCTTGCGGTTCACAACCACCATTTTGCGTTTCTCCTCCACTATTGAGCAGAGTGACATGACAGTGGTAGTTACCTCAGCATAAGGTGCCGCCGGTGGCAAGATTTCAACCATGTCATTGTTCCGGCAACCCTTTTTGTTGCTTGACCAGAATTGAACTTTGCCACCAAATCCTTCACAACTCCAGGTGAAATATCACATTCTTCTTGGCTTTGTCTTTGAGCCATCAAATCAAACAAAATTGTCCCACTAGGTGTCCAATTTGTTTTCCGGCGAGGAAAATCTGTATTTGATTGCAATCAATGGACCTTTGACTTCTTGAACAACGACAATAACACGGTTCACACCTCTCCGAACAATGTTCGAATGAGGGTGTTTGATGTTCTTGATGGTTTTTTGAGAACAAGTTAAGTTATATTACACCTACTCCTATGGAGGTTTAGTGAGAGCTCTAAAAACTAAGGCTATGGCTAATTTGCAGAGAAAATATAAAAGTTTGACATAGTGTGTCGAATGGTTGGTTGTGGAACCCTTGCTTCATCTTCGTTTCTCCTATTTATGGCCATCAAGTGTAAACGTCGTGGTAACTGCCTCTTGGTGCTTGATGTAGGTTGCTTGACGCCTTAACTGCCTTGCGTGCTTGCCACTTGATACCTTGCTCTTTGATGCCTTCACTTGATAGCTAGCCCCTTGTATCATGGAGGTGCCTTGCTTGGTGAATGAGGGCTTCACGCTTGGTGGTACTCATGATGATCGCCCTGGCATGACGTCATACTCGATAGTTGGGTGCTTGCGGGGTTTGATGGATGCCCACTGACCCTTTTGGGGTGGAATCATGCTTGTAGCGTCTGACAAGGTGGTCTACCATGTGATGATATACATGGTTGACACTTAGAAACTTAATAACCTTGTTTACTATGTATCATGCCTGACTACTCATGAGGCCTAGCATACCTGCTACTTGTAATGATAGCACATTGTGTCTACCCCCTGCTCTGCTTGGGTACTGGAGAGGTGAGTCGCACAAAAATGACGACACCAACCCTCATTGCCTGATGTCATACATGGCACCCTTGTGGTGGTTGGCTAGTTGCTTGACTTTCGGGTAAGTGAGTGATATGATGTCAATAGTTAGCTAACTCTTTCATTCCTCCCCACTGCGTTTAGGGGTACTTGTGATGGCTCTCTTTGCATGGCTTGACGCCCTATACAAGGTGGGTAGTCGGTCCCAATAGTAGTGCTTGAACCCCTAGCATGACATCTTGCACTTAGGGCTGTCAATTTGGTTTGGTTTGGTTAACCAAACCATTAAGTATGAAAAACCAAAAACCACAAACCAAACCCTAAAAACCAAAACCAAAACCATTAAGGCCCTTATTGGTTTTTGGCAAGGTTTGGATAACCAAAAAATCAACATGTACTCATACACTCATATTTATTCCTATTTCCCTCCTTTTTATTGAATAAATCAACACGTACTCATACACTCATATTTATTCCTATTTCCCTCCTTTTTATTGAATAAACGTCATAATAATGGTAAATGACCATTACAATTTATTGGTTGGCATGCGTGTTGTAACATCCCGAACCTCGAATAATTTTTCCAGATGGCGGGCGTATATTATACGTTTCAAGGCTGGAAAAAAAAAATTAGAAGTTATCCTATACGAGATAGGATCAATGAAAGTACTTTGAAACTCTCCAAGCCTAAAAAAATGCACTAAAAAAAAATAAGGGGCTGCCAAGAATCGAACCTGAACCCTTGCCCACGTATAAGGGCAAACAATTGCCCAAACCAGTAGACCACATGGAATTTATATGTACAAAATACCATATCCTCTTTCATAAACTAAATATGCGTCGCTGCTGCAGCTGTAGATAAACTCGTACCAAGCGGTGCAGCTCTTGAAACTCGTCCCTTCAACTCCATAACTGACCTGAGGATTTAGAAGGCGGCCTTTAGCTTTATGAGGGTCTGCCTGGGCCTTAATTAGGAGTGATGAAGATCTGAAACAAGAGTTAATAAGAGGGGGAGCCTCTCTTCTTCTTCTTCCTCACTTCATATCATCATTCTCATACGACAAGAAAAGAATGGAAGGAAAGGATAGTTGACAAACGCCTATCATAACCTCTGTATGTCCAGCAAAGGTTTAGAACCCACACAAATCCCATTACGAAGCCAAAATCGCCCAACCAACTCAACGGAAATTCTTCGCCGATACTTTTGCCGTAACCTTTTCGTCAACCTAACAAGCGCTACAAAAGGCAGTATCAGTTACGAAGCTTGATACCGTTGCGAAGAGCAAGTCTCCACGAGCATCACAGAGTTTACGGAATTGAATTCCGAGCTCAGACGAGGGAAAAACAAGGCCGGGAAGTTGGTACGCGAGGTAGGAAAATTTCCAGTTTTCTGCAGATTTTGGGACATGCAGAAAATTAACAATTAATCCGTAATTTCGTACTAACGATGATCAGCTCGCAGTTTCTTCGTTTGACGTCCAAACGACGAACCATTTTCGCCTACAGGACCGTAGAAACAAGGAGAATTTTTAGGAGCCAATCTCTGGAATTTTAGAACTTAATTCCCGACTTGGAATCGGCTAAATTAAGGTGTGTGGGGATTAAGAGGATCTTAATTATTGCATCGATTATTTATGCTTGATTTGCATATTTGGATGGATGGATTACTGTGGGTGACGAATTATTTGTTGATATGATAATTTGGTGAGTATTCTTGATTGTTATGGACTTTACGGTGTAAATATCGGTATTTGACCGCGACTGGGTTATTTATAATTATTTTAATGACATTTGTGTGAGGATTTTAATGAAGGAAAGTGAATTTTGAGTTAAGGACATTTTTAACCGCGACTGGGTTATTTATAATTATTTGCGTTGGCGCTATTTCGTGATATTGTTGATGAATTTTGGATGAGGAACGGTGATATGGTACTGCTGAGTAGCTTTACGGGAGAATGAGATGATTTATGTGATTTGGTATTGGATGATGAAATAGTTGATTTTTTTTAAAACGTCGAGTTGATAATCGACGGAAAATATATATATGAACTGGTTAATCCGTAAGATTACATTGATTCCGGATTGATTGTGATGGATGAGAAAAATGGAAATGGTTTGATTCGTGATCATATTAATTCACGTAGATATAGAAAGGGTCTGCATTTACCCTCACCCCTTGAGAGTGGGTAGATTTAGCTCGCTTATGCGATTTAGTGTTGTGGTTGCATGAGCACCACGGATGAGTGTTGTGGTTAAAAACCACGGATTGAGTGTTGTGGTTGCATGAGCACCACGGATGATGATTTGCTCGAGCGAGGGTAAGTGTATGGTGACCTTGGCGCCATTAATAATTAACCGGAATTTCCATATCATGCATTCATTATGTGTTCGTGAAATTAAGTGATTATCTTATTGGATAAATTGATTTGGTGATGATTAGTTGGTGGATTCGATAATTTGATCGGTAATTTATATATGATGATTTAAGATGGCATCTAGAGTAATAATTTATGATTGATTATGATTGTTTGATTAGCTGATTGCGGTCCCAAAATTAGGTCGTGGGAAAGATCCACACACACAGCATAGTTGCTGACCCACGTCTGTTTTCAGGCTCGCAGGTGCAACTAGGATCGGACTACTGAGGCTGCCCTATCCTTCTGTACTACCATCATGAGGTAGTTTGGAACACTGTTCTGTCATGGTCACCTAGGATTTTTGCTTTGAGTGTTTGAATAATAAACCCACATTTTGTAAAATTCAATAAGTGGGTTGAGATTCGAATAATGAGTTTGTATGATAACGGTTTATGTTTGTGTTTAATTATCGGATATGATGTTTGAGATGATCGAGTTCAACCAGTAACACCGATGATTTGGCTGCGCGGTTGAGCCACGGGTTCAACCATAGAGATTATGGGTGGGGTGTTACACGTGTCAAAAGAAACAAAAAAAAATATTTGTTGATAAATAATTTTATTCTTATTGGTTTCTTAATGGTTTCTATTGGTTTTTCGGTTTTAACCAAACCAAAACCATTAAGTTGCTTATTGGTTTAAAACCAAAAAACTGAAACCATTAGCTTTCCAATTGGTTTGGTTTCGGTTAAAACCAAAAAACCAAAACCAAATGGACAACCCTACTTGCTTGACCCCCCTTGCGGTTGAGTCTCAACACTTAGCCAAATTTTGCCTTTCTTTGCAACCACGTTCTAGGGACTCGCGATGCTCTTCTTCCCTTGCCACATCTAGAGGTAGTTGATATCACCCTCCTTGCATGACATCATGCTTGATACCCGGGTGCAAGGTAGGTAGGTGACCATGGTACTTGGTGCTTGCCCCCCCTCCCCCGGATGATGTCATGCTTGACCCCCTTTGTGGTGGGATCTCAACACTTAACCTAATTTTCACCTTCTTTTGCCGCCACATACTCAATACCCCGAGTGCAAGGTAGGTAGGCAGCCATGGTAATTGGTGCTTGACCCCCCTTGGACGATGTCATGCTTGACCCCCTTTATGGTTAATGTCAACCCTTACCAATTTTTGCATTCTTTCCCCATCACATGTAGGGATACTCTCGATGGCCCCCCTTGCACGACATCATGCTTGATACTGGAGTGCAAGGGTAGGTAGGTGGTCATGGTACTTGGTGCTTGACCCCATTGTGGTGTCATGCATGACCCCCCTTGTGGTTGAGTCTCAACACTTAGCCAAATTTTGCCTTCTTTCCTTGCCACGTCTAGAGGTAGTTACTCGAGGTAGGTAGGCGGCTGGTGGGACGAGATTTGGCTAAGTATGGTGGGGTGCCCACTTGGGTGGTTGATGTTGAAGGGTGTCAATGCTTGGCTTTTGACCCCTCTTGCATGAGGGGTGAGTGTTTGGTGGGTCAAGGGGTGTGTGTTGAGGTACCTGGTATGAAGCCCGAATTTAATTGCATGATTGGTCACTGAAATTACAAAAAACGTTCATGTTTGGTCACTGAAAATATTTAAATCCAATCTTGGTCACTCAAATTAGTTAAATGGTTCAAGTTTGGTCACTCTCCGTCCATTTCCGTTAACTCTAGCTTACGTGGCAGTCAACTTTCCTAGTTGACCGTTAAATATGTGACGTAACAATTAAAAAATTATTAAAAATAAAAAAATAAACTTTTATATTTTCCACTTCATTATTACATTCATTGAAATAAAAAAATAAAAAATTAATTCCTTTTCTACACACCCCAAAACCTCTTTTTTTTTTCTTCTGCAAATGCGTCGACTCGTCGCTCCAATCCGCCTTCGACCTCAACGCCTGCTTCGATTCCGGGCCGGCGTTCCCTCGCTGCTGATCTCTGGAGGTCCACCGCCGACGCCCCGTCCCCCCACGGCCACCACCACCACCATTTCCACCGAGCACCATCCCCTTCCCCATCCTCCTCCCCTGCCGCGTCTTAGAATTTGAAAGATCGAGCCGTCGAGGGAGGAGGAGCAACAATTTCATCCGGCTGAAGCGGTCCTACTCGTTCGGATTCGAGCGTTCGGAGAGGATGCTGGTGACGGAGCCGGCGACAGATCGAGCAGGAGATCATCGGCGTGGAGCAAGCGGCCGTCCCCATTCGGATCGTACCTGTCGAATTCTTCCAAGCATAGATTGTTCTCGTCGTTCAGGTACTACTACAGATCGGGGATCAAATCACCCTTCTTCAGGCGGAGATCTGGAGGCGGAGGCGGCTTCTTCTCCCTCTCGGAGCGATTCCCCGCGCACCACCACCACGGCGGCGACGGTTCTTCGAGGCGGAGCAAGTCCATGACAAGTCCGATGTTCCTGAGACCGTCGTCGGTGTTCTCGTAGAGCCGGCTGAGGTGTGGGGATCCGGAGGCCCTAATTTCTCCGGACAGATTCAGCCACAGCATGAGGTGAAATGTGACGTCGAGGTTACAACTCGTCGTCAAAGCGGTGGGGTTTCTACGGCGGCGGGCAGGTGTTGGAATTTCTTTTTCTTTTCTTTCTTTTCTCTGGCGTGGGAAGAGAGAGAGAGGGAGAAGAATTAATAGAGGTGGGGGAGAGGCATTTAATGAAAAAAATTGACCAGAGAGGGAAGGGAAAGAATTAATAGAGGAGGAGGACGACGATTGTCCATAGGAAGACGCGGCAGGGGAGGAGGATGGGGTCGGGTAGGGTATTAGGTTTTTTATTTATTTTTTATTTTTTAATGAATGTAATAATGAGGTGGAAAATATAAAAAATTAATTTTTTAATTTTTAATAATTTTTTAGTTGCCACATCACTAAGTTAACGGTCAACTTTGAGAGTTGACTGCCACATCAGTCAAAGTTAACGGAGTTGGACGGAGAGTGACCAAACGTGAACAGTTTGAGTAAACTGAAGGACCACCAATGGATTTAAATATTTTGAGTGACCAAACTTGAACGTTTTTTGTAATTTCAGTGACCAATCGTGCAATTAACCCCCCAAAATTCCATCATTCAATCCCAACTTAAGCCAATTTAATTAATGTGCTTAATTTGGCCTTATAAATCACTACCATTCCTTGAAAATAATCAATGTGGTATTGATTGATTTTTTAGTGGTAAACAGTTTTGTTTATTTTTTTATTTTATTGTGATAATGAGGTGGAAATTTTAAAAAAAATAATTTTATTAATTTTTTAATTGCCACTTCACATATTTAACGGTCAACTTTTAGAATTGATTGCCACGTCAGATAAAGTTAACGGAGAGTGACCGAATTTGAACGCTTGAACTAATTTGAGTAACTACAGATGAAATAAATTAATTTTAGTGGCAAACATTCCAGTGACCAAAATTGAAATTTGCCCGCTTTATATATGTTGAAATTCATTTGATTTTAATGGTTTTCACATTTTTACATATTATGTTAAACCGAGATAAATTGATTGTAACTGATCGAATCACACCACTTGCTAAACCAACACAGCAATATAAACTAGTTTGACAACCTTGCTTAACATAAGCTAGTGCCTGGTAGTGTGGTATTTGTTGTGTTAATGTCATGACAGCCGGTTGAACCTGGTATAACCAGTGTTGGTCATGAAACAGTTGGAATAATATCAGTATGATCGACATGATCGATCTCCGGCCTCTAAACAAATTAACATTATTTTAGTAAATTTAATTAAAAATTTCATTTATATTTTGTTTTATGAATTAAAAAATTGAATGTTTGATATTATTTGTTAGTTTCAAATATGTTTCACATTTCTACATATTTATTAAACTAACACGAACCAATCGTAGGATCTTTACCGCTTGATATACCGATGCATATATATAAACCGGTTTGACATCTTGAGCGGGTAAATGCTAAGTTTGGTCATTGAGTTTACTAAAACGTGATGTGTTTAGTCACTGAAAAATATTAATATCAATTTTGATCACTAAGTTTTGTAAAACATGCATGTTTGGTCACTCTCTGTTCGTCTCTGTCCAACTCCGTTAGTTTTTTTGATGACGTGGCTAACAGAATCGCCTAGTCAGCCAATTTTAACCCAAAATAGTTTAAATCCGACTCGCCATTTCATAAACACCCAACCCCTAACATGACCCATAACCCCTGGAAACCCCTCTCCTCTGTCACCCGCCACCAAGAAGAAGATCATTCCTTCCTCTTTCCCTTTCCAACTGATGACGAGCTGCCCGCAACGAATCAAAATGAGAACAAAAATCCATATCCATATCTCTTCCGATGAATCACTTCCCAAATCCTTACTGCCTTCCGCTTAATCATCGTTAGCCCAAAATAAACCAAACACGATTTTGTGTAGGGTTTGAAATTGGGAAGGAGCAGATTGTGAGGGTGAATAAGGAGAGCATGCGCAAAGGGATGGAGAGGGGGATTTTGGGGCCCCGCTAAGCAAATAGAAAGTGACAAAAGAAGAGACAGATATGGTGAGCAAGAGATGAAGGTGTGGAGTAAAAGGAAGAGAGAGAGAGAGACCAGTTGTTTGTGAAAGTGGTCGAGGAATAGAGAGATAGAGAGCGACTTTGTTTTGATTGTGTTGCTCTAACAACATCGGGATTTGATTATTGAGAAACCAAACATCTCTAATGCTTGCAGATCTCTGAACAAAGTAGAGCAAATTGAGGCGAGCTTGGAAGTTTCCCGACGTTGGAGGTCGGGGACCTAGCGGTGGTAAGGACCGAGGGTGACTGCTTGTGGGAAGGAGTGGCGATGCTGGATAGGGACGAAATATGAGAGGTGGAAAATGGAAGGGCAGGTCTGGGCGACGGCGTTGGGCTGAGATGAAAGAGGGAGTAGATCTGGAGAGCTTGGGCGACTAAATAAAGTAGGGTAAGATCAATGGGTTGGGTATCTAATGTGGCGGGCGGGTCGGGTTTTAAGTTTTTCGGGTTAAATTTGAGTGACTTGACATCTCCGTTAGCCACGTCAACAAATAACTGACGGTGTTAACGAAGACTGACGAAATGTAATGCAGAGTAACCAAACGTGGAATATTTTACTAATTTGAATGCTCAAAATTAATATTAATTTTTTCAGTGACTAAACAATTAGCGTTTTAGTAAATCCAATTTTGGCATTTACACCATCTTGGCCATTCGCCCATTCGGCATTTGTTTGACGTTGAATTTGAAAAGGCGGAGACGGGAATATTGAATAGAACGGCAATAAAGAAAACGAAACCCTAAACCCAAAATCGAATCCCGGTAGGTCTCATGCGTTCATCCCTCCCTTTCACCGGAAGGAAGCTTCGTGGGCTGCTCAGGCTCTCCGCTACCCCGTAGGGATTCGAGTTGGTTTAGATTGTCGCTTGTAGTCAACGGTGGACGACATTCTACGATCATTCCGTTGCTTCATCCATTTCGATTGATCAGATTGAAACCTGCTTTTTTTCTCCTTGGTTGCTCCGTTACCTTCCTCGTTCACGCCGCTGCCGTCTCCCGCTCTCCTTGCTCTAAGCTCGTCTCTCTCTCTCAGCAGAGTGCCTCGCTTTCTATCTGTATCCAAAGTCGTTGACTAGCCAGTTGTGGTGCCGCAGCTGCCTGCGCGGCGCATTTCCTCTGCTCCACTCAAAGGAAACTCCCTCTCCTAACTCCATCCCACCGCCGTTATCGTGGTCCTGAGGTCACTACTCCTCCACTCTCGTTACCTGCGGTTATTTTTACTACTCTGCTTTTATTTCCTGTCACCTTGCTCAGTGGTTTTTTTTTTTTTTTTTGTAATTTCATCGGGCGTTGTTCTATCCGAGCATTTCTTGCTCTGTGTATCTTAGGACGTTCCTCAATTTCTGTGGTTTAACTCCTCCACCTTTCAATTTTCCAGCTCTCTCCTTAGCCTCCAGTCTTCCCGTTGAAGAGCAGCTCCTGAATTTGTTAACATCGTCTGGAGCTAAAGGTGGGGTTTTGGGCCTTTTTTCAGCTCCTTTGTTCATTGGCAGTATGTCAGTACTCAGTAGTATTGATTTGGTTCGCTGGTCTTGGTACCCAGAAACACTTGTGAAGAGCTTGCATGTAGTGAGGATGTTGATATTTGTGGTACCTATCAATCGTAGCATTAGAATTCTTACATGGCAAATTTGCATCCTTTATTGGATTCTGAAGGTGGTTCAAATTTGTCTTATGATGAACTGTTCTTTGTTTCAAGAAAAAAATAAAGTGAAAGTGTTGTACTTGCATGGTTAGGAAATGGAACCGGCTGTTTTGGATGATATTATTCGGCGACTTTTGGAGGTTCGTAGTAGACCTGGGAAGCAGGTCCAATTATCTGAGGCCGAAATAAGGCAACTCTGTGGGGCATCTCGAGAGATCTTCTTGCAACAACCCAATTTGTTAGAGCTTGAAGCACCCATCAAGATTTGTGGTACATTTACTGCTACCTGATGTTCTCATATGCAATTGAATGAACTTGCGTTGTTTGTTGGTTTTTCATCTATCGTTGTCCTCATTACATGTGGTTCATCTCAACCTTTAAGTCGACATGTGAAGCTTTTCTTTTACGGCACCTTATAACATTTGTTGGTTTAGCTGTAGGTTCCCTGAAACATGGATTAGATGCTAGGGGTGGCTCCCTGCTCTTTTTGTGTGCCTATAATAACTAATTAGTTCTCCCCCGTAAGGCTTGACTCTTAAATTGAAATATTAGGATTTGAACACTGGGGGCTTGTGGTATAATATCCGAGAAGAGTGAATCTTTCATTTAATTCAGTGCTTCATCCTTCCTTGCTGATGATTCTTGTCATTGCATAATAACTTGCATGAAGCTCACTGTGGGCTATTAGATTTTTCTGGAGAATCTTCAAAGGCTCCTTTCAATGATTTTAATTCTCCTTTTATGAAGGCCTGTTGACTTTTATCTAACCTGAATTTCCATACTCGACCCTATGTCATCCTGGAGAAGAAGGCGGAAAATGAGAGTGGGAGGCTGGGGGCTTTATATATTACGTGTCTGAGCTGGTTTCTTCCTTTATTATTCTATCACTTACGGAATCACACAGCTTTCCTGAAAGTCTATTCAACATACATGGCTGATGGGCATTATTGGTGATCTGCAGGTGATATCCATGGTCAATATTCTGATCTTCTTAGGCTATTTGAATATGGCGGATTACCTCCAAATGCTAACTACTTATTTTTGGGAGATTATGTTGATCGAGGCAAGCAAAGTCTTGAGACAATATGTCTTCTACTTGCATACAAAATAAAGTACCCAGAGAACTTCTTTCTCTTGAGGGGAAACCATGAGTCTGCTTCTATTAACCGTATATATGGTTTCTTCGACGAGTGTAAAAGGAGGTTTAATGTCAGACTGTGGAAGACATTCACGGATTGCTTTAATTGTCTCCCAGTGGCTGCTCTAGTTGATGAGAAAATTCTCTGCATGCATGGTGGTCTTTCCCCAGATTTGCATAATTTGGATCAGATCAGAAACTTGGCTCGCCCAACTGATGTACCAGACACAGGTTTGCTCTGTGATCTGCTGTGGTCTGATCCTAGCAAAGACGTTAAAGGCTGGGGAATGAATGACCGGGGGGTTTCGTTTACTTTTGGTCCTGATAAGGTGGCAGAATTCCTTCAGAAGCATGATTTGGATCTGATCTGTCGTGCTCACCAGGTTACACCCATAATTTTTTTGTTTGTAATATTTCATATTGCTATCATGTATTCCTCATTAACCCTTTAAGACGGTTCACAACACAATCAGGAGCTTTTCCTTTAAGATGTGTTCTTCAATCGTTGTTGTGGCTGCTTCTGATTCTTGATTGTATAGGATGGTCTTATTATCCATTTGCTTTTCTTTATTGCCTTAACTGGTATACTTCTGTCTCTCATCTTCTCATGGAGGAATTGATCTTGATATAAATTCCTTTGATCCTTTGCATATAAAGTCCTCTATCCTCTGATATCTACTTTTGCTCTTATATGGAGTCCATTTGTGGCTGCTTCTGATTTGATTGTATTCGATGGTCTTCTGGTAGTTTTCTATTTGCTTACATCCATTTGTTTTTATTTATTGCCTTAATTGGTACACTCCTGTCTCTCATTTTCTCATGGAGGAATGGATTCTTGATATCAATTCCTTTGATCCTTTGCATCTAAAGTCCTCTGTCTGGCATCTCGTTTTCATCTTATATGGAGGCCTTAGAGCTATTTGGAGGATAGTTTTCAGTATTTGGGCCTTTGGCTGACCGTTTGACTTTAGTTTTCCTTTGATGGTTGGTGCAGGTTGTGGAGGATGGATACGAGTTCTTTGGCAACAGACAACTTCTAACCATATTTTCTGCGCCGAATTACTGTGGGGAGTTTGATAATGCTGGTGCAATGATGAGTGTGGATGAGACACTTATGTGCTCATTTCAAGTATTAAAACCTGCTGACAAAAAGTCGAAGTTTAACTTTGGGTAAATCACCAGGAGGCACCAGCAGGGTTTTAGGTAAATTCTAGACCTGTAGTTGCTTGAACTAATCATCTTTCCATTCTAGAAGTTTCTGAATTTAAATCTTGATGCTGGCATTGAAGTTGCACTTAGCCATGTCCTAGAGAGTCCAGCTTTGTATCCTGAGATATGCGACATTTTAGGAGTCAGTAGGTGTGTAAGTTGAGTTATATACTGTTCAGGGGAGGTTTTTGTATGATGTTTTCGAATGATGAAATTTAAAATGGATAAAGATTATATTTCATATTTCAAATGTTACTTTTTGGAAAGATAGATTTGGAGAATAGGGCCATATATTAGGATTTTTTTCCGATGAACCATATGTTAGATTTTAAATCCATTAGGATTATAATAAATCAAGTCATTGATCTTGAAATCTATATTGCTCCATTCTTCTGTGATTTTAGCAGAGAAATTCATTACTCCACTAGATTTCAGTGAAAATTCTTTATAGAAAATCCAGCACCTCAATGAATGAGTTTGGTCAAACTGCATTGTCCAAAATCCAGCATCTTGATATTACTTATTTACATGAGACCGTCTCTGTTTTATGTTTTTTAGATTATTACTTGCTCTTTGAAGCTGCCTTTGTTAATCAAAAGCAGTCGCATTAGATATGCGTCGCCTCCTGATTATCCTTGCTATCATTGCAGTTCTTCCTCGGTACCAAAGTACGACGATAAGCCCTCAGATTTACTGTGGGTGATGGGCTTTAGGTGAGTGTTTAAGAATGCCCAAGATGCAATCAAATGTGAAGATTAAGGTGCTTTTAGTTCATTATTGGAGGAGAAAAGGTGGACTAGAAGAGCGGCCATAAAACATCCATATGATTTGATGTGGAAACCACTCTAATGGCTGGAAACCGGTGAACTGACGTCGGAGTTACTTGATTGCTTCCCCCTTAAATTTCTTCTTGTTTTAACTCCAAGACCGGACTGTTGGTCGTATCTTGCTTCTAATCCGATGTGTTTGCCTGCTTCATATACTCCATTCGAAACTGAACTAAGAAAGGTAAATGTTTTCCCTTTGCTGTTGTGAAGCCAAACCTGGTCCCCTGAAGGTAAATAACATGTTTGTGCAGAGTACCAAGGTAGGGTTATGCTCGCGAAGTAGGTTGATCTATATGTGATAGAACGAGGTTTGGCAAGTGGAGCTAGTGCTTTAGCAGAGTCAATCGAGCGTCTGAAGGGCCAAAAGGTCCATGAAAAATGGATCGTCAGTAGCCATATACTTGTAAGCAGTCCCTGGCATATGGATGAGTAGTGCCATAGATGGGAGTCTAGAGCTGGATCGAATAAGAGAGTGACGACATGGTTGAGAATGGAAGCTCGCAGGAATGCAAAGGAGGCACTTCATCTCAGCGGTAGCATGTACAATGGCGAGATTGTGGGATTCGCTTTTGGTACAACTTAGGTTTCTCATCTTTGTCTAATTCAATTTCAGTTTGATTTGCTTTAGTTTCGTATTGTTAAAAGAATCTACAAAATCAAAAGCAAATTTAATTTAATTTAGTAATTATCATAATTCCAATTTAACGAAAGAAAGAATACGTATACATTCGTCGACAGATTATTGGCCAAATCAAACTCATGACTTTGTGTCTACCAAATCCTTAGATGGGGTGAGCCGTGATGGAACCACAAACAGAAAGTCACGTCCTCTTAAGAAAAAAGATACAGGGTGGAGAAGAATTAGTTAATATGATTAATTATTGGCCGATCTGCCATTCAACCTATCTGATCTGTTCTTGAATCTTGAGAGATTCTCTTTTTTCTTTTCTTCCTCTTTTTCCATGAATTTTTCCTTGTATTTTTGCCTTTAGGCCGTCTAGCTTCTGACTGGTTGGTGGGAAGAACAAAGACCATGTTCCTACATTCTCTTTCTTTCTTTGCTTCCTTTCGTTTCAAGGTCTTATACTTAACTGGATTTGGGCTCACCACTTAGCCGGATGAATTACTATGTCAGTGGTAAAAACAATATGACCACATGAACTTTGTATCTATTGGGTTTAAGCACCGACTTTTGTGTACACATCTTAATGTGTTATCTTTCTTTTATTTCATCAAACGAACTAGGTGAAGGTGTTATTAGTAATCTCTCATCTCATAATTGAATTTTTATCTTCATAGTTCATTATCCTACATTAATGGGCATTTATGAAAGTAATATATTGTTGATGTTATGCAAATGTGACTATAAATAAAGCATTCCATTATACTAAAAACATATGAGTGTTTTCCGGTGAGGAAACTCGAGTGGTTGATTTCAATTAATGCACATTTTACTTTTTGAACAACGACAAAACACGGTTCACACCTCTTCAAATAATGTTCGAAAGAGAGTGTTTGATGTTTTGTTTTTGATGGATGAGAAAACTAAGATAAATTACTTCTACTCCAATGGAGGTTCAGTGAGAGCTCAAGAAACTAAAGACTACATTTATGGCTACATTGGAGAGAAAGGATAAAATTTGATATTGTGTGTCAAATGTTTGGTTGTGGAACTCTTTTCCGTCTTCGTTTCTCCTATTTATAGCCACCGGGTGTAACGACCTTGGTAACCGCCTAGGTAACTGCTAGCTGACCTCTTGCTCCAAACCACCTCAGGTCCTCATTGTAGCCTTGACTTGTGTTGAGTATAGCTCCATCTTGTCGCCTCGTCCTAAATAGATGGGGTTGGAGCCTCCTTTCCTTGCCTCCATCATTGTGCTTACGATTCCTTGATAGCCTAGAGACCTCATACTTAGTCTCCATGTCCCTCTCATCTTCGTACCACCCTCCATCTTGTCTCCTTTCATTGATCATGTGTTGATGGGATGAGAACTTAGCCCCTTTACCCATCAAGACTCCACACTTAGTTTTGGAGTGCTCATCATTGTATCATATTGTCTACTCATAATGTCTTCCCTTTGGGGTCCCATAATTAGCCTCGTCATCTTGCCGACAGCTTGGTACCCTGTCGACTTCTTGGCTACCAAGCCTGTCTCATCGCTTTGATATCCTCTGCCACCAAATTCATGTCTCGCCGACTTGGTCACCATACTAAGTTTTTGTACGGCTCTCTAGTTAGTACCCGAGTTAGTACCCTATGGCCTGGCCACCAAGCCTGTTTCGTCGACTTGGTATCCGAATTTAGTCAAATTTCATATCTTGGTACCAAACCTACCTTGCCGGCTTGGTATCTTCCCTTGGTTGCATACTTAGCCAATTTTTACATATCAATATCAAGCCTGCCTTGCCAGCTTGGTACCCTCTTGGCTGGCTACCAAGTCTGTCTTGTTTCCAAACTTGGCTAAATTTCATATTTCAATACCAAGCCTGCCTTGCAGGCTTGGTACCATCTTGGCTTCATAATTAGTCAATTTTCATAACTTGATACAAAGTCTGCCTTGCCGGCTTAATACCCTATTTGCTCCATACTTAGCTAAATTTTGTGTCTTGGTACCAAAACTATCTTGCCGGTTTGGTACCCTCTTGGCTCCATACTTAGCCAATTTTTATGTCTTAGTACCAAGTCTGCCCTCTTGGCTAGCTACAAAGTCTGCCTTGTTTTCCATACTTAGCTTTTTTTAGAGTCATATTTCATACCAATGGGGAGGAGATCGCTGACCATGGAGGCCATGGAGACTGGTCGGCCACCTGTTTATGTTACTTAATCGATGTGGTACAAATTGATTTTTTATAGGTAAACAATGAGTAGATAATAATTCTTCTCTACTATTTCGTGTCGTCTTTCTCCATTTTTGTTCTTATAATTGTTCGTGTTCCTATATTTTCTTAGCCATTGACATTTTGTTAAGAATTTTACCAGGGTATTGTCTGTCGATAGTAGTAACTAACTCCTTGCAACAATTGATTGCACGAAACAATAAATGGTTGGTCATAGAATGTGCTCTTTTTCTATGAGTAAGAATTGAAATCCTACCCTAATAATCACTAGACAAGGCGATCAACCACCACACTACACAATTATGGTTAAACATCAAGGTTGTCAAACTGAATTAGTTTGACGTTTAAGGTCCAGATTTTTTTTTTTACAAAAGATAATTTTATATTGATTTCAATGAAAAGATAGTTACATGCTGAAAGCCAGCCAAGTCTTATAATTAAAGACACGACTCATGGTCCGGTACAAAGAAAGGGTCTTCCTAGCCACCAAATGGGCTACCCTATTACTGTTAGAAACGGAACAACAACAAGATGAGGATACCGAATCTGGAGCTGAGTCGCGGACTAGGTCGCTTTCTTTAAGACGTTCGCGGCACTGCCCTCGATGCGCACGACAGACTATCAACCGGTCGTCTCCAGGATAAAACAGCTCCTCTGTGTACTCGCGGTTTTGTGCGAAAACCGGAGCTCTCTGAACACTCTCTCTATTGTGTTTATGCTCGTTGTGGTGTGTTTAGAGGGGCTGGGGAGGCGGCTATTTATAGGAGCCGAACCCCTAGGAATATACCCTCTTGCTTGGGGAATAAGTCGGATTAATTAAGGAAGATAATTACTTCCTTAATTAAAACCGTCGGTTAGGATAAATCCTGCGGAGATTATCCTTCGAATATTCCTTTTCAATCGATTATCCCTTGGAATATTCCTCAGAGTAACCGATTAATAATTAATTATTAAATAATTAATTTCGTTCGGAATTTCTCCAAAAAATATGTATATAGTCTCAAGCCATCCAACCAACCAACCAACCAACCGACGGACGGACGGACGGCGCGCGCGCGTGTGTGTGGTGGTCCGTTAGGTCCTCCCTCTCCCACAAAAGTGGGTCACCCCAAGGGGCATGCCCTTAGGAGAGAGGCTCCTATCTTTATACTCATTTCACCAAGTAAAACTACCAATGTGGTAGTTTTTCCACTTGAGACTCTATAGCTTTCAAAGCTATTCATACACATTTCCAACAATCCCCCACTTGAATAGTTTTGAAACTATCTCTGAGCATTAACAGTTCCATAAGATCGGGCATAAGCTAAGGTATCGCGAAGATTTGAACCTTAGCGTAGTGGTTACACTTCCGATTTCATAAGGGTGACTCGTAGTCTTGAACCCTATCTCAGACAGTGTAGCACACCGGATCTTTTCATTGAGTTGTGTTCTCTTCTTAGCCCGTGCGTTTATGGCCATGCACGTTATCCTGGTTTAGTGAACGCTCTAGCAACTTTGTGCCTCTCAAAGTTCCATAGAGAGCGGCCCCACTCCCACATTCACATAGGTGAGTCTATCAGGAGTACCCCCAAAGTAAAGTACTCCACCCCACATAGGGTATAGATCTCATTAAGAGTTATTAACTCAACCTCCATTGCTTTGGGATTCATGCTTCATTATGCATGAACTTTTCGCATACTACTCATGACTTGTTATTACCCATTGAACCCATTTCTTGGGATCTCCAGTCTATTGGGTCGGGTTACCATCACTTGTAGTCCGTGGTTCGGTAGGCATAAGTCCCATACCCTTGGCGGTATTCTGGACTTTCTCTCTAGGTAATCCTTTCGTCAAAGGATCAGCTAGATTCTGTTCGGATCTTATATGATCTACCCTCACTGCTCCTATTGTTAGGAGTTCTCTAACAGTACTGTGCTTACGACCAATCTGTCGTTTCTTTCCGTTATAGAACCGGTTCTCAACTTTAGCGATAGCTGCGGTACTATCACAATGTATCAATACCGGAGGGACCGGGCTTTCCCATAGGGGAATCTCTGACAACAATCCTCTCAACCAACTTGCTTCTTCACTAGCCGTTGCTAGTGCTATCATCTCTGATCCATAGTTGATTGAGCTAGGATTGTTTGTTTCTTTGACTTCCAAGACACAGCTCCACCAGCGATGTTAAAAACATATCCGCTGGTTGTCTTGGAGTCATCTGATAGGGTATTCCAATCCGCATCACTATACCCTTCTAGTACAGCGGGAAACCTTTGATAGTGTATACCAAGGTTTGCTGTTCTCTTGAGGTATCTCATGACCCTCTCTATAGCATTCCAATGCTCTCTACTAGGACAACTGTTAAACCTGCCAAGCAACCCCACGACATATGCAATGTCTGGTCGAGTGTAATCCGCAGCATAACGGAGACTGCCAATGATGCTAGCATATTCTGTTTGTCTTACACTGTCTCCAGTGTTCTTGAATAGCTTTACACTAGCATCATACGGAGTACACGCAGGTTTACAGTCGAAATAGTTATACTTCTTCAAGATCTTCTCTATGTAACTAGATTGATCTAGAGAATAACCATTTGCTGTTCTAGTTATCTGGATTCCAAGCATAAACTTTGCTTCTCCCAGATCTTTCACCTCAAAGCTCTCTTTTAACATGGCTTTCGCTTCATTGACCACGTGAATATTTGTACCAAATATCAACATGTCATCTACATACAAACATATGATAGTGCAAGTGTTATTCTCTGACTTGCAGTAAATACACTTGTCACTTTCATTCACCTTAAAGCCATGTGAGAGAACGAGAGTGTCAAACTTCTCATGCCACTGTTTTGGAGCCTGTTTCAAACCATATAATGATTTGTCCAACTTACAGACTTTCGAGGCATGTTCAGGGATAACAAACCATCCTGGTTGTTCCATATAGATTTCTTCATCTAGATCACCGTTCAAAAAAGCAGTCTTAACATCCATTTGGTGTACCACGAGATTGTTCAAGGCAGCAAGAGCAATCATGACACGAATGGATGTTATTCTAGATACTGGTGAATAGGTGTCGAAGAAATCTATATTCTCTCTCTGCCTGTAGCCCTTGACTACTAGGCGAGCTCGGAACCTTTCGATTGCACCATCAGGTTTCCGTTTCGTTTTTAGAACCCATTTATTACCTAAGACTTTGCAGCCAGGAGGTAAGTCTGTTAGATGCCAAGTCTTATTAGCCTCTAACGATTCCATTTCATCTATAACGGCCTCATTCCAAAAGTCTGCATCTATGGAAGTTAATGCTTCCTGCAAACTTTTTGGATCCTCTAGGGTGTATGCTGTAGTAAAGTCATCACCAAAATCTTTAGAGATTCTAGCTCTTTTACTTCTTCTGAGTTCATCCTCAGATCCAACACCCCCACTTGTTCCGTTATCTCTAATAGCGGGTAGTACATTACCCCCACTATTTCTCGTTTTAAATGGAAATCGTGTCTCAAAGAAATCAGCATCAATGGATTTACTGTACGAGCATTCAAATCATAGAATCTATATGCCTTACTATTGGCCGCATAGCCAACGAAGACACATTCATATGTTCGACTAGCCAACTTAACCCTCTTAGGATCAGGAATTCTTACGTAGGCCAAACAGCCCCACGTTCTTAAATAGGACAGATTAGGTGGCTTATTCTTCAAGATCTCATAGGGTGATTCTTTTCTATTTGTTTTTGGAAGACGATTTAGCAAATAGCAAACCGTCAACAAAATATCACCCCACCAAGAAGAAGCAGCTCCAGAATTGAGCATAATAGCCACAACTAATTCTGTAAATGTCCTATTTTTCCGCTCAGCTTTACCATTCATTTCTGGTGAATATGGTGCCGTGGTTTCATGAATGATACCATGTGAGCTATAGAATTCCTTGAAGGGATTAGAGTCATACTCTGATCCTCTATCGCTCCTAAGTCTTTTTATCTTTCGATTGCACTGATTTTCGAATTCAACCACAAATACCTTGAACATGTCAAGGGCTTCACTTTTGTTTTTCATCAAATAAACAAAGCAATAATCAGAGCAATCATCTGTGAAAGTGATAAAGTATCTCTTGCCAGACCTAGTTAACGTCCCATCTAGTTCACAAATATCAGAATGAATCAGATCTAAGGGTTCTGATTCTCTACTCACAGATTTATGGGGCGTTTTCGTTATTTTAGCTTGGCTACAGAAATCACATTTATCAAATTCATTCATTGAGAGTTTAGGGATATGTCCTAGCTTGCTTAAATTCTTCACAATTCGTGTGTTCACATGACAGAGACGAGCATGCCAAACATTCAAATCACACACCATGTAAACTGAAGAATTCATCTTATTAATTTCGACATTCAACTTGAACATCCCATTACATGCATATCCCTTTCCCACAAAACTCCCATTCTTAGTAAGGGTATACAAGTCTGCCCCAATAGATTGATTAAACCCAGCCTTATTAAGAAGATATCCCGAAACAAGATTCTTCCTTATCTCTGGAGTGTGCAACACATCCTTGAGCACCATCTTCTTCCCAGAGGTGAAGTTCAGCTCCACTTCACCAGAACCAGCAACCATAGTGGTGTGAGTAGTCCCCAACAACACTTTCTTGTCAGCAGGTGCTTCTTCGTATGTTTTAAACATAGCACGATTGTTGCATACATGCTTCGATGCACCTGTATCCAGCCACCATCCTTCTGAGTCACCGGTGAGGTTAACTTCAGCGATCATATCTGTGATCATGGCTACCAAATCCTCTTCTGTCAAGTTAACCCTGACCGCAGCGGCGGGGTTATGCTTGTTCCTGCACTTTTTTGCCATATGACCCGGTTTTCCGCAGTTAAAGCAGATAAACGGTGGGTCATTCTTAGAGGTTTGGGCCATGACCCTTTGGTTACCTCGAGAGGCACCATTCTGGTGGGGGCGGACCTGCTGGTTCTTACCCTTAAACCCTTTCTGGTTAGGTTTAAGAGCTCTAGGGGTGGGTCGTTTAGCAGTGACGACCATCACCTCTTCCTTCATATCCTGCTTGCGGGACTCTTCCTCAATCCTTAGGCGAGTAATCAAACTTTCCAGTGAAAATTCTTTGGTTTTATGTCTAAGCATATTCTTAAAATCTTTCCACGAAGGGGGCAGCTTATCAATAATGCAAGCAACTTGAAATTGATCGTCCAGAGGCATACCTTCAGAGACGATCTCGTGAGCTATTTTCTGAAGTTCGTGGGACTGAACTTCGACAGACTTGTCATCCACCATCTGATAGCGCAGGTAACGGCTGACAGCATACTTCTTAGCTCCAGCCTCCTCCGTGTCGTACTTCTTTTGGAGCGCATCCCAGACCATCATTGCGGTGTTCTTGCTGTCCGCATAGTAGTCGTAGAGGTCGTCTGCCAGGCCGTTGAGGATGTAGCCCTTGCATAGGAAGTCATGCTCCCTTTCCTTAGCAGCAGCAGTCCTCTCCTCATCGGTCGCTTCTTCCGGCAGCTCGACGGGCATGCTAGTGAGGCAGTGTGCCAACTTCTTGGTCGTCAGGTAAAACTCCATCTTTTGTTTCCAGCGACGAAAGTTGACTCCAACGAAGCGAAACGGTCGATTGATATCGACAGCACCAGATCCGGCCATGTTGTTCTGTTCAGTCGACATAGCAGCAGCCGAGCGTCTTAAAATTGTTAGAAACGGAACAACAACAAGATGAGGATACCGAATCTGGAGCTGAGTCGCGGACTAGGTCGCTTTCTTTAAGACGTTCGCGGCACTGCCCTCGATGCGCACGGCAGACTATCAACCGGTCGTCTCCAGGATAAAACAGCTCCTCTGTGTACTCGCGGTTTTGTGCGAAAACCGGAGCTCTCTGAACACTCTCTCTATTGTGTTTATGCTCGTTGTGGTGTGTTTAGAGGGGCTGGGGAGGCGGCTATTTATAGGAGCCGAACCCCTAGGAATATACCCTCTTGCTTGGGGAATAAGTCGGATTAATTAAGGAAGATAATTACTTCCTTAATTAAAACCGTCGGTTAGGATAAATCCTGCGGAGATTATCCTTCGAATATTCCTTTTCAATCGATTATCCCTTGGAATATTCCTCAGAGTAACCGATTAATAATTAATTATTAAATAATTAATTTCGTTCGGAATTTCTCCAAAAAATATGTATATAGTCTCAAGCCATCCAACCAACCAACCAACCAACCAACCGACGGACGGACGGACGGCGCGCGCGCGTGTGTGTGGTGGTCCGTTAGGTCCTCCCTCTCCCACAAAAGTGGGTCACCCCAAGGGGCATGCCCTTAGGAGAGAGGCTCCTATCTTTATACTCATTTCACCAAGTAAAACTACCAATGTGGTAGTTTTTCCACTTGAGACTCTATAGCTTTCAAAGCACCCACCCGACCTACAAATCGAACACTAAAACCAGGATGGAGCCGAAAATACTACACGATTTCCTCCAGAACAGCACCCACCCAGTTATCTCTGGCGTCACCCTGATTAATTTTATCAATGAGAACCTTTGCATCGCCTTCAAAATGAACATTGGTGAAGTTATTCGCCAAACACCATAAAACAGCCTCCCGAAGAACAATCAGTTCCACCACCAGCGGGTCCTCCATGAGGTGAAAATGGACGCCCTTGACCATAAGCACAGTTCTATCAGGGGTTAACAAAACTACCCCACGAGTCGAATGCGACCCAGGCCGAATTGCCCCATCCCACATACATATGACCCCAGTGTTCTCCTCCGACCCTAGTTGTTCTCTCATAGGGAAAGAAGACTGAGGAGCCTTATCCACAGGAAGCCTTACCCATTCCTCATATTGCTGGTGAAACTGACGCATCAAAGCAGGGAACCCAAACTGTTTACCTTCAAAGACCACCCAGTTACGAGAACGCCATTTCCGCCAGAGGATAGCCACCATTGCCATGTATAACGGAGGCTAGTGGATTAAAGCCATCAGCCTTTTGAGAAACAACGAGAACGTGTGACGAGGCAACCCCTCCCCTACATATTCCAGTCCTGAATAGTCCCACAGAGCCCAAGCCACCGGGCAGTAGAGAAACAGATGCTCCATCGTTTCAGGATTCTCCCAGCAAATTGGGCATCTAGGGAGAACAGGAACGCTTTTACTAATAAGAGCCTCAGTAGTTGGTAAGATTCGATTGAGAATCTGCCAGACAAAAAATTTCAGCTTGGGGGGATATTCGCATCCCACAAACGAATCCAACTAGCCTTATCCTTCCAACTGATCGTGGCTTTCCAGCAACCTCGTCGCTTATCCAATGCAACCGCCTAGTGGTAGGCTGATTTGACAGAAAACACCCCATCAGGCGTGTCATGCTAAATTAGCCTATCCTCTCTACCATCCCCATGAAGGGCGAGATCGAGCCGTAGCCTTCAAAACGTCCCATTTGGGAAATACTTGCCTTTATAGACCTGAGCGAGAAGGGACTGCGGCTCAGTAAGGATGCGCCAGCCAATTTTAGCTAGAAGCGCTTGGTTAAACTGCTCAAACTGCGTTTAAGGTTCGAATCAGGTTCAACAAATTCAAATCAATTTTAACATAACATGTGAGAAAACCTCAAATACCAAATAAATTATGTGCACATATTTCAAAATAATCTCACTAATTTACATTCATATATTACCAAATTATTTCTTCAAAAGAAATATATATTACAAAATTGTCAATTCTCATCGTCAAACCCGGTTTTGACTGGCCAAACATCCGGTTTTGACTTTTTTTTCCAGAATCATCCAACCTAAGTGTATTTCAGCTATTTAACTGTCCAGTTCCAATCGGACCCGATTGAATCGGCCGACCAGATTTGGGATTTGACAACCTTTCGGGGTGGCAACGATACAGGACTAGGTACCCGTCCCGTTTGAAACGGGTACCCAATCCCACTTGAAGAACAAACTTCATCCTATGTCCCATTCCCGTACGGGTTAACGGGTACACATTACCCGTAGGGGACGGATAACAGGTACCCGCGGGTAACCCATAAAACTTGGCTCGGCTGACTTTGGTATTTATAGTGCCAAATTTTGCATGCTAAAGTGCAACTTGGGCTAATAAACTAATGTGAGCAAAAGATGGCTAAGTATTGGAAACATGCGGGTAAAATACCTTGAATACTACTAAAGTTTGATAATTGGGGGAGCTATATCACTTAACTAAGAATAGAGCGTCTGGTACCACTGACGTAACTGAATTGTCGGTCCGTTAAAAATTCTGTTTGTCTACCGTGTAGAAGTTGCTAGTGCCCGCCAGGCGCCGGTGTGGGGTTGGTGAAGGAGTCTGTCGGATGGAATTTTTTAATTTTTTGTTTTTCACATTATTTTTAAAGTTTTGATATAGAAAATATTTTATTCATTGTTAACGGTAGACAGACGAAATTGTTAACAGATGCACAATTTAATGACGTCAGTGGTACCCGACACCCTATTCTTAGTTAAGTGGTATAGCTCTCCAAATTCTCATACTTTAGTGGTACCCCAGATATTTTAGCACCCCAATTAAGCAAAGTATTCCGCAACCGAGTAAAAAAAAAGAAGCTATCATGCTCTCTCTCTCTCTCTCTCTCTCTCTCTCTCTCTTGAGGAGTGAGTTGATAAACCGCCATCATGCGCTCAAGCCGTTACGGGCTTTCCGCCGTCGTGCGACTCCGATGCCTGGCTCCCCGGAGCATCAAGGCTATAAATCCCCGTCTCTGGTGGGAGGGATTTGTGGCAATTCTTGTTGCTTCCCTTTTTTACTCGGTGATTTGGTATTTTTCAAGTTTCGAAGATGTCAATTGTCGTGCAATTTAACAACGAGGATGTGGCTATTGCCGAGGTTGAGCTTTCGTTCATTGGGCGTTTGTTTGGGGTACTGCTGTCGATGTATGCGCTCAAGACGATGCTGGGTCGGGTTTGGCATTTCAAGGGTGACCTAACAATTTCAAGCGTGGAGGATGGATTGACCCAATTCCTATTCTCGCTGAAGTCTGACCTTCACAATGTGGTTACCAAATTTCCATGGATCTTTGAAAACTTTATGCTAGTGTTCAATGCAGTCAAAATCGGCATTTTGATCGTAAAATCGTAGGATTTTAGGATTTTACTTAGGGATTCTGATCCTGATTTTACTATAAAATCGTTGGACCTTGAAATCATTTAAAATCAGGATTAAAATTGTTAAAGTAGTAAAATCGTACCAAAATCGGGATTTTGATCGTATGAGGAAAAAAGAGGTGGTTTAAGCTAATTTAAAAGAAGCATAACTGTTTCGGCAGAGAGGGCAATGACGGAAACTTCTAAGATATTTTTCTATTAAAAAAACATTTAAAAATAATAAAAATAACCAAATTAGGGCTCCGTCAATCCCTTTCCCTTCGCCCCATTTAACTTATTGGTAAAACAATTATCCTAATATTGGAAGTACGTAAGAATTAACATCATTATTAACAAATTATTTTATTAATTTATATATTTGTACCAAGCCACTAGCATTACTTATTTTATTTGATTTCAACTATTTTTAGTTTTAAATCATACTTAGACGATGTCGGATTATAACTTTGAGTTAAACTACCTAGACACAACATGAAAACAAGAGACAAACCCATTGAGCTTTATCCCTTACTCATGAATTATTTTGAGTTACGCATTAAATAAAAATTAAAATAGTAATTTTGGAACATTAATCTTGAGAATTATCTTTTGTAAAAAAAAATATGGAGAATTATCATTTTAAATGTTATGTGTCTTTGTGTTATTAATGATTTATCTTATTAATATTATTATATGTTATGCTCTATATTGTACTTAAAATCATACAATTTTACGATTAGATTTTGCGAATCTGGTTTTACCCCAGTTTTCGATTTTAGGTAAAATCTCGATATTGACTGATTTGCTAGTGTTGGCTCGCTGGGTGAACCCTTCTCTAGAGGTGGCAGAGAAGCTTCGTTGGGCCCCAATGGCTGTTCATATTTGGCGGGTTTCGCTCGATTGTTTCATTGAGAAAATGGAATTGCGCTTGGGATCGTCACTGGGGGTGCTCAACGACCTCCTACACTTCATCGGTCTGAGGTTTCTGGTGGCCTCTATTTTTGGGCACAACCAGTGCTGGACTTCACCACTCCTCTGTCGGATGAGATAACGGTGGGCCACGTTGATCCTGCTAGAAGTAATTTTGTTGTCATCGTTAAGTTTGAACGTGTTCCTCACTTTTGCATCCTTTGTGGTATCATTGGTTACATTGGGGAGACTTGTCCCCGGAAGAAGGAATTCGTTGGTGTTTCCCCGTGTTTTCAGTGGTAACGGAGTCAGGGCCACAATTCTAAATTTGCTAGCTTAGTGTTTAAATTAATAAGGTGTTTTAGTGCTTCCGATGGTAGTGGTGGCTTAGTTGTAGCTTGGGCTGGTCATGTTGCTTGTACAATTCACCTCTTGTCTTCATATCTCTGTTTTGTCGAGTGTCTAGTTCCAGATGTTGGAAGCTTTGTCATTATCTTTGTGAATTTATCGTGTGATTCAGTTTCTCGACAAGGTCAACTTAATAAAATTAAACATTTGCTCTCGCCGGTTTGGTTGCCATCCTTTGTCGTGGGGGATTTTAATTGTCTTCTAGCTTCATCAGAAAAGATTGGGTGGGGGGGGGGGGGGAATACCCCCTCTGTGGCTGATCTGGATCAGCTTAATGAATTCGCATCGACCACAGGGTTGTTTGATTTTGGTTTTCAGGGATCGCCCTATACTTGGTCAAATCGTCAAGCTGGTGGTGATCATATCATGGAGCGTCTAGACCGCTGTCTTGGGAGTGCTCCGACATTGTCCGAGTGGCCTAATTTGAAGGCAATCCACATCACTGACTTAGGTTCTGATCATAGAATGCTTCTTGTGCAACTCATTAGACAGAGGCACCAGCCTCATACCAGATTTTAGTTCGATGGCCGCTGGAATTCGAATGCGGAAGCCTTAGATATCATAAAATTGGCTTGGTCTAAATCTACTCGTGGCTTTATCCAGTTCAGGGCGTTTAGTCAGCTCAAAATTGCTAGGCATGACTTGGTAGCGTGGGCACCTGTCGGAACTTCTAATTCATCTCGTCTCATTAGAGAGCTCAAATATGCCATCTAGGACCTTCAATAGCGTCAAAAGTATTGGGTTAATTGGCTAAGTCTAGGGGATTCGAACATGAATATCTTTCATCGCACAATCCTACAAAGGCCACGATTCAATCGTCTGGGTGGTCTGAGGGATGATTCTGGCGTCCTACACCATGATGAAGTGGCCATGGCAGGTATAGCTGTTTTGTTCTATCAAACTACCTTCACCTCTTACAATCTTGATGCTTCATCTTATGTAGAGACTTTGGGATGCTCTAACAAAGTCACTCGCAAGATGAATGAATTCTTGATAGCTCCTGTCACAGAATTAGAAGTCAAGAATGTTGCTTTTAGGATCGGTAACCATCAAGTGCCAGCACGAATAATTTCTGGGCCGTGACGGGCCTAAATTTCGTGGGCACGTCACGGTATATAAGTGGGTCGTGTCGACCCTAATGTTTTCGAGACTTTATTGAATATAAGAATGAACATTGCATGAAAATAATATTTATTTGATAGAAAATAAATATAGAAAGAACTATAGGTTCAAATATTACAAAATACAATAAAAATTTTATGTTGTATTTAGAAGTGTCATAAAGGTATATACGTAATTACTACCTTATGTAAAAACGGACAAAGAATTAAACAAAGCCAAATCACACCCGCTATACTTCCAATTTTCTTTTTTCCCTTTTACTTTTCGTAAACATTCTCGGTTAATACTATCTTTCTCTGCCCAATTTTCTCCTTCTTTTTTATTTTCTTCTTTTTCATTAAACACGAATACGAGCACGAATAAGCACGACACGATTCGAACTGTGCCCGGCCTAGGAATGTTAACAAATGGGCTTGCACGGCACGACAAAAACTGACGGCCCGTGCCAAGCACGACACTAAATAAATGGGCTTGAAGCGTGCATCTGACGTGCCGGCCCAGTGTCCATGTACATTAACAGTAACCCGTGGGTACCCATTGTAGAATTTCTTGATCCCATTTTCATCTCGTAAAAAAAATTACTGGTATTTGAATACTCATAACCCTCAAAAAACGAGACGGGTATGAGTATACCCAAATATCTTTTCCTGTTGTCAACCCCTAACAACCTTTTTAAACATTAGGTATTCCACTACTGCTTGTCGGTGGCCCCATGTGAAAGTACCAAAAAAGTTCAAAGTATCTTTGATAAGTTATCAAATTGTAGTGTTCTCAAACGAATATCCACCCAGCGGGTCTCATCTAGGGGTGAACAAACACACCCGCAAATCGACCCACCCGTCCAACCCGACCTAACCCACCCGTATTTATCGCTAAATTGAAGGTTTTGGGTTGGGTGAGGGTTTTCATTTGTACAACCCGCCTCTTTTGGGTTGGGTTTGGATTTTGGATTACACAACCCGTAGATACCGACCCAACCCGTGTTCCAATTATTGATATGAGTTCGTATCCAAAAAAATATTTATGTCGTATATAGTCATACTTATGAGAAAATTAAGATATTTCGTCATGTTTTTCTCTTAAAGTCTCACTAATCTAATGCATTCTTCGACTTAAAGTTTATACATATATTTAATATAGCTATGATTCACGTATTTTTCTTGCGTACAATTTTAAAAGAATATCATATTATGGATGCGTACTTAGCCTATTTCAACAAATGTCGTGAAAAAAACTAGACATAAGTTGAAGTAAATCAAGTTTTATTAAAATTCAAACAATATTTGTGAATTTTGATATCTTTC
The DNA here is from genome assembly GCA_946122785.1 of Linum tenue. NCBI lineage: Eukaryota > Viridiplantae > Streptophyta > Magnoliopsida > Malpighiales > Linaceae > Linum > Linum tenue. The sequence goes on along the minus strand of CAMGYJ010000008.1, from coordinate 72,683,176 downwards.
ACCTCGGTTTATTCGTTGGAATTTTTAATTTGTTATAAAATATTTTTATGATGTAGAATAATTACATATTTTGTGTTGGGTTGGGTTTTTACTTAAAAATATCGCCAACTTGACCCAACCCAATTATAAACAAACCGTAGGGTTTCGGTTTTTTTGGGTGGGTTTGGGTTTAATATTTCCCAAACCGTAGTGCATGGATCGGGTGATTAAAATGCCTCAACCCGGACCACCCAACCCATGTACACCCCTAGTCTCATCTGCCATCGCTGCACCTGTGCACTGGTCTCCGAAGTCAATACCCTTCCTCCTCTTCTTCTTCTTAAAGTGCATCGTAATACCAAATTTCCCTCTCTCTGTCTCATTTGTCCCCTCTTATTAATAACATAATAATATGTTTTTGCCTTCTCAGTAGTATTAGTCTTCCTGCATTTTTCTGGAATTTTATGGATGTCACAGTAACACACCAATCTTTCAGAACAAGTCCAGATTCTCCGCCTACCTCCACTCTCGTCGTAATCCTCCCTACTCCCTCCAGACCAGAGCTGCAAGCAGCGGACGAGTGACGACGATTGAGGCTTCCTCTCCGGACGGTAGCGGCAATCTAACTCTTCTCCGTCAAACTAACCGCTAATTAAATCGAAAAAAAAATGATGAACTGATGCAGTGATACTGTTTATTGGTTTGGTTTTTGGTAAAGGTTTTTGATTTATTTGTTAACCACCAACCATCACATCAGTTAATGCTTAATAGAATCTGAATCGATAAGCACCCTTTAAGGACACAGTTGCAGCATAAAGAAAATCACCAACTGCACCCAAAGCATCTCAACCATCTCATCTAAGAACATGAGATTTAACTACTGCCAATATCAGTGGGTCCCAATAACTCGAATTGTTGGGAGAAGGTTATGTTGGATCTTATACTAATCAACGGTTAATATTGGGGTTATGGAGATTCGAACACACAATCACTTGACCAAACCAGTTCTGATACCATGTCAATAACCCAATTGGTCCCAATAACTCGGGTTGTTGGGAGAAGGTTACGTTGGATCTTATACAACTCTCTAACAACTTTCTTATCATGAGTGATAGTTTCTGTCACATCAAACAAATAATGATTGTATTGCTTGTATATAAAATAAAATAAAGGCGATGAATTGTACAAATACAAGTATTGTAAAAGTCTCAACCAAACTATCACCAAAACCAAACAACCTCACAAGGCTAATTAATAAAAGGATGAAAGGACGCACCATCGTTATCGCTCAATTCGTCTTTGGATTCGAATTAATAGATTTGATGATTCTTTTGGATACTTGACCGAATTGATTTGAATCAATTAGTCGAGGCGATGCAATAATTAACCTATACCTCCTCAAAAATTAGTCGAGCCAATGCAATAATCCAACGACCAAAGTAGCATTTGGATTGTAACCGTAATTTCTCGGTATAACCTTCAAATGCCTACCCGAACCAATGACATTTTTTTCCAAATTCCACCAGAACTAAGCAACATTAGGGGAACCTCGAGAAAGAATGTTATGACTGTTTCTTTGCGGATCGAAAAGTAGGAGGATTCGTCAAAATAAGAAAATAAAAACAAGAAAGAACACGAAACATGATTTACGTGATTCACTAACACAATGTGTGTTAGCTAGTTCATGGACAGGAGAGAACCAGTTTCACTATACTTCGAGGAGATATAGATTACAGAGGAATATGATAAGTATTTATAATGCTTCTCCATGTGGTCTAACCCTAATCCAATATGATAAAGGAAAAATAATTACGACTAGGGATGACAATCAAATCCATAACCGCGGGTACCCGACCACCCCGACCTAGTCAACGGGGAGAATCCCTGCATTGACTGGGTATGGGTAAAACCCGCAAAAAGTTTGACGGTTATGGGGGCGGGTATGATTTTAGCATCCCTCGCCCCACCAAGAACATTTCTTCACATATAAAAAATAAATTGATAAAATTGTAACCTATTAATGATAGTGAGGGTAACTCAAGAAAATAAATAATAGAAATGCAATTGAGTGGCCAACCAAACCAAAATCTAATTCCTTTTTCTCAATCATCCATTCTCTCACTTTTTCCCTCGTATTAACAAGATTATATTAGTTAGTTATTACTTAGAAGATGTATCAGAGTCAGAAAATAATGATTTGGATTACATTGTACTCTATCTTATTGATTAATAGATGTTTTAGCATAAGATGCTTTGAACCATATTAAATATCTTTGTCGACTTCATGATATAATATGTGTGTTAAATATTATTATTGAAAATCTACATGTAAAATTTTATGTATTATAATGTCGGATGTACAAGGTGGGTATTATCCTTGCCTTGGGTACCCGAAACCAATGGGTATGGGGATGAGTTTGCAAAATATGCCCTCTCATGGATATGAGACGGATATGAGTATGAATATTTGAAAGCATGAATATAAATGGTTTAGACAAACCCACTCCAAATCCGCCTCCATTGCCATCCCTAGTTACGATCAGGCCCAGAACAGCGAAATCTCGTGACTTCCATTCATAACCAAATAATCCGATTCAAATCACGTTAAAAAAGCTCCCATAGTACTCCTTGTCTCATTTCTTATAAGTCATTGTTTGTCGGTGACCCATGTGGATGTGGGGAGCTGTACCTAAATAAAACATCACAAACTGAACTCAACTGTGATAAGTTATCAGTTTTTGTCATTCCAACCTCCTAGTCCTAACTTAACCCAATGGTCTTATCACACCCACCCATCTGTCTCTGTGATGGATGGTCCTAAAAGTCAAATGTCTTATTCCCATTAATTAATTTTGTTATTTCGTTCCTTCTCTCGGTCTCAGTTAGCCGAGCTCCCTTTACTTGATTATTAAAAAAAAAAGAGCTCCCTTTACTTACTAAAAAATAACTTTATCCAGGCTAGGTTGTATTTTGTTGAAATTATTATGGATGTACAGTAAGAGCGAGAGACTCCAACCTTTGGACATGGTCCATTAAATTGTACCGTATCGGCGGTTTAACCACAAAATACTAGTATTGGAGGCTAAATCGATAAACGATATTTAATGATACCAACGATTAAATTATAGTTAAACCACGATTTTGCCTTAAAATACCATACCACTGACTTTTCCAGTACGATCTCCGGTATAATTTCATAGACCATGCTTTGGGAACATGTCCAGATTCCACTGGCGGCAGTACTGCACTATACTACAAAAACCAGCACCGCCCCTCCCCCAAAACCAAACAAAGATTAAAACAAGTAAAAGAGTAACACGCAACTATGTAAAACAAAAAAACAAAAAAAGGAAATTCAGTACCTCGTCACTTAGCATTACAACTTACCAAATCACACGAAAAATATCTGACTTGTCTGTTTAGTCTGCAAACTTAAAAGTTTACTCTGAAGCATACATAGATCAATGGGAAATTGGGGAATGGGAAATGGCAGCATTGTCGCCGCGAAACGAATATGAGGACTCATGTAATGGCGCATAATGAGAATCATTGGAACAATATTTTTTATTGATAAGTTGAAATTAAATGATGCAACTACAGCCACATCTGATTAATAATAGATTAGACATATTTCTATAAAAAATACATTTGGGTCTAGTTGTACTACTTCATTAATTGTGACCCCCTTCAAGCTGATCAAAACAATTATTCAAAGTTCTATATGGTACCAAAATATTTATAAGCGATAACATCTAAAAATTGGCATTAATTGCATCAAATTTGGTAGGTGCTTGAATGTCATAATCATGATACATTGGAGATTTTGGATTTATTTCGTGACTATATTTGCTTAAATCTTCATACCCTAAAATTTAGCACTGACTTTATCGTTTTTTGGTAATTTGACTTGTAAGTTGTTCATTCTCATCATATTCTAGGCTAGGTTATATTGTCTTTCTAATCTCATGTCCTAGCATGATAAGGAAGAGGTGTACCAAGTTTAGTGCCAATCGGAAGTTATTTGAAGGTTAAGAAGAATGAGACAAGAAGATCCAAAGACAGGTCACGACCCGACTCACAACTGTGACCAACCCGTGGCTAGCTTCACGGCTATGAACTCTCATTCCATGACCATGAACTCCATTTTGATGCGAGATTTCGATCAACGACAAGTACAAAAGGTTCCACGACTAGCTAGCCAATGTGACTACGACAAGCTAGATACGAGATAGAGATCTCAGACACGAGAAATGTTCATGGCCAAGAACTTTATAAAATTGTCCGTGAACCAAGCCCTGAGCAGTGATAACTTTCACAAAGTTCACGGGTGCGAACCCTAGGCCACGAACTTTGACCTATGCACGAGTCTATATGTGCTAGGGGAATGTTTTGGGCGAGGAGAGAGCCTCTTTTGAGCATTTTCAGTGCCACTAGATAGGGAAAAGGGTCTTTCTAACCCTGGAGGGAGATAGAGTTGAAGGAGGAGCTAAGGAGGAGGATTTGCACCCTTGGATTGAAAATTTTTGAAGACTTGGAGGTAGGGATGACAACAAAATCCGAACCATGGGTACCCACCCGACCCAATCCGGTCAACGCGGGTAAAACCCGTGTTGACGGGTTTTGGGCCGGGTTCGAGTTTAAACCCGCTACACTATTCACCGGGTCGGGTTGGGTTTGGGTTTAGGTAAACCCGCCCCATGGGTACCCGCCCACACACATATAACTACTTTCCCGGTATATTTAATATTCTAAATAATATATCTTCCTTAAACAACTAATATTCTATATGTTTGTAGAGACATGTATAATTTGTTCTTTCTAATTGTTTAGAATGAAGTGGAGAGTGAAGAAACTTAGTTGACGAGGAAGAAGCTTTCAATTAATCTTGTTGTTTATATATGTTTATCTTTAATTTTGAACAATTTGTATTGATCATTTGCGGTTTGCTTGTATGCTCTAGATTTGTGTTTTTTGTATGATTAATTTGTATGAGAAAATTGATGTTAAACTTTTATTTTGAAAGAAACTTGTTATTGTAAATTTTTATCACAAAAACCCACGGGTACCCATGTACTCGCGGATACCCAGCGGGTTGGGTTGGATTTGAGTTTTTCAAACCCAACAGGTTTTACCCCGAGTTTTTTTGGCAGATAAACTGTTGAGAAATGTGAATAGTTTGTAAAAAACTAAAGGAAAGTCCTTGGAAAAGGTAAGTGAAGTTAATTCGGATTAATTCTCCGTATTGAAGGAAACATTTCTTCAATCAGAATTAATTGACCGAATTAACGGAAAGTTCAATCAATTGGATTGATTTTCCATATTGAAGGAATCTTTCATGATCAGATCAATTGCCCATACTAACGGAAAGTTTCAATCAATCGGATTGATTTCTGGTATTAAAGGAAACTTTTATCAATTGGGTTAATTGTCTGTATTAAAGAAAGGAATAATCAAGAGTTATTACTCTTGATTTCATTCCTTAAGAAGATTCTCAAATCCTCCACCAAGAGGGGAAGGCTAAAGGTCTCATCCAATATAAATAGATAAGTTACCTAACCCTAAAAGATACAACAACGAGCATAAACACAATAGAGAGAGTGTTCAGAGAACTCGGGTTTTTGCACAAAACCGCGAGTATTGAGAGGAGCTGTTTTATCCTGGAGACGACCGGTTGATAGTCTGCCGTGCGCATCGAGGGCAGTGCCGCGAACGTCTTAAAGAGAGCGACCTAGTCCGCGACTCAGCTCCAGATTCGGTAACCTTCTTCCTTGTTGTTGTTGTTCTGTTCTTAACAATTTTAAGACGTTCGGCTGCTGCTATGTTGACTGAACAAAACAACATGGCCGAATCTGGTGCTGTCGATATCAATCGACCCTTTCGCTTCGTTGGAGTCAACTTCCGTCGATGGAGACAAAAGATGGAGTTCTACCTGGCGACCAAGAAGTTGGCACACTGCCTCACCAGCATGCCCGTCGAGCTGTCGGAAGAAGCGACCGATGAGGAGATGGCTACTTCTGCCAAGGAAAGGGAGCATGACTTCCTGTGCAAGAACTACATCCTCAACGGCCTGGCAGACGATCTCTATGACTACTATGCGGACAACAAGAACACCGCCATGATGATCTGGGATGCGCTGCTAAAGAAATACGACACGGAGGAGGCTGGAGCTTAGAAGTATGCTGTCAGCCGCTACCTGCGCTACTAGATGGTGGATGACAAGTCCGTCGAAGTTCAGTCCCACGAACTTCAGAAAATAGCTCATGAGATCTTCTCTGAAGGTATGCCTCTGGACGATTAATTTCAAGTTGCTTGCATTATTGATAAGTTGCCCCCTTCGTGGAAAGATTTTAAGAATATGCTTAGACATAAAACCAAAAAAATTTCACTGGAAAGCTTGATTACTCGCCTAAGGATAGAGGAAGAGTCCCGCAAGCAAGATATGAAAGAAGAGGTGATGGTCGTCACTGCTAAACGACCCACCCCTAGAGCTCTTAAACCTAACAAAAAAGGGTTTAAGAGTAAGAACCAGCAGGTCCGCCCCCATAAGAATGGTGCCTCTCGTGGTAACCAAAGGGTCATGGCCCAAACCTCTAAGAATGACCCACCGTTTATCTGCTATAACTGCGGTAAACCGGGTCATATGGCAAAAAAGTGCAGGAACAAGCATAACCCTGCTGTTGCGGCTAGGGTTAACTTGACAGAAGAGGATTTGGTAGCCATGATCACGGATATGATCGCTGAAGTCAACCTCACCGGTGACTCAGAAGGATGGTGGCTGGATACAGGTGCGTCGAAGCATGTATGCAACAATCGTGCTATGTTTAAAACATACACAGAAGCGCCTGCTGACAAGAAAGTGATGTTGGGGACTACTCACACCACTATGGTTGCTGGTTCTGGTGATGTGGAGCTGAACTTCACCTCTGGGAGGAAGGTGGTGCTCAAGGATGTGTTGCACACTCCAGAGATAAGAAAGAATCTAGTTTCGGGATATCTTCTTAATAAGGCTGGGTTTAATCAATCTATTGGGGCAGACTTATATACCCTTACTAAGAATGGGAGTTTTGTGGGAAAGGGATATGCATGTAATGGGATGATCAAGTTTAATGTCGAAATTAATAAGATGAATTCTTCAGTTTACATGGGGTGTGATTTGAATGTCTGGCATGCTCGTCTTTGTCATATGAACACACGAATTGTAAAGAATTTAAGCAAGCTAGGACATATCCCTAAACTCTCAACGAATGAATTTGATAAATGTGATTTCTGTAGCCAAGCTAAGATAACGAAAACGCCCCATAAATCTGTGAGTAGAGAATCAGAACCCTTAGATCTGATTCATTCTGATATTTGTGAATTAGATGGGACGTTAACTAGGTCTGGCAAGAGATACTTTATCACTTTCATAGATGATTGCTCTGATTATTGCTTTGTTTATTTGATGAAAAACAAAAGTGATGCCCTTGATATGTTTAAGGTATTTGTGATTGAATTCGAAAATCAGTGCAATCGAAAGATAAAAAGACTTAGGAGTGATAGAGGATTAGAGTATGACTCTAATCCCTTCAAGGAATTCTATAGCTCACATGGTATCATTCATGAAACCACGGCACCATATTCACCAGAAATGAATGGTAAAGCTGAGCGGAAAAATAGGACGTTTACAGAATTAGTTGTGGCTATTATGCTCAATTCTGGAGCTGCTTCTTCTTGGTGGGGTGATATTTTGTTGACGGGTTGCTATGTGTTAAATCTTCTTCCAAAGACAAATAGAAAAGAATCACCCTATGAGATCTTGAAGAATAAGCCACCTAATCTGTCCTATTTAAGAACGTGGGGGTGTTTGGCCTATGTAAGAATTCCGGATCCTAAGAGGATTAAGTTGGCTAGTCGAGCATATGAATGTGTCTTCGTTGGCTATGCGGCCAATAGTAAGGCATATAAATTCTATGATTTGAATGCTCGTACTATAGTAGAATCCATTGATGCTGATTTCTTTGAGACACGATTTCCATTTAAAACGAGAAATAGTGGGGGTAATGTACTACCCGCTATTAGAGATAACGGAACTAGTGGGGGTGTTGGTTCTGAGGATGAACTCAGAAGAAGTAAAAGAGCTAGAATCTCTAAAGATTTTGGTGATGACTTTACTACAGTATACATCCTCGAAGATCCAAAAAGTTTGCAGGAAGCATTAACTTCCATAGATGCAGATTTTAAGAATGAGGTCGTTATATATGAAATGGAATCGTTAGAAGCTAATAAGACTTGGCATCTAACAGACTTACCTCCTGGCTGCAAAGTCTTAGGTAATAAATGGGTTCTAAAAACGAAACGGAAACCTGAGGGTTCAATCGAAAGGTTCCGAGCTCGCCTAGTAGTTAAGGGCTACAGGCAGAGAGAGAATATAGATTTCTTCGATACCTATTCACCATTATCAAGAATAACATCCATTCGTGTTATGATTGCTCTTGTTGCCTTGAACAATCTCGTGGTACATGATAGACCGTTATTTACACATGTTTTTACCCTCGTTCTTACACCGTATGAGGTGTTGATTCTCGTGTTTTAGGCCGATTTCACGCTAGGTTGTGCTTGTTTGTGATATTTCAGGTCCTAGTACGTGAATGGAGGCTTGGGAGCGAGTCTGGGGTCGATTGGACGAAGATCGGACGCGTGGCAAGGTGTCAAGGAAGCTGCACGGGCACAAACAACCTTCACACGGCCGTGCAACCCTGGCCGTGTGATTTCTGCCGAGGCCGAGCACGGGCAGACTGGAATTCTCACACGGCCGTGCAACCCTGGCCGTGTGAGATGGCTGAAGGTCGACTAATCCATACGCCGCGTTTCGACTAAGACCACATCAACATCGATCCCTCTTGGTGGATGCGATGGTGGTCAATCGAATATATCTTATCTGGTTTGGGGCAATGAGACAAGAGCAGACGCGAAGGAGAGGTCTCGAGAGTGGAGACTTCATCTTCCTCAAGGCCACGAGCCATCTTCATCACCTATCACATCACATGCTCGTGACCTGAGACTCCACCTCATTAATGAGAACCTCAACTTCAAGGAGGTTTTGGGGTGGACCGAAACTTAGGAGCCACCGTCTGGCTAAGACGTAAAAGAAGAGCTTGTGGGGAGGCAACCCCACCAAGGTTTGTTTTTCTTTCGTTTGTTTTTGTCGGTTTGTCCACTTGGAACTATGGTTTCTATCACCCAGTGTGTTTTGTTGATGCTAGCCCCGCTGACTGGTCCACTTCCAGTCCCCCAGCAGTGTTTCAATCCGGTAACATCGTTCCCCTTATCTCTCCCTCTACTCCATTGAGGGCAATGTCGTGCTTAAGTGTGGGGGGGGTGCTTTGTATCGGTTGGAATATATATTTGTGTGCTTGGAGCCTAGTCCGCTGTCCGAATCTTACGATTTGAGGGCTCCAAGTACTGCTGTTTGATCATATTGGCACTGTGTTTTGATGGATGAATTGATTGGTTTTCGGATTAATGCATGACAACTTGTTTGTGACTAGGAAAACCTATGATGAGGACTGAGATGTGCAGTAAAATTGTGTAGGAGTTCAGTTTTTCGACTGCTTGCTTACCAACTGTGACTTGATTTGATCACTTGTTCTTGACAGTCGTTTATGCATCTAGTTCAGGGTATCAGAATGTGAGATAGAGCATATAGGTAGCCATGTGAGATTTGAGCCTGCTCGTTTCTTTCTTGTGCGATAGATCCCTCTTCCATGATGTGTAGCATTCACGTTGTCATTAGCTAAGATGATGGGGGCATAGGATTAGCCCACGCCAAAAATTGACTGTCCCGATGTGTCATATCCCCTAGTCAGCCCCTTTGAGCCGTGTGTTATCCTTTCTTTTGGTCTATAACGAAAAAATCACCCTTGTTGCATCTTTTAGAAGGTTCCACAAAGTGGTTGTTACATATTCTCTGCTGTTTCTGCTAAAGTTTATGTGAGTGTTGGAGGTAGGGCGTAAAAGTTGGGCAGGTATTTGAAATATGTGCAGAAGTGGTGGCTCTCTTAAGAAATGAAAAGAAAAATGAAAGAAAAACAAAGAAAAATTGAAAGCAAAAGAGAGCCACTACCAAAAATCTGAATAATGCCCATTGAGTAGTGTTTCTTAGCAGTCTGGCTTGGAAATGCTGATGTTTATACCTCCTTCGCTTTTGTGCTCTTGAGATGTTGAGTATTGCAGAATAGCAGAAAGAAAGTAAGTGGTTTGATTGATTGTGATTGTGTTGGGTTTGGAATTGTGGAACCTTGTGCTATGAATACTTCCACCACCTAAAAGGCCTTTTCCCCATGTCCAAGACCCTAGCCAGTCATTTGAACCTGTGTCTAAGACCTCCTGATTAGTTAGTGGTGACACCCCGTATGTGAACTCTAGCATTTAGAGGCTGCCATCATGGTGAAGAGATGATAGGGATTGAGAGAAGTAGCATGCGCATTTTTCGCATCGAATTGTCCTGACCCCACTGGTCGAGAGTGAGTGATTCATTTTCATATTCTTTATACTCTTGTACCCCGGTGAGGACCTAGATTGCTCGGTCTCTGTTCTGATGTCTTGAGCTGGATGCATGAGTTGACTGTTTTGAGTAGGTGGTTGAGTCAAGTCTAAGTTGGCTGGTGAACAGAAGGGAGACTCTTCCTTTACTCGATTTTGCTGCACTCGAATGTCCTTTGTGGTGGTTGTCCAGGTTGCTATTGAGGTTGTTCATGTGTTGATGTTTGAAAACCAGTACGATTCAAGTGTTCTGTGCCTTTATGACTTGTCCCCAATGTTGGTTGATTGAAATATGTAAGCTTACTTGGTGTTTGACTTGGTTTGCTTGGGGACAAGCAAACGGTTAAGTGTGGGAGAGTTTGATAGACCGTTATTTACACATGTTTTTACCCTCGTTCTTACATCGTTTGAGGTGTTGATTCTCGTGTTTTAGGCCGATTTCACGCTAGGTTGAGCTTGTTTGTGATATTTCAGGTCCTAGTACGTGAATGGAGGCTTGGGAGCGAGTCTGGGGTCGATTGGACGAAGATCGGACGCGTGGCGAGGTGTCAAGGAAGCTGCACGGGCACAAACAACCTTCACACGGCCGTGCAACCCTGGCCGTGTGATTTCTGCCGAGGCCGAGCACGGGCAGACTGGAATTCTCACACGGCCGTGCAACCCTGGCCGTGTGAGATGGCTGAAGGTCGACTAATCCATACGCCGCGTTTCGACTCGCACGGGCAAAGTGGTGAGCCACACGGCCGTGTGGCCTGGCCGTGCGAGTCGGGAAATTCTGGTTTTAGAGCCTATTCCGAGCAAAAAGTGGGAGAATCGAGTTTTCAGAGCAAAAACAGAGCCCTAGAGAGAGAAAGTACGAAGAACACATCCTAGAAGCTATCTTGGAGCTGGGTTTCGTCGAATCGAGCTTGGAGATCGTCATAGGAGTGGAAATCATCGTCCCGGAGCAGATTTTCCTCATCATTATGAGTATGACTAATCCGATTACTGTTTTCTCTTCTCTCTCTATGGAGTAGAACCCTTCTCTCACTTGGGTATGAAGAACCCTAGTTCCTTGTGTTAGGGATTTGATTGTAATGACTTGGGATGATATTACTGTTTGATTTTAATCGAATGATGCATGTTTATTGAATTGATTTGAGTCTAATCAGCTTTTCTCGATTTCTGCTGCAACCTGAGATAGATAGAATCTGATTAGGTTGTTAGATCCTCTTCATTCGATAGTAGGAGATTGGCTATACGAGAGTTAGCCAGTTTACTGCTTTGTACTGGAATTCAATTCCAGTAGTGGAGTTCTGTGTTCATAGCCTCAGCTTTCTATCCCGGTGAAGACTAGTCGTCTGCCGGGTAGTTAGACTGAGAGGGCTTGGTCAGCTTAAGAGATTCCAAGCTACTGTCGGATCTTCCGCAGTCTAATCAACAGTAAATCAACCCAGGGGAATTACAATTGAACCTAACTAAGGAGCTAGGGGGACTCAATCCCGAGTGACTCTTTCCTGACTTTGAAAACCGAACCATTTACTGCTTTCTTACTGCTTTTGCTTTAATTAACAATCACTCGAATTAGTTTGCTAGATAATAGAGAATCACGGAGTAAGCAGTAGATCTAGACCCCGGGTTGATAATATAACTTGCCTGTTACTGCATTCCCGGACTGCGATTTCACTTGGTCGTAGTTTGGTGTTGTGTTTTAGCGTGTCAAGTTTTTGGCGCCGTTGCCGGGGAACCTCTAGGTTATTGGGGAAACGTGAGAATTTGTTACTCTAGCTTTTTTTTCTTTTCTTTTCCACCCTTGCTTTTCACTTGGGTGTTATGTTTTTGTTGGTGCAGCTCTGAAACATGAATCCTCATGGCTTCTCCAACCATTGGGGGTATCAACCACCATCTGTGTGGTATTACCCCGAGACTTCTTGGAGCAATCAAGGAGGAGAAGACTATGGATTCGGATTTCAGTACCAACCCCCCTACTATGGAGAACAACCAAACCCTTGGGAACCTCAAGAACAACATCCTTTTCAAGAAGAGTTCCTGCCACAACCAGAGGGGCCATCTGAGTTGGATTTAGCCATGGAGACCTTCGCGGGCCACTCTGCAGAGCCATGCTACACTGCACTGGAAGATCCAAACAAACAATTAAGGCTTCTCGTGGAGCAGTTTGCTCGAGACACTGAGAGAGCATGCTTCTCCCAGTTTGCTTGATATTCGGTACAAATATTCACGTGGTCTATGAAGCAAAAGTCATGTTGAAAGAGAGCTTTGAGGTGAAAGATCTGGGAGAAGCAAAGTTTATGCTTGGAATCCAGATAACCAGAACAGCAAATGGTTATTCTCTAGATCAATCTAGCTACATAGAGAGGATCTTGAAGAAATATAACTATTTCGACTGTAAACCTGCGTGTACTCCGTATGATGCCAGTGTAAAGCTGTTTAAGAACACTGGAGATAGTGTAAGACAATCAGAATATGCTAGCATCATTGGCAGTCCTCGTTATGCTGCGGATTACACTCGACTAGACATTGCATATGTCGTGGGATTGCTTGGCAGGTTTAACAGTTGTCCTAGTAGAGAGCATTGGAATGCTATAGAGAGGGTCATGAGATACCTCAAGAGAACATCAAACCTTGGTATACACTATCAAAGGTTTCCTGCTGTACTAGAAGGGTATAGTGATGCGGATTGGAATACCCTATCAGATGACTCCAAGGCAACCAACAGGTATGTTTTTAACATCGCTGGTGGAGCTGTGTCTTGGAAGTCAAAGAAACAAACAATCCTAGCTCAATCAACTATGGAATCAGAAATGATAGCACTAGCAACGGCTAGTGAAGAAGCAAGTTGGTTGAGAGGATTGTTGTCAGAGATTCCCCTATGGGAAAGGCCGGTCCCTCCGGTATTGATCCATTGTGATAGTACCACAGCTATCGCTAAAGTTGAGAACCGGTTCTATAACGGAAAGAAACGACAGATTCGTCGTAAGCACAGTACTGTAAGAGAACTCCTAATGATAGAAGCAGTGAGGGTGGATCATATAAGATCCGAACAGAATCTAGTTGATCCTTTGACGAAAGGATTACCTAGAGAGAAAGTCCAGAATACCGCCAAGGGTATGGGACTTATGCCTACTGAACCACGGACTACAAGTGATGGTAACCCAACCCAATAGACTGGAGATCCCAAGAAATGGGTTCAATGGGTAATAACAAGTCATGAGTAGTATGCGAAAAGTTCATGCATAGTGAAGCATGAATCCCAAAGCAATGGAGGATGAGTTAATAACTCTTAATGAGATCTATACCCTATGTGGGGTGGAGTACTTTACTTTGGGGGTACTTCTGATAGACTCACCTATGTGAATGTGGGAGTGGGGCCGCTCCCTATGGAACTTTGGAGGCACAAAGTTGCTAGAGCGTTCACTAAACCAGGATAACGTGCATGGCCATAAACGCACGGGCTAAGAAGAGAAGACAACTCAATGAAAAGATCTGGTGTGCTACACTGTCTGAGGTAGGGTTCAAGACTACGAGTCACCCTTATGAAATCAGAAGTGTAACCACTACGCTAAGGTTCAAATCTTCGCGATACCTTAGCTTATGCCTGATCTTATGGAACTGTTAGTGCTCAGAGATAGTTTCAAAACTATTCAAGTGGGGGATTGTTGAGAAATGTGAATAGTTTGTAAAAAACTAAAGGAAAGTCCTTGGAAAAGGTAAGTGAAGTTAATTCGGATTAATTCTCCGTATTGAAGGAAACGTTTCTTCAATCAGAATTAATTGACCGAATTAACGGAAAGTTCAATCAATTGGATTGATTTTCCATATTGAAGGAATCTTTCATGATCAGATCAATTTCCCATACTAACGGAAAGTTTCAATCAATCGGATTGATTTCTGGTATTAAAGGAAACTTTTATCAATTGGGTTAATTGTCTGTATTAAAGAAAGGAATAATCAGGAGTTATTACTCTTGATTTCATTCCTTAAGAAGATTCTCAAATCCTCCACCAAGAGGGGAAGGCTAAAGGTCTCATCCAATATAAATAGATGAGTTACCTAACCCTAAAAGATACAACAACGAGCATAAACACAATAGAGAGAGTGTTCAGAGAACTCGGGTTTTCGCACAAAACCGCGAGTATTGAGAGGAGCTGTTTTATCCTGGAGACGACCGGTTGATAGTCTGTCGTGCGCATCGAGGGCAGTGCCGCGAACGTCTTAAAGAGAGCGACCTAGTCCGCGACTCAGCTCCAGATTCGGTAACCTTGTTCCTTGTTGTTGTTGTTGTTGTTCTGTTCTTAACATAAACCCATGGGTTTGGGTTTGACAAAACCCACCCCAACCCGACCCATTGCCATCCCTACTTGGAGGAGCATTTGAATATTAAAGAGCCTCCCAAGATGAATCCCTTCCTTCTTCTCTTTATTTCTTCTTTCCCACCTTTTCATGGGTTGCCTTTGTACTTGGGTAAGTAGAACCCTAGGTCAAATATGTGATTGAGTATGAATGATATTGGTATGTATGAACCTAATTACTTGCTATGATTATTTGATTTTGGATTTTATCAACATCGTGCTTTAGTAAAGATGATTGATTGCTTTGCTCTTGACCTAAGTGAGATGATCATCCTTTAGGTTGAGATTAGAACCCGCATAAAGTAATATGAAATTTGGATTTCATGACCATTGAGTTGATGTCTCAATTTTCATTGGGTTGTCCCCAATTGGAGGAATCCAAGCTTAGTACGAAATAGGTGATTTGTTGGTTAAATGATCATTTAGTCAAGAAGTCCATTGAAAGTGCACCTAATTAAGTGACACGAACATAACCTAGGTGCAAGCTTAAGTGATTCCTTGCATAAAAAAAGGTTATGAAAGTACATGTTGGTTCCATTTGTTCAATTACAAGCTAGAGCTAGGGGATACTCATCCCTGCAAGTACCTTATCTCTATCGAGTTAGTTTCTAACTGTAATCTGGTTTCCTTTTTGTTGAAGTGACATATTCCACCATTCAATTGATGAGTTAAATAGTAGTAAAACCTTGAAGTACCGATAGATACATAACCCATTGAAAATACGACATCGAGAATCGCCTCTATACTGATTCAACAACATAGGGTGCAGTTGTTCTAGGTTGTAGTAGACTAGTAGGTAGTATTGTTGACACAATCGAGTTTTATATCTTGATTTGAGTTTTCAACGCATCGATAAGTTGACTTGGAGCTAGACATGCCTAAAGGCTAAATGCTAGAAGGTCATGACAAAATGGGCGTGCTTAAATCTTAATTGACAAAACTTTCACGCTGAAGCCAAAGGCAAAAGTGGGGGTGCAGCCTGCAGCAGGCGATGAAAGGTACATACAGGCTCCCAATTAGCATATTTTTCCCGAATATGCTGAGCATAAAAATAGTCGGTTGTTTGAAGATTCTGGAACTTGGACATCATTGTATGTTTTGCGCCTGCAGTCTGCATCCCATGGGCAAAGCACAGCACCTAATTTGGTTGAAAGTTGAAACTAATTGGTTTCGTGTTGGCTGCTGCCTGTTTCCGTGGAACTTAAAACTGCTCTGTTTTTCTCGTCTTTTGCTACAACTCCAAAATGGACAATTATTATTATTAACACATTTATGTGGAATGAGAGGGGACCATTGTATATTTGTATGATTGTAATATCAACAGAGGAAGTAAAAGAGTAGCCAGCTAACATATTGATCAATTCCACGGCTCTTTTCTTCTCTTTTTTCTTATTTCAAGCTCTGGGTACTGTTTTACCCCACACCATCAAGCAAACCTACACAACATTTTTAGTATACGGTTTGTTTTTCTCCGTTACTATTCAAAATTTTCTCCATTTTCATTATTAGTAAAGTTGTCCATGTTTGGAGAGTACAACTTTTTAAAATTTTGGTGTTAGTTGGACCTAATATTTGGAATTAGAGTGGAATACTTGTTATCATTCTCATAGTTTCACTTGGTCATTTCTTTGGAATTCTTCGAAGAGTATATCTTTGCTGACCCACATGACTCTTACACTATCCATTTCGTTTGAACATTATTGTAGTACTAGCATAATTACGTACCACATTGCAATGATAATAAAGAGCCATAAAGCTTTGTATTGTTTATCCATCAATTCGTGTATGATTTTGAATTGCCAGGCCGGATAGAAATAGAAAGTGTTGCATATCTTTTGTTAAGTAAATTTATTTTGGTTTACAAGTGCTGCAAGTGTGCCAATTTCTTGGTCAATTGAGGGGTTTTGCGAAGCCATATTGATTTTGAATGACAGGTAGACTCTCGTTTTTATCCATTTTAAAACAATTGCTTTTAAAATATCAGGATAGTAACGCAAAATTATGTGTCATACCCACAAATTCAATTCAACAAAATCTATCATTAAATCCATTCCAAATCTATAATACACCAAAACCTCAAGAATTCATAATGTTTCTTTTTTTTTTGAGAGACATAATGTTTCAAAAGTATAAGCAATGTCTTAGTCACCGATTCATTCTAAACCATAGTCCATTAGCATCTAGTACCTTTCAATTTTGGAGTCCCAAAAAATGAGGAAACGTGCTGAGTTTGTACATTCCAGATATATCAACCAACCAAAACTTGTTGAATGGCGCCGATGAAGTTAATGTAAAACAATCTATATAATAGCTTTAACAGAGTAAAATCTACAAAGTATAGAGCTTTTTTCCATTGATTCTCACTTCCTCTGCTACTGAAAAGTTACTACAGAACCGGGTTTTAAAAACAACCCGAAAGCAAAAGCGGTGACAAACAAGGATATACGGGATCGGATCTACAAAACACTCTTCTACTACACTCTACTTCTACGTTACAGTCTCTACACATCATCACTCCATTCTTTTTTTTCCTTTGAGAAACAGAGTAGGGCTGCCATGTGACTCTGTTTCCCCCATTTTTGTTGTCCACCTGCTCCCTCCGTCTTCCATCTTCATGAAATCCTGCTCTCGGTCTCTGTGCACGGAAAAGGGCAAAAAAAAAAAAAAAAGTTGGGATCTTTTTTTCTTTTCGGGTTTGGTGGGTTCTCCGATAACCAGGTTGAAAGCTTTTCGGCTGCTTATATTCACAAATGTGCGATAAGCTATCCAGAGGGACAGCAGAGCACTCTGTTCTCCTTTCTTCCACAACTCCTCAGTAGTCATTTCGCTTCCTCCTCATATGGCTTCCCCGCCGTTCACAATCCATGGATGCCCTGAACAGAAGAAAGACAAATTCGTTTTCAGTTACCAACAATGATCGGAGATTTATGTTAATCGGAAAATTAAAAAAAAAAAAAACGGAAAAAACCAAGAAACTTACGGAGGGCTTGTTCGGCGGAGAATCTTCGGGAAGGGTCTCGAGAGATCAACTTGCGGAGGAAGTCCTTGGCCTGCGACGAAACGTTTCGAAACACCTTGGGCGGGAACCTGAGGTTCCCCCGGATCACCGCCTCGAAGATCTCCTCCACCGTCTCCCCGTAAAACGGCGGGATCCCGGAGAGCATCACGTACAAAACGACGCCGGCGCTCCACACATCGACCTTGTCGCCGTAGTCCCTCCCCATCAGGACCTCGGGCGCCACGTAGTAGGGCGTCCCGAAAACCCCGCTCAGCGACCCGCTGTCCACGACCCAGTCGGCCGACCCGAAGTCGCCCAACTTGACCCGGTTCCTGGAATCGAAGAGGACGTTGTCGGGCTTGATGTCCCGGTGGACGACGCCGAATCGGTGGCAGTGGGCGACGGCCTCGAGCAGCTGGCGCATGATTCCGGCCGATTTGGGCTCCGGGAGGCCGCCATTGCTCTTGATTACCTTGTCGTAGAGGGTGTAGGGCTCGCAGAGGTCGAGAATCAAGGTGAGGGAGTCGTCGGAGTCGAAGGCGTCGTGGATCTGGAGGATGTTTGGGTGCGGCGGAAGGAAGAGCATGATTTTGGGCTCCTTCTCGAGGCAGTCGCGGTCGGCTTGGTCGGCAAGGAGGGATTTGTCGATGGTCTTGCAGGCGAAGAAGGAGTTCTTCGTCGGAGAGAAGCACCGGGAGATCACGCCGAATCGGCCCCGGCCGATCTCTTCGCACACCTGGTACTTGTTCTTTAGCGTCTCGCACATCGCTAGAGTCTTCATCTTTTTTTCTCTTCTTCTTGCTTCTTGTCGATTGGGTTCTTGTCGTCAATGGCGGAATTTGGGGGAGGATTTATTGGGGGAGCCTTTTGGGTGTATCAGTTAGGCTTCGCTGTTTGTTTTATAAAGAGAGGGAGAGGCGGAATAGCTGGGGGAATATTCCTTTGTTTTTTCGGGTTTCCTTTTTCTTTTCTGAAAATGAAGGGCAGAAGCGGAAGCCAGATGAAAATCACCACGTTTCGTTCGGGTAGTAGGCCTGGGCCGCCTTGCTGTTCTGATTTTGCCGTGGACTGTTGGAATGGTAAAGTAGTAAATTAGTTACTCATTTTGTAAAAAGGAAACAAATGAAGGTAAACTAGTTATCCATCTTTTTTTTCCAGTCTGACAAAATTATTGAAATGTAATGTGGAATGAATCAAGTGAGGGATGGTTTGGAATGTAGTTAATTTAAGCTCCTTTTTTCAACGATTTTATTGAGCATGATGTGTCGCCCCGAACGAGTGATGTGTGTGGTTACATAGTACATGATACCGTATTCGGTATGACTTTTTTTTTTACATAGGTTGAGGAGTGGAAAGGCTAAGTCGCCTCGTTTGTTAGGGGTTGCAAATCGTTGTGAGGATTTTTGGGTTGGCTGGGGGGCTCGACGGATAGTCTGCAATGCCCCTTGTTTTGCTCGTCTGATGGGGCGATAAGCATAGGGTATCATGCCATGAGTGTAATGGTGGTCCAAGATGGGGAGAAGACTGTGTTGCTAGCTCGTGGCGATCAATTAGTTGAAGTTGTAGGACTCTTTCCTTGTGGAGTTAATTAATTGCGTTAAGAGATGCTTTTCACTGGTGTTTGTCCAACAAAATGTGTTGATTCACTAAGGTTGTGATTTACAACGCGCTTGAGAAGTCTGGTAGGGATGCTTGTACCGGTGCCATCTTCGTGTAGTTGAGGCAGATGCAACAAGAGTTCCTTGAATGTGGTTTTTCATTTTGTTAGGAAGGTAAAGAATCAATGACACATTTGGTGGTTAAAAAAACCGTTTCTTTATTTCCCGCCGTAAGTCAGTTTGAAAGTATGTTTGTGTGATCAACTAAAAAACTATGGTTGTTTTAGTTTAATTCAATTTATTTTATAGTCAGATATTTCTAATTAATAGGTAGTACAACACAAATTACATGTATTTTGTCACTCAAGTCGTTTCATTCCTTGCATTTCCATCAATATGGTATTCCAGTCACATCTAAACTCTTTTTCACATTTCATCTTTGACCATACGATATCATATATTTGCCGTGTGTTTTCTTATTACGTTATGGCACTAAAACGACCTACAACTGAATATACTAATAATAGTTGTACCATTGATGAGACTACAAAATGCTACTCAAATTGAACAAACCATGTATTATGGATCAAGGGTTGCACAGTGGACTATGGATTGGCAGTTGGGAATATTATTTTCCCCCCACCTGGAGAGTGGTAGTTGGGAATTAAAAAAAAACTTCAAATTTGTATAATCAAACCGATGATAATTGATAAGCCCACTGGTACTTATAAAACAATATAATAATCCACAGGATTCCTTAATCCACAATAGTAATAAAATAAAGAACTCAAGGTCTTTAGTAGTCATTCTCCTTTTTGCTTCCTTCCCAGTTACGACTAAACAAATCCTAACATTAGACGGATACGGTGAGCACGCCGTTAGTTGTTTAGGAAAGGGCTGCTTTTCCAGGGTTAAAATTTATTTACTCGTATTGCCGTTAAATTTGGTAGTTGTTGTTTTATTATGAAAATATAAACATTACATATGAATATGATCGATGGTTTGGTGTATAACGTCTAGATGATTATTCAAATTATATGATGCATAAAAACTTATACATTTATGGTTTATGCAATTTCACTTATGGTTTTTTTTTTTGTGACATAAAATTATTAATTTCACTTATAGTTTTTTTTTTTGCATCAATTTCCCTATATAGAATCATGCATTTGACTCTGTATATTGGAAATTTTAGGTATGCACAAATCACAACCACATGTCTCCTACCTGAAATTCATGGGCCACCTAAAACATAAACTATAACCACATGCTATTACTGAGCGCATTTAAACTCCGCAAGAAAAATTACGTGGCTGAGATTTATTTCGAGGTTCAGTTCGAGTTTGCCACCGTTTCTTTTGCATGTAAGGTTTTTTTTTTTAAACAAATTGTATGTAAGGTGGAAGAGTGCAAATTGTTCACTACTTTGTACCTTGTTATTGCCATGCTTTTTTAATCACATACTTACTCCCACCTGAGCAATTTTTCCAAAATGGTATAGCTATTAAAAAAGTTTTCATAATACCATACTCGTACAGAAGTTTTCCAAAAGAGTAGAGTTTGGCGTGGCTCATTTTAGACATAGCGATTAATAATGTATGCAGTTCGCGCCGGCTTGTATCGATCAAGTGGCCATTTTGTTATCAACCCAAAGTGAGGTGATCCTTTTGGTAATTTACACACAGCTTGGCGCCTTGGCCTACGGGGTAAATCCGCAAAGGTGGCTGCTGTCTTAATCCTTACACTACATAGAATTTTGTTAGTCACAATCCACTAGCCCAAATAAGCCTACAAAGACACCAGTATCACCTCAATCAAATTACAACCAGCTAGACAGCGCAACATCACGTAGTTGCATATCAATGGGACTGTGAAAACGAATAATCCACTGAATCTAGCTAGCAACGGATTTCGACTAAAATAAGATAGGCTTGGTTTGTTAGTGGTTTTAAACTTCTTTACATCCATGACTGATGGATCATTGTGCCCCAATTTTTGTTCTAACACGGTGGATTGTGGCATTGGTATTGATGTAAATGCTGGAAATCATTGAAATTCAATTTTTTTTGGAAAGATAACAAATTTCGAGACATAATATAAATTGAACTTGTATCATAACGTTAAAGGGACATGTTCAGTCTATATCATTATGGTAATGCTTGGTACTACATAAAATCATACCACGTGATATTGATTATTGAGTGTACCATGGTGGTATGAATATATCTGAGTGTATAATGGTTGAACTCGAATACATGATAGTAGGAATATACATACTGTTATCTGCCACATTCATCATTGTGTACCACTAGTTTACCACGTCTATACAAGGGTGGTATGAAGTGGTACGTTTAGATCTGTATTTTTTTCAGAAATTTGTAGATCGAATAAATCACGCCAAACATGTGTCATCTGTGGAAATTTTTTTAAAACTTGAGTTAAAAACAAAGATGGTACCGGGTGGTACAGGACTACAGGCTCACTCAAATCTAAGGGTACAAATCTAATTATAAAAAAAAGGCATAACCACGCCCACCTATAAATTCTAACTTTGTACTCGATTGAGAATTATCTACAAAGATAAACCTCCTGCACAATTACTCCAACTATTTCTAATTCAAAATCCATATAACTTCAAAAACTAATGCACCTGTTTTCCATGGTGAACTACCCTCAAATACTTGAAGTACATTTGAAAGTTTTTTAGTGGAAAATGTTGATTATATGATATTAGCTAATTATCTATGTACTAAACAATTTAGAGCATGTTTAGTTTGGCGTAATTGTAAATTTCTTTCAATTTTTATTGATATTTTTAGAACCGAATCAAACGATGAACCGAAAAAGTTAGTGGTTTACCGTTTAGTGGATAACTATTATAAACTGTTAGTTAACCGTTCATGATCTATAACGTAGAAAAAATGTATAACACACTAATTTAAAATGAATTTATTATTGACCATAAACAATTTCAAATTCATATAATCTATTACAAAAGTATTAAACAAATCATTTAAACCTTCTCACAAAAGAAATAATTATTTTTTAGTTGAAGGAAGAAGTTAAGGTGGTAGTCGGTAATAGATCACGTAAAACCAACAAGGAGGCTGTGAAATGAAGAAGTGGAAGTATAAATGACATTACTCATGTTGGAAAATATTAGTTCATGATTAATGTATTTTCTTAAAATTTTTGTGGTTAAAATCAATATTCTCATATTCGAATCAAAGTATGAACCGGTATAGTAAATGATTCATAATTTATTGGTCTAAATGGTGTTAAACCGTTAAAAACACATTAATAAACCATGCATAATAAAGCAGAATATTATATATAGACACATATAGTAACCCATTTGAAATAATGGCTCATTTTACTATACATGGACGCTGGAAATAAGTTTTTAATTCACAATTATTTATAAATATTTTAAAAGTTAGATTAAATTTTAAATAATTAGTATATAATTAAATAATTATTTTTAAACAATTCAAATTGTTAAAAAACAAGTAGGTGGCATAGTTGGTAAATAACTCATATTGAGGTTGTGTGTCAAGTCCCAACTCCAACATTTTTACATAACAAGCAAAAAAGAGGACGAACCAGTCAAAACCGGTTGGGCGGTTGTTTGGTTAACCATTTGGACTGGTTGCCTGCCAGGCGACTCAATAAGTGGCCAAAAGGAGCATTAGGATCGAAATTGGATTCAGTTGACGATTCTATCGGTCAAACCAACGGTTTGGTCCGACTTTATTAACACTGGTTGAAATAGTAAATTAGAGGACTAGTCAAACTAGGTTGATTCATCTGGTTTCATGTTGAACCGTAAAAATCGTTTGGTCCATCACTAACCGTCTAAGCAATCATGCCGAACTACTATTATAACTGCTTTGCGATTCTACTGGCCCTATCATTGATCCGATTCGATATTTTTAACATTGTTTTGTATACATCTGATATGTGAGGTATATTTATAATAATATTGTTTGATTCATTGTATTTATGTAGAAAATTAATCCGTAAAAGAGAAAATTTGAACGCGGGATCCACTTCTATAGAGTGATGAAGTTCCATAAACCTCCTACGTAAATCAATCTTTTTTTTTATAATCAACCTGTAATTTTATTTTGGTAGAAATTGGGCCATTACAGTCCTATACTAAGATAGAACAGAGAAAGAACGGAGGTTTGATGATCCAATTATCGTGGGCTTCCCAGTTACAGTTTGTATGTGCCATTGTATGGGTCGTAGAATTGGCCTATCTTTTGGCAAAAGCTCAACGAAAGTTCTCTATCCCAACTTCTGCTGCTATTCCTTCCATCTCCTCCACAATCGATTCCACCTTTGTTCTCTTTCTTTCATCATTTTCAAATTGCTTGAACAAACCTTGACAATCCGTCTCGATAATCATTGGAAGAAGCTGGTGTTGAATTGATAATCTCAGACCGTAGAGCATCGCTCTAGCTTTCGCCAGCTCCGATTCCCACCGGAAACGTTCCCACGCCACAGAAGCCATGAGGAAAGATACCACCGCATTCCTCGCCACCACACCCAAACCTGTTCCTTCGTTCTTCGGCACAGTGGCGTCGATGTTCACCTTGTTCCAGCCTTCCGGCAGAGGCGACCAGGTAACCCTTTCTTCTCTGTCTGCTTCTGCTTCCTTTGCCTTGTGTGATTGAAAATCTTCCAGTAGATCTAGAGCTTTGTCCACAATTTTCCAATCTTCCAGCTTGTGGTTATTGAACATATGATTGTTCCTTTCATTCCATAGCTTCCATAGAATCATTCCCAATCGGCTGAATACTTCATCGTCCACTCGTTCCATTACTTTGCAGAGCTAACTTCCACTAGATAGGTTCTTCCCTGATTCGTAAAGAGGCCTATACTCCGTTGATCTCCAAATCCTAGTTGCCAAGAACATTCCCGAAAGATATGAATTTGTGTCTCAACCTGGTTGCAGTACATGCACTCAAATGGAGCATCCTTTTCCCCCATTCTATGTTCTTCCCCCGTCGGTAGAATGTCATGAAAAAATTGCCATAGAAAATTTTTAACCTTGGGGGCATGTTCAAAGCCCACAGATGCTTCCAAGTCATAGGGCCGTAGATTTCCCCCCGCCTCTTCGTTTTCCTCCCTTGCCTCTTCGTTATTTCTAGTTTTGTACCAGAATTTTTATGCTAATTGGACCGTATATTTTCCAGAATTCTCTCTACTCCATATCCTTTTGTCCGCTGATGGTTGCCTAGGAATAGGTATCCCTTCAATTCGAGCCCCATCAGTGATATTGAAGTAGTGGTGCAACAATGGTCCCTTCTAGGTTCTGTGTCATAGTCAATTAGATCGCCCACCTGATTATCCTCCCTCAAGTCCGACCTCGTAGAGGTCACTTTGTAACCATCATCTTCAACTCCTGGGATCCATCTATCCTCCCATATATTGATATGTGAGCCATTCCCTAGTTTCCATCTTAAACCCTGCTTAACCAATTCCTGTTATGCCATCAAACTTCTCCAAGTGTAACTTGGATTGTTTCTAATAGATGCACCTAGGAATCAGAATGTGAGAAATATTTGGCTTTCAAAACCCGAGCTACTAGGGTCTCTGGATTCTCCATTAAGTTCCAAATTTGCTTCCATAGTAAGGCCAAGTTGAAAGTACCAAAATCTCTAAACCCATACCTTCTTCCTCTTTTGATTTGCACAGTTTCTTCCAAGCTTTCCATGGGATTCGTTTTCCTCCCCCTGTTGTCCCCACCAGAAGTTTGAGATCAACTTCGAATTTCATCCAAAACCCTAGACCTGGCAATCGGGTCGGGTTGGATAATTTTGGGTTGGGAATCTTGGGTTACGGGTCTTCACGGGTCGGGTCATGTTGGGTTTGCTGATTCCGGGTCAAATATTGACCCAACCCATCGGGTTTTGAGTCGGATTTTGGGTCATTTCGGGTTATGAGCGTTCTCAAAAATAATATTAAATATGCTTCATGAATTTTTAAAGAACACAATTTTTTACATATGGATGACAATAGTTTGCCTAGCACATGTTAATTAACAAATGCTCAACTCCTTCCATGCTAATGAAAAGAAATAAAAATTGCACAAATCGTGAAAAAACAATGACGAAAATAATACTAATAAAATAAAAAAAATGATGTTTGATTATCTTTACACTCCCAACTTGTCTTTCAAATCCATATGATTTTTTTTAAACATCTCACCAAAGTATGAGAGATTTTATCATTTTGAGAGTGACATATACAATGGAACGGGTCTAGCGGGTCGACCCAAAAACCAACCCAACCCGACCCAAAAAACTACGGGTTAATCGATTTTGGGTCATTTCGGTTTCGGGTTAAAAAAACCTCAACCCATTCTCTATTTTTTGGGTGGGTTCTGGTCGGGTCAACGGGTCGGGTTCTCATTTGTCAGGTCTACAAAACCCCCTCTGGTACTCTAACACTGACATGGTGTATATAGCTTGTGATAGTGCTACAGACTTAATCAAAACTTCCTTAGCAACAATCGATAGAGTTTGGCTCTTCCAATGTTTAACCTTTTTCTTAACACGATCAACCAATACCTCAAAGATAACCTTCTTTTGCCTGCCAATTGTAGTGGGAAGACCCAGATATTTCACGTGCTCTGCTACACATTTCATCCCTAGGATGTTTATCAGCTCATTTGCACTATTTGCCTTCACACTTGGGGAGAAAATAATTTCAGATTTCTGAAGATTCACTTTCTGCCCTGATTCCAGCTCATAAATCTGCAAAATTTCCTTTATTTTCTTACACTCCTGTGGTGTAGCTTTGGCAAATAGTATGCTGTCATCTGCAAAGAGCAGATGTGGGATGGTTGGCCCCTTGCAGGACACCTTGAGCTCATGGATAGTGTCCCTGCTAACCTCTTGATTAATTCTAGCAGACACTCCTTCCACACATAGTAGAACAAATAAGGTGAAAGTGGATCACCTTGTCTAAGTCCTCGATCCGGTTTGAATCCCATAGATCTATGCCCATTTACCATAATGGAATAAGTAACTGTTCTGTCACAATTCATAATCAATTGTACCCATCTTTCAGTGAAACCTAGCTTAAGCATCATTGCCTCTAGGAAGTGACATTCCACCTGATCATAAACTTGGGAGATGTCAAGTTTTGCTGCCATCACTCCAATTTTTGCTTTCTTATTCTTTTTTATTACATAAAAACACTCAAAAGCAATTATAACATTGTCCATGATGTTTCTCTTCAGGAAAAAAACACTTTGGTTTCCCCCCAGTTCAATATTCTCTTCAACCTATTAGTCAAAACCTTTGTCATGATCTTGTAAAAAAACTTGGCAACGACTGATGGGACAAAAGTCCAAAGGTTTCTCCAGCTTCTTTGTCTTCGTAATTATAGAAATCATGGTATGTGTGTGTGTGTGGGGGGGGGACTCCCCATCTCTAAGTAGCTAGTAAGAAACTTCCCAATTGTGTTGGAAAAAAAAGCGGTGGCATCCCGTTCGGTCTTGGTGCTTTAGTTGGCCCCATCATTTTTAATGCTCCCCATATCTCATCTTCAGTGAAAGGCCTTAAGAGTTCCTGATTCATTTATGGGGTAACCCTCTGATCTACGGCTGAAATTCCCTTACAGTAGTCCACTAGATATGTTTCTACACCCTCTTGACCTGTCCAAACCTTCTCCGAATCTTCCAGGAGCTTTTTAATTGTATTTCATTTTATTCTTTCTGAAACTTTCCTATGGAAAAAACCTATGTTGCTATCTCCTGCCTTTAACGAGTTAGCCCACGATCGTTGCCTCCATTTGCATTCTTCCTGGTAGAGGATATCATCAAGTTCTTGCTCTAGGGTTTCCTCTGTTCTAGCATAGTCTTTGTTCTTTTCCTTTGGTTCACCTACTTTAATAGTCTCTCAATTTTGCTTCTTCTGGATTTTAGCGAGCCAAAGGCTACTTTTCTCCAGCCTAGTAATTTAGTCTCATAGTTCTTTATGCTTTCCATGAATGAAACATTCTCCTGTGAAGTCCAGCCTTCTTTTACCATTTGCTTACGATCCTTATGATTCTCCCAGTAGTGCTCATAACGAAACGAACACCGCCACATTATCTCCTCTTCCATAGTGTCCAAAACCATGACCAACACCACACCTTCTCAAATGATTCAGTCTCATGTTTGGGTAAAGTTGTTTCCACTTCTCGTTGGCAACTGCTCTGTCCAGCCTCTACTTAGTGTAATTTTCCTCATCTCGATTGTTTCCCAAGTGATAATTCTACCAAAATAGCCACAATCTTCGAGGCCATAGTCCTCCAGTGCTCCACGAAACATTTCCATTTTCTTGAGGTCTGGTTCTCTGCTACCACTTTTCTCCAAATGGTATGCGAGGAGATTGAAATCCCCCATGACCAGTGAGGGGAAATCTACTTGCGATGAAGCCGACGAAGCAGCTCACATCTCTTCTATTTATTCCTGCTCTCGGGCCAACCGTAAAACCTGTTAATCTCCATTCCGCACCCTTAGGGTGAATTTGAACCTTAGCATCAATGTGATTCCTTGTCAGGGACATAATTTATACTTTAACTTCAGCCTTCCACATTAAAAGATGTCTGCCTGCCCAATTAGTGCCAGCAGATACTCCATCCCCATCAAAATAACCAAACTCCTTTATCTTTTCCTTCCACTCCTTATCATACTATTTTGTCGCTATGAAGAAGACAATGTCGAGATCATATTGGTGAAGCAATCTCTTCATCTTTCCTACTGCCAGGGTTTTCCCAAGTCCCTGGCAATTGTAACTTAAAAGACTCATTGAGCTGGGCAGATATGCTCTTTAGTAGAGTCCGCCTCACCGCCGTCCTTGATGTTTTCTTGTTTTTTTAGAATCAGGGTCCTTGCGTTTCTTGAAATATGATAAATTTTGCTTTCTTCCCTTGTAGTTGTAATTCTGCTCCAATCAAAGTCTGATCTTCTAATCTCCCCCCTGTCTTTTCTGTGGAGTGACTTGTAATGGTGCCGAGTTGCCAACTCAAACCTGTTATTGTCTTCTCCACACTCTATTTTGACTTTTCCTTTATGGTACCTCTCCTCTCCTCCAGGTCCCATAACAAAGCTCTGAACCGCCCCTCCCATACCTGTAGCCCTAGAGTAGAGACACTAGGGATATGAGGCTTCTTTTGCCGATCGATAAGTGGTTGCATTGACTGTGTTTTCTGCTTTGTTTTCTCTTCTACTGCATGTGTTGTTTCTTGAGTTGTGGCCTTCTATGTTATTTCTGCTGTCTGTTTGGCTTCTTGAGCTTTAGACTTTTGTGTTGTTTCTACTTTTTTCAATGCAATTTGAGGCTGTAATCCTTCCTCTAAATGAGCGTCCTCCAGGTCTGAGTTTGATCCAACACTTTCCATGTCGAATGTTTTCCTAAGCAACGCCAGACTTCAGCATCCTCCTTCTTTGCTGTATAGGAAAACCAATTACGTGGTCCGGGAGCACGTGCCCTCAACTCCATCCCAAAAGGATCTGTCTCCAGATTTGCTGGATTAGGGTACCGCAATTTCAGATGTCCAATACGCCCACAAGAATAACAGAACATTGGAAGCTTCTCGTACTTCACCCGGTATTCCACCACCAGCTTCCCCCTATGTTTAGTTTAAGATTTTTCTTCAAGGGGTTGTTGATGGATATACTAACCCTAAGTCTCATATTGTCATCCCAGATAGTACTTGTACTGTAATCAAACCAGACTAGAGAACCGAACCTGTTTGCTATCTTCTTCGCCATCTTTTGGGTTCTAAACTCAGTGGGAGTTCTTTGATATGAATCCATATATAGCGCCTCTAGGTCGGTTTCTTGATTAGCAAGCTATCCATAAAAACCATTACATTATTTTTGTAATGCCACTGGCCTCCATATCATACTTTGTCTCTACCATCGACGTCTAGAAACTGAAAAGCAAAAGGCATATCTCCTAGATCTGTTGTCTGGAAACCTTTTTTTTTAGACTCCAGGCTTTTGTTAGGGCAATTTTCAGGGACTCGACGTTTGGTTTTTCCCCAGCTACCAGACATCCTATCAAGCCAAGACGGCGCACAACCTCCATCTGGACTAGGTCGATATCATCTTCTACCTCCAGGGGGTGTCATCTTCATCCGCCAGCGTGATGTTATCCAGTCGCTCATTGATGTTTTCAATCGTATTGTTGATCTCTTGGGTAACTTTTTTAGAAAACCTGCTTCCTTTGTAATCTCCATATTCGCCATGTTCAGCAAGAAACCTCTACCAACTTCAGGTACCACCAAATCAGCTGGACCAGCTCTCTTAAAACGTGAAAATCAAGCCCACTAGGCTTTAATCCGTTTCCCTTTCGAAACCGAAAAAGGACTTTCAATCAGCAAGACTTCTCCAAAAGTAAAACCCTAGGGTTTTCTCTACTATTGACTCTCCCTAAATGAGAGAAGCTACCAGTATCGCGTACTTTTAAGAGCACGCAACAATTTTTACCATTTGATTGTTTTTTTGGTCAAAGATATTCCGAGTAGGAATAACAAGATATAAATATACAAAACCTTTTCAGGTAAAAATTTTGAAGAAAGAAACACAGGTTGGTCAACAAGTCACTGAATCAACGATAAGAGAGCTTGTTTTGCCACGTACAAGGTGCGAAGTGAAATGAAGCACACTGGAGAGATGTTCGCAACACCTATTACTCCATCAGAATGACACCTCCCATAGCGCGAGCCGAATCACTCGCATTGACCATCTCGATGATCACCTGCACATATCACAAAAAAGAACATTAGTTATAGAGTGAGCTAGACACCAATTCATAGCATCCAGAAGGACCATTAATTCCACAAGAAAATGGTCAAAAATATCAAAACCGCTCGAGGCAAAGATTATGGATTGGTTGGTGTCAAAGCTAAAAATGCCCACCGCCTTGCAATGTCCTCTCAATAATCTCCTATAGAGGCTAACCAGCCTAGCGCCCAAAGCTCTGTCAAGGCAAGCATCAAAGAAAACATATCTCCAATCGGCAGCCAAGTGAAGTAACTTGTTTTGAGATCAAACGTGATGCGCACCAGCAGGTAACCACACTATGATATAACCATCTACAAAGTAAAAAGTAGTGAGAGAGATTTCATAGGGATGCAAGCAAATATATGGGGAAGCTGGTTCCTCATGGTCCTCTTCGGCACTAACCAAAATTCAATGATAATCAACATAAAAACCCATTGAACCAAGGCATAAAAAAATAAAACATCAACAGATTCCTAACATAACAGGACGTCATGACCTCTCCTAATGCACGATAAATCTTAAGTAATCTCCAAAGAAGGAAAATAATAAAGATAATATGTAAAGGAGTAGATAAAAAATATCCTGAATTGGTAAACGCCTGTACAAGTTCTGAGCAAAAACAATCATCTTTTTGAAAGATGACTGCTTGAAACACAATAAGAACATGAAGTTGAAATGATGAGAAAACTCATTAATCGCACAAAGGCGATGAGCCCATGAAGTGGTTGGGACGCTGGATGTTTGATTGCGGCTAAGTCCGAACTTCCATGAGAAAACATTTCTTAGGTTTTTCCTTAAAAAAATCCCAAATTTCTGTCCGCTTTCTAAAAAAATGGAACGTTTGTACCACGAAGAGGGTATTTTTTTATGACTATCAAGAGGTACGTATTCATTCTACTATTTTATTTTTTGTTCTTATAATTCTTATTAATTAATCTATATACTTATTAATTTATGTTGTTGTTATGTTATAGTAGGCTGGGGAGAACGTGGATATATATAATCAAAGATATTATATTGATCAAGGACCAATTGATGCAAGCGTTTTGTACGACCAACCTAGCCATCGTTTAAGTGATGTTTGGAAAAATCACGTGATACATATAATTCTTCAACCTTTGTCATATTTTATTTTGTTAACGTACTTCGTGGTATATAATATACATTTTCTAATGGTTAATCATATTGATTATTTTCAATGATTTGGACTAATACAATGTGATACTTACTTAGGCTCTTTATAAAGAGATGCATGCCTAAGGAATTGAGATCTTAAGAGATCATCATGATCCTCCCATTTCATGGGAAAATCAAGTTTTAACCGATCCTCGGATCCTCCATTTTTCTGTAAAAAATGATGTGTTTTTAAGGAGATGTATACCTCTCCTAAGAGTCTAACGAGTGTACTTGTATCGGATGAAATCATTGAAAACAACCAATACAATTTACAAAACAGTACAATGGATTTGTGTATGTGTATATCTTTCAAAAAATCTATGGTATTCATTTTGTTAATTTCAATTAATTGGTTACTTGATTTATGTGTATATCTTTCAAATGCTATTCATTTTAGTTCATTGAATAGATTTGTGATTACGTATTTATGTATATATATATTGAAAATGATAAACTTATGAGAGAAATTGGTAGTGCACGGACAACCTTATAGACGAAGTTGATACTCTCACTTGAGTTCGTTGTGACAATACCCCACTCGGTTCCTTTGTCCTTATGAAAAGTCCACATGGTTAGGTCATGTCAATCCAGCCACTGCACATCTTCAGGGCATAGCTCACAAATCTTATGCAGTTTCTCCTTGAATTTCTTCTCTTGTTAGGCAACAACTGAGGGAATATACAGAAGCGTAAGTTAGTAGAAATTATTATACCCCTGCACGAAAATTCGTATTGGTTATTTTGAACGATTTAAGCCAATACACGTGAACTCGTTAGACTCTTAGGAGAGTATAAATCTCCTTAGAAAAAGGTATTCAAGGATCGCTTAAGACCTGATTTCCCCCAGAAAATGGGAGAATCGTGATGATCGCTTAAGACCCCATTTTTTAGGCATGCATCTCTTGGTACAGAGTCTAAGTAAGTGTTTCATTGTATTTGCCCAAATCTTTGGAAATCACCAATATGGTTTAACAGCTACACAATTATGTTATAAACCACTAAGTACATTAACAAAATAAACTTGATTATGAAATAGAATGCTTACCAGTCCACCACAGATTATCAGCAAGCTTCCTCCGCTTGAAATAATGGTTTCAATTGCTCTTGAAGTAGTATGCACCACCTCTGGGACCACTTCCAGGCTGGATCCAAGCCTAAGATGGCAACTTTGATCCCTGCGTGGCGATCAGAGATGATTGTCAGGTTCGTCCTCTGGGTGACGTGGAGGTGAATTTGTCAGAAGAACCATCCATAGCTTTCGATAGTCTCTCCATCAACAATGAAAAAGGCTATAGGAAAGACACCTCTGTTTGCATCCACTCCACTGGAAATCAGGAGAGTAACCTTGTACTTATCGGTAAGGAATGTGCCATCCACTTGCATCACAGGCACGGAAAAGGGAAAACCATCAATAGAGGGCTTGAATGACTAGAATATTCGTTTGAAATGGAGTTTGTTACCAGTCTCCAACGACTGTATTTTTTCGTTTTGGTAGCAGGGGGAGAAAACAGTGTCGGGGTTAGACGCCTCCAACGCCAAAATCAATCTGCGAAGGTATGCACATGATTCTTCCAAAGTAGTCATGGCTTTATGCTTTCCATGCCATCCCTTCTTATAATTAATAATATATCCATAACGACTTGAAATGTCGGCGATGAGGATTTTCATCTTCAGGTCGGTTTGTTGCTCAATTAGGTGCTTGATAGCCGCGACAACCACTCTTGATTTCAACTGCCGATGACCTTGTGATGTTATGGATGACACAAATGTGTGAGTGTTTATCGCACGGGATATAACCCAACGCCCGACTCTCTTGCTCTTGATGGCACAGACCCTAGTCTTGCATTCCTCGTGTTGATTTTGGCATCTAACTATGAGCCTCCTCGTGTCAGAATGACTTGTGCACCATTCAAAACTCCGATTCATTGCTTCAGTGTCAATAGGATTCCGCACCTCCTTCTTTGTACTAAATTGTTGGCCCTTCATAAACCCAGTGGTTGGACCCTATATTGGTACCTATGGCTGCTCCATGTCGACATCAACATACCAATTTTCATTTGGAGTGTCATTGTAGTATGGGATAGGCACACGATCATGAGACAACTTCTCATCATCTGAGTCTGAAAATGGACCTAAATCATCAAAACCTTCAGGAGGGCCGAAGCTGTCTGCACTGACATCGCCTTCCTCTTTTTCATCCTTAGGGTCACTAACTGGACCTGGCATTTCAGCTTCCATCTCATCTAGTCTTGAAAAACACCTTCATCAACTCCAAAATGGTAGTTGGGATAACTACCACTGAATGCATGGAAGTCGTACTCAGTTTGGTATTGGTAGCCTTCTTGTTGGTTGCCATGGTACCGTTGGGCTTCTTTTTCATATGATGGGAAGGATTGATGATGCTCACCTCCAACTCCTTTTTCGTACTCATGGTAGGAATGATGATCATGGTAACCTTGGTAGGGATTATGATAGATCAGTAATTACACATGTTTATACCCCTAATCTTGAGCCGTTGGAGAAGAGATTCTCGTGTTTTAAGCCGATTTCATGCTAGGTTGTGTGTTTATGTCATATTTCAGGGCTTGGCGTTGACGTTGAGGCCAAGAAACGAGTTTCGGATAAAAAGGAGGACGTTTGAGTTGAAAGGTGTTGGAGGAGAAAAATACCCGGCCATGAGCAATAATACCCAGCCAGGTAAAATTCTGAGGAGGTCGGGGAAAATTGATTTTGGGCGCCCAGAAGGCAGAAGGGGTCCCGGCTAGAGAGCAAAAATACTCGATCGGGTATTCTTGACCTCGATCGGGTATTATTCCCTTCACCGCTGCACTGCGTTTCAAAATTCCTGGCCGGACACCTGAAATACCCGACCGAGGATTATGGCCGGGGATCGCGAGCAGCTGGTTTTTAAGGGAAAGAAGGCTAATTTCGCAAGGGTTCCGAGTTTTAGAGAAAGAAAGTGATACCTAGAGAGAGAAAGCGACGAACAAGAGTTCCTAAGCGCCTTAGATCGATCTTCATCATCAGTGGAGCCCAGATAACACTTGGAGAAGTGCCGATTGACGACCAGAAGCAGAACCCCATCCTTCACAACATGTTTCCTGCTTCTGAGCTCGAGTTTGCTTCTCTCTCCATGGAGTAACTTCCACATTCACCTGGGTATGAAGAACCCTAGATTTGTATGTTAGGTCTGATTGTATGAACCCAAGTATGAATCCATTGATTTGATTATATTCAATTGAGGTCTGACTTGTTGAATGACATGAATCCTGATCAAATTCCTGTTGTTTTTGCTTTGACCTAGAAAGAGAATATCTGCCTAGGTTGATAGAGCACCCTTGATTGAAGTAGTGAATTGACGACTTTAGTCGAGGAGTCAATTCACTATTTTGTACCTGATTTAGTTCGGTAGAGGAGGTTCGGTTCGTTAGGGCCTCAATCTGTTAACTCTGGTGGAGGTTAGTCGCCCGCTGGGGACTCAGATTGAGAGGGTCTGGAGACCTTTAGTCAAGACTGTAGACTGTTTAAGAACCTCCCGCAGTATAACTATCATTGAATTCGAACTTGGTAAATTACAATCTGGCTTAACTGCAGTCTAGGGGGAACCATATCCGGGTGACCTCTCTCAACTTGAAAACAACCTTTTACTGCTTTGCTTGTTTGTTTACTGAGACCTTCACTACGTTTAAAATGCTAAGTAATAAGAATTCACGGAGTAGTCAACACACTTAGGACCCGGGTTGACATTAAAACCCAAATCCGATATACTACACTCTAGTAGGTGGTTACACTTGGCCCTTTTCTAGGGTGACAGTAGAGGCGAGTCAAGTTTTTGGCGCCGTTGCCGGGGACGGCTAGGTTGTTGAAGAAACGTGATTTCGGTTACTTTAGCATTTTCATTTCCACATTGACTGTTTGCTTTTTCCCCCTTGTGCCTTCACGGGTTTGCTTGCTTGGCTGTGCGCAGGTAGTGCATGACCCGTTGCCAGTCGGGAGGTTTACTACCGTTAGATCTGGAGCTAGAACGCACCTGTCGCCAACAAAGGAGACAACAACGAGCAAGACTGGCTACGGAGGAGCGCATCGACGACCACTTGAGCAGCGATTCTGAGGAGGAGCACGAGATGGACGGTGAAAAAAACCCACCCCAGGGAATGCCTCTCCAGGTTCCCCCGGTGAATCAGATCCTGGGGAACAACCCGATTCCCCAGACAGATGGGGCTCAGCATCAACAATCCCCGCCGGGTCCTACCATGGAGTATTACTACACTCCACGAGTCGCCGACATCTATCCCGTCATCCTCTATCCGCCCATTCCAGCGAACAACTTCGAGATCAAGCCATGCTAGATTCAACTGATTACATCCTTTATCCAGTTCCATGGCTTGAAGGATGAGGAGGCGAGGGTGCACCTTTCCCGGTTCCTGCAGCAGACTAATGGATTCAAAGTGAATGGTGTACCTGATAATGCGATCCGCCTTTACCTCTTCCCCCATTCTCTGGCGGGGCATGCGAAGAGGTGGTTAGAGACACAACCCCCACAGCCCATTACTTCTTGGGACGATATGGCCAAAAAGTTCGTGCACAGGTATTATCCGGCATCAAAGAATACATAGATTCAACGGGAGATCACTCATTTCCGCCAAGAGCCAAAGGAGTCACTTCGTGATGCATGTGAGCGGTACTCGGGATTTTTCTGGCAGTGTCCCCATCGCGGCTTCAGTGATGCATTCACTGTGGGGAACTTCTACAGTGCTCTCTCTCCAAAAAGCCAGAGGGTGATTGAGTCTCTATGCCCAGGAGGAGACATTCTCACCAAAACTCCACCCGAACTGAACCAGATGATCAGTACCCTAGCTGCCAGAGATCATTCTTGGGTCAGAACACCAGAGGTAGGAGTTCCCAGGATCGTGGTGTGCACGCCAGGAGGCCAGGTCCGGGCTAGAGCAGGAGGTGGCTGAGTTGGTGCGGATATTGAAGCAACCCAACAGTCTTATTCCGGGCAGAGGTATGGCCGGAGTTCCAGTTGCTCAATTTCAGTGGTGTGAGAGCTCGAACCATCTGGTGGAAGACTGTCAGGCTATGCGGGAGTCTTCTACACCCCAGGAGCAGTTGGATTTCATCGCCAATGCTCGGCGCCTCGATCCTTACAATGGTACATATAATGAAGGTTGGCACCAGCACCCCAACTTCTCCTGGAATAACAGCAACACCACTAAACTACCTGGTTTCCCAGCACCAGCAGGTGGTTTTCAGCAGCGGCAGCCCTTCCAGGCCAGGCAGGGTCCAGCTCCACAGCAGCAGCCATACCAGCCTAGGCAGGGGTAGCCATTCCAGTAGCCACAACATCAGTATGCCCAGCCGCCAACAGCTCTAGCCACAGATACCCAGATGATGGAGCTGAAAAATATTTTGCAGGCATTCATGACTACTAGTCAGGCGAATTTCGCTAGGATGGATCAGAACATAACTTCTCTGGAGGCAGGCCAAAGGAACCAGGGTGCTATACTGCAGGATCTCCAGAACCAGATTGGTGGCATTGCCCGCCAGAATAACACTAGAGCACCGGGGACTTTGTCTGCCACCACCATTCCATATCCTCGCGAGCCTCACCAGTAGCTGGATGCCATCACTACCAGGAGTGAAAAGACCACATCTGCTGCTCCTGCCCAGGCCAGACAAGAAGAGCCACTACCTGCTTCAACACTTCTAGCTGACGATGCAGAAGTGGGGATGGAAAAAGAAGCACCTGCTCCCAAGCCACAGCCAGTGGTTAAGGAGCATGTACCCCAGCTTGGCAGCTTCCTTTCCCCACTCGCCTACACAAAGACAAGCTGGAGACTGAGTTTGCCAAGTTCATGGCAATGTTGAAGCAGGTCAACATCAGCATGTCGTTCGTGGAGGCACTGTCGAAGATGCTCAAGTACGCTATTTATGAAGGATCTCCTCACGAACAAGAAGAAACTTGGGGATCTTTCAACAGTGATGCTGAGCGAGGAGTGTTCTGCTATCCTGCAGAACAAGCGGCCCGAGAAGCGCAAAGACACATGGAGTTTTACTATCCCTCTTGTTATTGGCAGCATGCATGTAGGAAAGTCCTTGGTGGACCTAGGCGCTAGCATTAACGTCATGCCTTACAAATTGTTTAAAAAGCTAGACCTAGGTGAACCTAGAGCTACTAGGATGAGCATTCAGTTAGCTGACCGTTCTATTGTGCATCCTAGGGATATCATAGAGGATCTGCTTGTTAATGTAGGCGCATTCACATATCCTGTTGATTTTGTTATTCTGGATATAAATGAGGATGTGGATGTGCCTTTGATTTTGGGTAGACCGTTTCTCGCCACCGCCCAGGCGCTTATTGATGTGCATAGTGGTAAATTGATCTTGCATGCTGGGGATGAACAGACTACTTTTTCTGTGTCTAAGAATGGGAAACATTCCCATTTGCATGATGACTTAGATTACATGTGAGGGTACTGATGATGCTCTTGAGCGTTGTATTTTGCTAGGTGAGCAGGCATCGCAGGAGCCGCAGTTGGAGGAGTAGATGGCCGTGCTGGAGAGTGGCACATTCCTGGAGGGCGATAGGCTGTTCAAACCGATCTCATCCTCACCTCGCATCACTACCTCCCTGGAGGAGCCACCAGAGCTGGAGCTAAAGCCCCTCCCTCCTCACTTGGAGTATGCATTTCTCCGGGAGGGGAATAAGCTTCCAGTCATCATGAGCTCGACCCTCACACCCGAGCAGAAGGTCAGACTAGTGGCCTTGCTAAAGCAGTACGAGCGAGCTCTGGTGTGGAAGATCACTGATATTCGGGGGATCAGCCCCTCCTTCTGCTCCCACCAGATACTGCTAGAGGATGAGATGCAGCCAGTGAGACAGCCGCAGAAGAGATTGACACCGAACCTGGAGGCTGTGGTTCGGGCAGAGATCGTGAAGCTGATGGACGCGGGGATCATCATTGCCATTTCCGACAGCGAGTGGGTCAGTCCCACCCAGGTGGTACCCAAAAAGGGTGGGATGACCATGGTTTCTAACGAGAAGAACGAGCTCATCTCGATGCGCACAGTGACTGGGTACCGTGTCTGCATCGATTACCGGCGTCTCAACGATGCCACTCGGAAGGACCACTTCCCGCTGCCATTCATTGATCAGATGCCAGAGAGACTGGCGGAGCACGAGTTCTACTGTTTCCTGGATGGGATGTCCGGGTATTTCCAGATCCCCATTGCACCGGAGGACCAGGCGAAGACCACTTTCACCTGCCCCTTTGGCACATTTGCCTACCAGAGGATCCCATTCGGGCTTTGTAATGCCCCTGCCACCTTTTAGCGATGCATGCTCACCATCTTTGACCGCCTGGTCGGCGAGATTATGGAGGTGTTTATGGACGACTTTTCAGTTTATGGGGACTCATTCTCTCACTGTGTCCATAACCTAGAACTCGTCCTTAAACGGTGTGAAGAAACGAACCTGGCACTTAGTTGGGAGAAGTGTCATTTCATGGTTCGCGAAGGCATAGTTCTGGGGCACAAGATCTCCAAGATGGGGATTGAGGTGGATAGGGCCAAGATCGAGACTATCAGTAAGCTGCCTCCTCCCACATCTGTTAAGGGGATCCGGATTTTCTTAGGCCATGCAAGGTTCTACAGGCGGTTCATCAAGGATTTTTCAAAGATTGCCCTGACCCTGACACGATTTGAGGAATGGTGGGAGTCCCTTTATCCATGAACTGAAGTGAAAAAAAGGGGTTCCAACGGTGAAATGAAGTGAAAGAGCACCCTAGTACAATGAGTCCTTGGTTGTGAATGGTGGGAGTCCCTTTATCCATGAACTGGCTGTCTTATTTCCACTTCTTCTCATGATCCTGGTTTTAGTCTACTACTCGCATTGAGAGAGATAGGGGACGTCTTAGAAGACCAGTTGACCTCGTAAGCTGCTATATGATCTAGGAAGACCGACAATCGGGGTTTTTTTTTTGTTGCTATAGAGGTCTGGAGAGCTGCATTGGTTTGAGTTAGGTTTGCTTGGGGACAAGCAAACGGTTAAGTGTGTGGGAATTTGATAGACCAGTAACTACACATGTTTATACCCCTATTCTTGAGCCGTTGGAGAAGAGATCCTCGTGTTTTAAGCCGATTTCACGCTAGGTTGTGTGTTTATGTCATATTTCAGGGCTTGGCGTTGACGTTGAGGCGAAGAAACGAGTTTCGGGTCAAAAGGAGGACGTTTGAGTTGAAAGGTGCCAGAGGAGAAAAATACCCGGCCATGAGCAATAATGCCTGGCCGGGTAAAATTCTGAGGAGGCCGGGGAAAATCGATTTTGGGGGCCCAGAAGGCAGAAGGGGTCCTGGCCAGAGAGCAAAAATACCCGATCGGGTATTCTTGACCTCGATCAGGTATTATTCCCTTCACCGCTGCACTGCGTTTCGAAATCCACGTCCGGGCACCTGAAATACCCGACCGAGGATTATGGCCGGGGATCGCGAGCAGCTGGTTTTTAAGGGAAAGAAGGCCAATTTTGCAAGGGTTCCGAGTTTTAGAGAAATAAAGTGATACCTAGAGAGAGAAAGCGACGAACCAGAGTTCCCAAGCGCCTTAGATCGATCTTCATCATCAGTGAAGCCCGGATAACGCTTGGAGAAGTGCCGATTGATGACTAGAAGCAGAACCCAATCCTTCACAGCATGTGTCCTACTCTTGAGCTAGAGTTTGCTTCTCTCTCCATGGAGTAACTTCCACATTCACCTGGGTATGAAGAACCCTAGATTTGTATGTTAGGTCTGATTGTATGAACCCAAGTATGAATCCATTGATTTGATTATATTCAATTGAGGTCTGACTTGTTGAATGACATGAATCCTTATCAAATTCCTGTTGTTTCTGCTTTGACATAGAAAGAGAATATCTGCCTAGGTTGATAGAGCACTCTTGATTGAAGGTAGTGAATTGACGACTTTAGTCGAGGAGTCAATTCATTATTTTGTACCGAATTTACTTCGGTAGAGGAGGTTTGGTTCGTTAGGGCCTCAATCTGTTTACTCTGGTGGAGGTTAGTCGCCCGTTGGTGACTCAGATTGAGAGGGTCTGGAGACATTTAGTCGAGACTGCAGACTGTTTAAGAACCTCCCGCAGTATAACTATCTTTGAAATCGAACTTGGTAAATTACAATCTGGCTTAACTGCAGTCTAGGGGGAACCATATCCGGGTGACCTCTCTCAACTTGAAAATAACCTTTTACTGCTTTGCTTGTTTGTTTACTAAGACCTTCACTACGTTGAAATTGCTAAATAATAAGAATTCATGGAGTAGTCAGCACACTTAGGACCCGGGTTGACATTAAAACCCAAACCCGTTATACTAGGCTCTAGTAGGTGGTCACACTTGGCCATTTTCTAGGGTGACAGTTAGGGCTGTCAATTTGGTTTTGTTTGGTTAACCAAACCATTAAGTATGAAAAACCAAAAACCAAAAACCAAATCCCAAAAACCAAAACCATTAAGGTCCTTATTGGTTTTTGGCAACCAAAAACCAATAAGGGCCTTAATGGTTTTGGTTTTGGTTTGGATAACCAAAAAACCAATATGTACTCATACACTCATATTTATTCCTATTTTCCCTTCTTTTTATTGAATAAACGTCATAATAATGGTAAATGGTCATTACAAATTATTGGTTGGCATGCGTGTCAAAAGAAACAAAAAAAAAAAAAATATTTGTTGATAAATAATTTTATTCTTATTGGTTTCTTATTGGTTTCTATTGGTTTTTTGGTTTTAACCAAACCAAAACCATTAAGTTGCTTATTGGTTTAAAACCAAAAAACTGAAACCATTAGCTTTCCAATTGGTTTGGTTTTGGTTAAAACCAAAAAACCAAAACCAAATGGACAACCCTAGTGACAGTAGAGGCGAGTCAGATTAGGACTGAGAAAATAGACTAGACCGTTAGAAAAACTATGGTTCAAACCAGACCGCACAGTTTGGTCCGGACTGAAGACCATTATAAGTATGGTCTGGTTTGGTCTATGGTCTATAATAAATAATTTTTTGATTTTATGTTCTGGTCTGGTCTAGACTGCAATTTACCGGACCAATGGACCCAGCCGATTTGTAAATACGTGTTAGCAGCCCACTCGACCACTCTTCCAACTCCCACAACAAGATCCAAGTCTCAACCTTAATTTTGAGAATCTCGTCCTCTAGTTTATTCACAACCACATTTCACTAGAGAGTAGAGACTATCATGTCTACATATGATATTATGTTAATGTTTATGACGTTATGGTGCAAGTTAGGATACTTTGACTTTGTATGTATGTTATGTACTGAGATTTAGTGTGTAAAAATTATTTATGCATGTTAGAATATATGTAGCATTTTTTTTTTATTATTGGCTATCGGTTCGCTTTTTTTTTGTGGTTAACTAAACAAATTGTTCATTTTTCGTTGAGTGTAGTTTATCTGGACCAGACCATACCGAACCAGACTGCACAGGCGTGGTCTGGTCTAGACCGTATAGTCTGTGGTCTCGTCTGTGGTTTATACTCTAGCCTATCGGTCTGGACCGTAGACCGTATATATGTTTCGGTATGGACTAGGCCGCACTGTTTCCCAGCCCTAGTAGGAATGATCTTCATATACTCCACCCCCACCGTGGATACCAGATGTTTGGCCATATCTAGGATGACCTCAACCTCCGTCGACCTCCTTAGTGTAAACAAACATCTCTGCTTTGGAAATGTTATTGACCATAAAAAATTCGAGCATGACATCAAATTCCTCCTGAGTGGTTATGAGCAATTCCTCATGCCACAACGACCCACCTTTTCTGTTTAGATACCGTAAAACAATACGATCAACTCTCCTCATACCCTCCGTATAAGTAACCGTAGTAAACATTTGATGGAGCTCTTCGAGGTTCGGTCTCGTAGTGACCTTCACTTTCTGAAAAGAACCACCAATGTAATGTTCCCCCTTTCCAGTCTCTTCCGTGTAACCATTCCACTGTAACCCAAGCCTGAACATAAATTTAAAGAAGAAGAAGGAGAGGGAGTGAAGAGTTGAGGTCTTTGTGTCCTCCTCTTTTAGGCAAAACGTCCAATGAAAACCGCTGGTGGGGGGTGGGGGTGGTTTTCACCTGACATGCAAACCCTACGTCTGCAACCCCCTGCATGCCGACCTGTCGGCTGTTGGTGAGCGGTTTGTACGTCAACAACTCAAACCGCTAATGTAGGTGGCGGTTTCTCTTGCCATCCTAGAACCGCCTAGGCTACCACTGGTTTGTTCTAGGGTAGCCAATAAACCGCCATCTTACCTGGCGGTTTGTGGCCCAAATGAAAACTGCCACCCTGTCTGACGGTTCATATGAAAACCACTGTCCTACGTGGCGATTTATGTGAAAGGGTGGTATAGATGTAATTTTCTTTTTGAAAAGAATAATATTTTTGGAATTTTTTAGTTTTAGAGTGCTATTTCTGGAAAAATTCCTTAATTAGTGGGATTTATGTGTAATTTGGCTGAAATAATTAAAATGTTTCAAACACAGCCTTTTCGTTTCAGACAGAATGAGGAGGAAGAAATTAGGATTGGACAGCTGCAGCCACCCATATAATTGAAACAAGACAACAACGTTGGACACTTGCCTCTGCGTTGTGGAAGGACGCATGATCCAAAGAGATTCCCTTTGTGAGAGGTGGCATGGAATGGAGGCGTCGAACAAACAAACACCGCATTCCTGCCTGCCTATATATAAATTTCTTATTAACAATCATCTACATAACATAGGTTACATGATGATAATAATAATAAATTCATAATCAGAAAGAGGTCATCATACCTGATAATTACATTAATGAAAATGCCCAGACTTCTAGCTAGTTCCCCTATTTTCTTTTAGGGAAACGAAGTTTGGTGTTGATCTGATCCGTTTAAGGTAGAGGTTTCTAGATGGTCCTCTTCTACGTGGTCTAAAATATTAATGTTTCGAGATACAAAGTTTACTTATGAAAAATTATACAAAAAGATACGTAAACAAATTAAATTTGTATAATAACTTTAGAGGTACAAGTTTAGTTTGGACTATAATTATCTTCTTTTTTTTTTAAATCAAAACACCAATACTAGTTTGTAGTATCGACAAATTCTTCTCCTCAATTATCCACGTCGAAGCTACTAACTGAAGTCGCAATTGCTTGCCCAACCAAGGGATAAAAGAAAAAAAAAATACAAATTAATACCTAATCCTAATACAAATATTCTAACTAGCTAATCCTAAGCTATTACATAAAAAATACCCATTTCTATTCAAATCGTTTCTTCATTTTAATATGGGTTCCCACTTTGATTGGATTCCAAGCGGTAGAGTGATACGAGGAATCAACAAATATTTAATGAGAACAGGGAATCAATTATTGACACTCCCTCATGTAAACCAGAAAACGTCTTTGTCTTGCTTATGCATCCTGCTATAAAAAAAGAGGGAATGATTGCCTAGTTTATATGTGCGACACATATGTAATTTTATTTTTGTCGGTCGTTGATGCTTCTTTATTTAATTATTATTATCACTATGGAGGCCTTCCATGCTGGAACACATCCTAGCTAATCGTAACGGTATTTTCCATGGAAGAAGTTTAAAATTACCACTCTTTAATGATTAATTGAGTGGTGATTGGAACAATATAAATGTGTCCAGATTCCATGTATATAAATGCGATTGAGAATAGTGGCGAAATCTGGATTTTAGGAAAGGTATGTTTGACAAAAAAATAAGATATTTTAAAAAAATTATATAAACGAAAAACTTAAATTTATAAAATTCACCATTTCATTGTTTTTACAGTAAACCATGATAAATTTTCATATTTTTAAAATTAATAAATTTACTTGTCACTTATGTTGCAAATCAAACAATCTGTAAACACTATTAAGTGTTTTCTCTCAAAATGCGTCCTCGCACCTTACAGATTTTTCTTGGGGGTATTACAAAGAGGCAAACCCAAGCAAAAACCAAACTGGCCCAATGGCATTGTGGGGAGCGTCACCATAGAGTAAGTCCACATTTGAGCCTTGGAAGGTTGTTTGGCCCAATGGGTCGAGTGTGAGCAGGAAGAGGAAGCACGACAAACCACACTAGACTCCAAAATAGTACGGAT
Source organism: Linum tenue (assembly GCA_946122785.1). Classification (NCBI taxonomy): domain Eukaryota; kingdom Viridiplantae; phylum Streptophyta; class Magnoliopsida; order Malpighiales; family Linaceae; genus Linum; species Linum tenue. The sequence continues at coordinate 72,638,606 of CAMGYJ010000008.1, read as the reverse complement.
TGTCGATAGTCCCCCACGGGGCACCGTATATTTGTCAGAAAGGCTGCCATGTTTGTCGGGGTGCCTAACCTGATGGAGGTACAGAGCATTAAATGCAATGCTGACGTAGGGCTGAAATGAAGGAGCCCCGTCGAAGGCCAGGTGAGTCTAAATAGTGCCGGTAGGTAGCATTTATGCAAATTGGATTCTCTCACTAAACTAGAGTTTGACACTTCTCTCTAGAATTCAAACTAACTTGATTGTCGGAGGATTAACGGGCCCGTGCGCCCCCCTCTGTGCTTCTGTGTGCAGGTGAGGCACCTTGGAGGGGTGAGAACTAGGGAGAGCGAAGAAATGTGGGTCGAAGTATACATGTGATTCAGGTCTATTTGTACACATTTTACCCTCTTTATCCTTAGATGTTTGAGCTAATTTTACTCCATGAGGTTCGATTTTATTCTAGGTTGTGGTTGTTTTTCATATGTTTCAGATCCTAGCAGGTGAAATAAACCCATGGAACGAAAGTTGGACGAAAAAGGGCGGAAACCGGTCAAAAGGGAGCAACAACAGCAGATCACGGTAGAGCCCAGCAATTCACGGTCGTCCAGACCGTGAAGAGGAGGCATTAACGATGAGGAGCGAGGAGTCCAGAAGGGTTTTGTCCATCTCGCGGCATAAACCAGTTCACGGTCACTCGACCTTGAAGACCAGCTCCAGACCGTGAACTCCCTTAATAAAACGATATGTTTTCGCTCGACATCACGGTCCAGGCCAGATGTTCAAGCCCGCGAACAAGGACCGTGAATCGCCGTTGATCTGGGTATTAAAAGGGGGTTGAGCTAAAAGAGAAAAAGAGAGGAACCTAGTGAGAGATACTTTTCTTCTTATTCAGATTTCTAGAGTGAGAAAGTGACAACAAGAGGAAAAGAGAAGTTAGAGTTTCATCAAAGAGCTAGATTTTGAGAAGTTCTTCCTCCAAGGTTGATCTCCACACCACAAGGAATCAGGCACACATCTCTTAGATGGTTTTGTCTCTTCTCCCTTGTGTTTTCCCGAATATCAAACTAAAATCCCACCTAAGGCCCAAGTATAAACCTTAAATGGGTGCAATATAAGGCAAGTATGTTTAAATATCAACCTGAACCGGCCCATGTACCCCTACTTCTATTGTTTGAAATATTATCTAGCGGAATGTTGTTTGTGAAAATCTCTACATTCTACTATTGAAAAGTAAAAGGTTTGAAACTCTTGGTGAGAAGCTTCACTCGGGAGTTGCTTCCCCCTAACTAACTACCATAAACCGTGGATCGAATGAATCGGTGTGAGACAAGGCAATTGTGAACCGTAGGTGGTGCAACAATGATTAGAAACCATCCTCTCAATTACAAGGCCAAGGAAAGCATTATAGGCTACAGTTGTAGCCCTCTTGGCCCAAGCAATTGAGGATTGACTTACCTTCTCCCTCAAACCAAGGTTTGGACGGCATAATCACAATTAAACTAGGTTTCTAGTTCGAGTTAAGAGGTTTGCCCTTCATTAACCTAGTTAGGAGGCATGGAATGCCTAAGAAAACCCAGCTCAATTTGAGCCTCTTAAGATAAGGGTGATTCTCTCTAAGCTAGGTTAGAATAGCCTAATAGATTGCCAAGCAGACACAATGCACAATCACCATGAAAAATACCTCAAATCTTAAATTAAACACCACCCACACATCATTCAATCCACACAATCAACTACATGGTAGAAGTTAGGGTTCTACAACAACCAAGTGAAAAGGGAGACTATTTCATGCTAGACAAAGGAAGAACTTCCCTTGTGCTTGTAGAGATCCTCTCTTCAAGAGGAACTTCCCAAATCTTCACTTGGAGCAAACCCTAGCCTCTTCTCCCTCTTTGTTTGTGACTTTATCTCTCTATGGTTTCAAGAAGAAGAAGGTTTCTCTCACTTTGGGCTCCCCTTTCTGCCTCCTTTCAACTCTCCATTTATATAGAGATCATGCACAGTTCACGGTCCCAGTTCATGACCGTGAACATCAGGTCGGGACCGTGAACACAACCCAAAATGCGTCGCTTCATTTGACCAGTTCACGGTCCATACCTCCAGTTCACGGTCACGACCATGAACTTTCTGGGTGTTAGTAACCTCTGAAACCTCTCTGAACTCCCTTTGCTTCACGGTTCGTGGTTCCATTTCACGATCCCGGCGACCGTGAACTCCCAGTTCTGACCGTGAACTACGGCTGGATCCTCCTCTTTGCCCGGTCTTTGCTCCTTTTCTTCCAACTTTCGACTCCAGGGTTGGTTTTCACATGTTACACTCCGAAACAAATTGAAACACAACAAACCTAGTTTAAAACCACCCTTTTTAGATCTCAAATGCCACAAACGTTAAAGAGAAATGGGAATAAAAAGTGTACATTTAGGCCCGAATCACTCCCCCACACTTAGACGTTTGCTTGTCCCCAAGCAAACCATTTCACACCAGGTAATATCTCAACCTAACAAAATACTTTGAGGACAAATCAAAGGGCACAAAGTGGCGAATCTCAATGACTATTGGCAATTAACACATGGACCGTTGCAAGCAATACGTCCATCCACAACAAACGACACTCGAGGTGACCAAAAACGGGCAAACGAAAAGTTCTCACCTTGTTCATGAATCAATGCAAGTGTCAAAAAGATCACTTATTAATCACAACTAACCATGCATAACATTCAAGTTCAAGGAACAAACGAATGGGCAACAAAGGTCCTCACCGAGGTATGATATGACATGCAAAACAAGAATGAATCACTCAATCTCTTGACAAGTGGCGGCGGGACAATTTGGTTCAAAGAATGTGCACAATCATCAACACTCGGCCCTATTGTCTCAACCCCTAAATGCTAGAGTTCAAGGAACGGTTGTCATCACTAGCTTATCCGGAGGTCTTAGACACTGGTTCAAATGGCTGGCAATTGTCTTGGACATGGGAAAAGGCCTTTTGGGTGGTGGAAAATACAACATGAGGTCCTGCATCTTCACCCTAACCCAGAATAATCTATGGTTTCGACCAAGTTTGTCAAACCGGTTTATGCCAGTGTGCCGGTTTAGCAAGTGGAATGGTTCTACCGGTGGTACATATCGGGTTGTGTCGATTCATGTCGGTTATCAATTAAATTGACCAAGATAAGATGATTTTACTTGAAGATTCGTATATCGATCATGCCGGTCATACCGGTGGTGTCATGCCGATTTTATGATCGATACAGGTTGAACCATGTTCAACCAGTGGCACGCCGGCCAGCATGACAACCATGGTTTCGACTAAGAATATTCCCTACAAACAATGGCCACTAGCATCACCCATCATGAACTACATTTAAGCACACTTCCTCGTTCTATTCTTGCTATCATATTTCGAACATGGTAGTGAAGGAGTTCAATAACAATGTGGGTGTTTCAATGGCTTGAGTGCCAAGAAACCCTTCCTAGTATTACTCTTTGATTTTTGTGGCACTCTCTACTTTATTTACCTTGTTTTATTACCTCTTTTTCGATTCTTTTTCTTTCTACTTTCCTTTTCTTTCTTTTTCTCTTTTCTTTTATTTTAAGGGGAGGGGGGGGGGGGGTACTAGAGAGTAAAACACTTGCCACCTTACATTTTACAACCAATGCTCTCTTTTAAGAACTTACTCCAACACTACTCTTTTCTCCTTCATTCCTAGCAAGAACCGCACAAAATCCTCCTATGTAGAGCCTCAATGGAACTAAAAACGAGAGCTCCGGGACACAAGGACGACTCACGTATAGACACGAAGAAAGGATGGGGTTCGTTCTATGAAATACCATTAAGCTGACAAGCAATAAGCTCCTACATTAGACCGACCCCCAAAGTCACAAGGCTCAAAGGGGTTGAGTAGGGGGTAAAACATTTATGGACAATCAACATTTGGGCGTGGACTAATCTTATGCCTTCATCATACTCACTAGTGAAAACTGTGATGTTACTCGCCATGGTAAGAGGGATCTAAGCACACAAGAAGAAAACGATCGGCTCAAAACTCACATGGCTACCTAGTCACCCAATCATCTATTCTAATTCACAAAACACATTTCATGGCAATTGTAATCAACAAGTAATCGAGTCAAGACATCCATTCATTTTTGCACACATGAGAACTAAACCTTTGCACTATCCTAATGTACCTCTCAGTCATCATCATAGGTCACACTTGATCACATGCAACAATTCAAGGTCAATGCCAATAAACACGAGATTCTCCCACAAATCGGCCACTCTGATCAAGCAAGCATTGCTGTCAGCCCTCAAAATTTTCAAATTTGGGCATACATCAAGGCTCCAAGCATTCAATCACTCAGACAAGCATAATAATATACTACCCCCCACACTTAAGTTCGACATTACCCTCAATGGCGTAAGATTGGGGTAGAACGATGTTACCGCATGACCTGGTGAGTGAAAGTTTGAATTTTTTCGGGGTAGGAGATTTGAGCTCCAGGGAGAAGACAAAAAGACACACACAAATGCAAACACATACTCGCTCGAGGCGAGGTTATTACACATAACAGTACGATGGTAGCAGTAGTTGTTCACACACACCAAATAAAAGAAAGAAAAATAAAATAAAAGAGTTTAGAGTTCCAAGTGGAGAAGTGGGGCGAAAGAAATCGGCTCTACTACATATCTCACTCGTCGGCTACCTCTCACGTGCCGAAGGTCCTTCCCCATCATCTGGGAGGATACCCTGGCGTCGGGCCATCCTCTCCAGCAATTCGGTGGTCCAGTCAAGCCGGGTAGTGACTCCCACAACGTGGGTCTTAAGGCGATCCATCCTCTCCACGAGGTGATCCCCGGAGGTGGAGGGTCTAGCTCCGTATGATGCTGCTGCTGCTGCTGGTGGTGGTGCAGGGCACGGGAGCACGGGACACCGACGGCAGCTGGGAGCTCTAGCAGGTGGCTGCTCTAGAGGAGGGACCTCTGGATAGGGCTCCACTGGAGCCGGGTCAACTATCGGCCTCATATCCGCTAAGGGTCAAAGTCCGTCGAGGTACTCAATCCCTCGTTCTCCTTAAAGACCATCTTCATGTTATAGAGAGCTTCCACTGGGAAGGGCTCGGTCCGACCAAATATGGAGCACCTCTCCACGTCCACGTCAAAGTACCCAGCCAGTCTCATGATGATGCCCCCCATATGCATGGTGTCCACCTTATTCCGCCCCAGACACCAGGCAAAAGAGGTAGCCACCATCGCTACTAGATGGAGCGGCTCGGCAGGATGCCTCATAGAATGGAGGGCAATCACCCCTCTATTGGTGATAAGGTGGCCCGCTCGCAAATTGGGGACGACAGACCGGGTGAGCAGAGTGTGCATAATCCTCCACGGGGTCCGCAACTTCACCGCATTAGTGTGGCCAGCCTCGAACTCATCATGCTGGTGCTCGAGGTGGCAGAGGGCCTGGAATGCGGCTTGATAATGGAAGTCGATGGTGTACTTCCTCTTCGTCATCGTCTTGTATGTGGTGTTCAACCCCATGGCCTAGGCGAAGGCATCGTATGTCAGCACCCGCGGCTGACCTCCAAGCATGAACTCCACGTGGGGCCGACTCCTCTTGCTTGTCGGGACGACGTGGGAGAAAGTGGAGTAGAAATCCACACAGAGCTCTCGTTAGATGAGCTCATCCACCGTCAGCAACTGGCGCCACTAGGGGTGACAAGTAACCCCTGACATCGCAGCCCAGCACTTGAACATGGTAAACATGTCCAGGTCTAGCATCCAGTGACGTCCAACCGGACTGGGGACTGTTCATCTGGTAGGCAAACTTCGCCCCGAACCGCTCGTGGTTCACCAAATATCGAATGTACTCATGATCCAAATTAAGCATCCTGCAAAACAGACAAACATGCACCATACGTGGAAACAAATTGTCAATCTCAAATCATTGGGAGGAAAAAGGAATTCCCCCCAAATTTATATTTCCACTACGGGTCCATGCCATTAAGAACAATTAAGCTCGAGCACACCGAGGCATGGTTCTAGGTATTTAACGGTTTATCAACACAAAAATCTAACCCAATCCATGCCACGGTGGCTACCATCCACCAGTCAAACATAAAAATTCCACATTCAGTCATATTTTTGCACTTGGTAGGCAAATTTCACATTTGAAAACAATTTGTCCTAAATTATGCCCACCAAGGCACAGTTAAGCTCATTCAAACACATTTAACATTCATGCACCTCAAGTCACCTAATCCCTCGCCCTATTTCTAAGTTCAACATTCAATTAACTAAATTCTCCTCACTTCACTACCTATTCTGATTCTTAGGGCTGGGAATTCGGTTACGGTTGTGCGGTTAAACCGCAAACCGCACCGAAACTGCGCGGTTAATGGTTAACCGCAAAACGCAAAAACAACCTTTTCTGCGGTCGCGGTTGGGAAGAATGAGTCTTTTGCGATTTGCGGTTTAATCGCAACCGAAACCGCAGATGCACCTAACCGCACTACTAACCGCAGGCCAGCCCACCACTTCATTTTCCAGACCAGTCCATCCAACAAACCCCACCCTAGGCCCACTAGCCCACTGTCGACCCACCCCCTTCCACCACAGTTCTCGTTTCCCCATCCCTCAGCGTGCGAATTCTTTCTTCAGCCAGTTTCCCAAATCGAAAAGAAAGGAAACCCTAGTTCCATGCAACCGCGACGACGTGACCTGGAATTCACAGCTAGTGCAACTGCGACGCCGCGACCATTCTAGAGCAGAACCCAAACTCGTCATCCGGAAATTCCTCCGCCACCGTCCCTTCTTGTCCAAAACCCGCCTTCGTCGCCGTCCCTGCTCGATCAGAGGCGTAGAGCACGCCGCCGTCCTCTCCACATCTGCTCTGCTCGTCGACATCGACGGCACGACCATTCCAGCGGTGCACCATTAACCGCATTATGCGGTTAGCAGTTAACCGCTAACCGTAGCAGGTGCGGTTGCGGTTGGCTAATATGGGCACTTTGCGGTTGCAGTTAACCGCAAATTGCGGTGCAGTTAACCGCAACCGCACCGTTTCCCACCCCTACTGATTCTCCACAAATAACAAAGGTAAAGTTGAAAACACATCTGGAGACTCAAGTAGGATGGTAGGGGAAGTGAGGATAGGGTGAGGGAGGCAGAAATTTGCACAAAAACAGGCCAAAGAGGTGTCGCCAGAGCTTTGCCGGAGGCTCACTGGAGACTTGTCAAGGACTGACCGACAGTGCCTTCACCGGAAAAAATCGACGCCAAATCTCCCCAAAATCTCAACGAAAGCCACCCTTGACGAGGGAAAAATGGGTTTGTGATCGGTTTTTGATTTGGGTGGCCGGAGGGTGGTGAAAATGGCAAAATTCATTGGAAAATTGTGGTTTTCCGGGGAATTTGAAAGATTCCGGCGAGTTTGGGTCGTGAAATAAAGAGAAGGCGTCCACATCCCTTTTATAGGCAGACCCCGAGGTTCACAGATGCGTTTGCCAGTTCATGGTACCTAAGACCATGAACATAGCTCGTGGACCGCGAACTGGGGTGAAACGGTGGGTTTCACAACACGTGGAACCACCCTAGTTCACGGACGCGTTTGACAGTTCACGGTCAATTAAGACCGTGAACTCCAAGTGAAAACCGTGAACTACAGTGTAAACAAGGCATTTCTGGAAAATTTTGACTCGACCTACTCCACCGTGCCTACTATCAATCACAACACAGCTTAAAACACTAAATCATAAAGACCTGGCACGGGGATACCACTTCAACCACTTAAACTCTTCACTCGACACAAAAACAAAGATAAGGAAAAGAAAACAAACCTACGTTGGGTTGCCTCCTAACAAGCGCTAATTTATCGTCATTAGCTTGACGGTTGTGGATCTATCACGCCTTTAAACGTGATGCCACCGAGAGTGGATCAACCACGATCTCGGGGCGATGCATGTCGCCTCCCAACTTAAGCTCCATGGGATGACCTTCTTGGCCGATGACTAACACTTTGCCCTTTTCCTTCCTTCGGGCATTAGCGTGATTTATCCTTTCCCTCCAAGCTCTCTTCCTTCCTTCTTTGGGCGTGATACCCTCCTCGCCTTCCTGCTTCACATCACCACGAGGAATAACAGTAATAGTAGGGTTTACCTTGAGAGGTTCTCCTCCACTTACATTCTTATCATTTGATTCCACTTCCTTCACATCCTCACTTCTAGGCTAAGGTTCAATTCCAAGAATAATTCTCTCCTCACCGTCCCTCAGAATTAAAGTTCCCTCATTTACATCAATTAACATCTTGGTGGTGGCAAGGAATGATCGTCCTAATATGAGTGGCATCTCAGAATCCTCACTTATATACAGGATCACAAAATCCTTCGGATAACAGAATTTTCCCACTCATACTAGCACATCCTCCACAATAACCCTAGGACTAATGACAGTGTGATCGGCCAATGCGACACTAAGCCTCGTAGTCTTTAGTGGCATCACATTTATGCTCACCCCTAAGTCCGCCAAGGAATTTTCTATGTGATGAGTACCGATGCAAAGAGGTATGGTGAAACTACCTGGATCGGGTTGCTTCTTGGGCAACCTGTTGAGGATGAAGGCTGAGCACTCCTTGCCTAGGGTGACATTGGCGAGGTCTTGGAACTTCAGCTTCTTGGTAGAAGCCCCTTGAGGTATTTCGAGTACCGTGGAATGTGGGTTATTGCCTCAAGAAAGGGAATGTTGAGGTGGAGTTTTCTGAGAATCTCCATGAAACCTCCACATTCCGCTTCCAATCTTTCATTGTGCATCCTCGTTGGAAAAGGTAGGGGTGGCGTGTCCTCACTGGGAGGTGGCGTAAGCGATGCCTTCCTCGCCACTCCTCTCTTTTCTACCGAGGTTGCTACATCCATAAATTGCTCAATCTTCTAGAACTTCTGAGAGCTTGTACTAACAAAGGTGGTGACTAGTTCTACAAGTTTAGAAAACTTGCCGAGTTGTTGTTTTTGTTGGAACCCTTGACCACCTTGTGCTTGGTATGGTTGTTGGAAGTTCGGGTATTGGAGTTGAGGCCTTCGTTGGATGAAATTTGGCCGAGGATGATATTTTCCCATTGGACCTTGGAAACCGGGAGGTCTTGGATTGGTAGGGGAAGACCAAGCGAAGTTCGGATGATTGCGCCACCCGGGGTTGTATGTGTTGCTATAAGGGTTGTTCCCTCTAGCATTGGCAATGAAACTCACTTGCTTCTTGGGGGTACTTGTTTCCTTCATCGCTTGGCAATCCACAATTTTATGAATAGTGCTAGAACACCAATGAAAAGACATCACCGCTCTCTTCCCATGCTTCTTGTCCTCAAGGATCACCTCGATCAACTTGTCAATCTTAGCTTCAAGTGGACCACTTGCTCCCACATCACACTCCTCTTTCGGTGCTTCTCTTACCACTCCTTGTCAAGCCCCAATCATATCCTTTGAGAGCCATATCTTCAAGCAACTCGGTCGCTTGAGGTGGAGTCATGTTCATCAACTTCCCTTGGCAAAGATAGTCAATGAGAATCTTGTCATCTTGAATGAGACCGCCATAGAAAGTCTCTATCCGAAATTGCTCCTCGAATCCATGGTGAGGGCATTGGAGGAAGTTGTCGGAGAATCTTTCCCATGCATCCCTCAATGTCTCATCTTTCTCTTGCTTAAAGTGAGTGATCTTCTTCCTCCACTCGGCCGTCTTGGAAGGAGGATAATATCGGGTCATAAACTTGTTGAGCGAATCGTCCCAAGAGGTGATGGATCGAGCAGGTCGGTTGTTGAGCAATTGGAGCGCCTTCCCCGCAAGAGAGTAGGGGAATAGACTCAGTTGCAATGCCTCCTCGAGGACGCCATTTATCTTCAGAATTCTCGCAAGCTCAAGAAATCTTTGAACATGCTCTCGCGGTGATTCATTGGCAAGCCCGTGGAACAAGGCGTTGCTTTGAACCATCGTGATGAGATCAAGCTTGATTTCAAAGTTTTTGGCGGCCACGGGTTGATGTAGGATGGACAATTGGATATCCGCCACCCATGGGGCCATGAAATAGCCCATAGTTCTCGGTTCTTCCTCGGCTCCCGCTTCCTTATTTTGGTTCTGGAGCGGATTAGCACCTCGATGTTGATTCCCTGCCATCTCAACTTCTCCTTCAATTCCTCCAAATCCGGGACCAACTTATAGTCCCCTCTCTTTAATTCTCCTTCTTGCTTCCGCTAACTCTCTTTGACGAGCCAAAAGTCGGGGAGCCGGATTGCTCCAGGTCATACACCTCCCTGCACATACTTAAAGAACAACAATACGTCTAGCACAAGCAAAATCCACACTTAGCAAAACTGAAAATAAAAGCTAGATTAACACCAAACAATCTTTTCAAGATAACAGACCGAATTTCCCCGGCAACGGCGTCAAAAACTTGACTCAACCCGAATATCACCCTAAAATCCCACCTAAGGCCCAAGTATAAACCTTAAGTGGGTGCAATATAGGGCAAGTATGTTTAAATATCAACTCGGCCCGACCCATGTACCCCTACTTCAATTGTTTGAAACATTATCTAGCAGGATGTTGTTTGTGAAAATCTCTTCAATCTACTATTGAAAAGCAAGACTTGAAAAGTAAAAGGTTTGAAACTCTTGGTGAGAAGCTTCACTTGAGAGTTGCTTCCCCCTAACTAACTACCATGAACCATGGGATCGAATGAATCGGTATGTGACAAGGTAATTGTGAACTGTAGGAGGCGCGACAATGATTAGAAACCATCCTCTCAATTTCTAGGCCAAGGAAAGCATTATTGGCTACAATTGTACCCCTCTTGGCCCAAGCAATTGAGGGTTGACTTACCTTCTCCCTCATACCAAGGTTTGGACGACATAATCACAATTAACCTAGGTGTCTAATTCGAGTTAAGAGGGTTGCCCTTCATTAACATAGTTAGGAGGCATGGAATGCCTAAAAAACCTAGGTCAATTTGAGCCTCTTAAGATAAGGAGGGTTTCTCTCTAAGCTAGGTTAGAATTGCACAATATATTGTCAAGCACACACAATGCACAATCACCATGAAAAATACCTCAAATCTTAAATTAAACACCACCCACACATAATCATTCAATCCACACAATCAAATACATGGTAGAAGTTAGGGTTCTACAACAACCAAGTGAAAAGGGAGACTACTCCATGCTAGACAAAGGAAGAACACAAAGGAAAAAGAAAGAAACCATCATTTTGATGCCTCCAACTCTACTTGTGCTTGTAGAGATCCTCTCTTTAAGAGGAACTTCCCAAATCTTCACTTGGAGCAAATCTTAGCCTCTTCTCCCTCTTAGTTTGTGACTTTCTCTCTCTAGGGTTTCAAGAAGAAGAAGGTTTCTCTCACTCTTGGCTCCCCTTTCTTCCTCCTTTTAGCTCTGCATTTATACACAGATTGCGCCCAGTTCACAGCCGTGAACATCAGGCCGGGATCGTGAACACAACCCAAAACGCGCCGCTTCATTTGATCATTTCACGGTCCATGGCTTCAGTTCGCGGTCTTACAACCGTGAACTGGCTGGGTGTCAGTAACCTCTGAAACCTCTCTGGACTCCCTTCGCTTTGCGGTTCGTGGTTCCAGTTCATGGTCCTAGCGACCGTGAACTCGCAGCTCTGAACATGAACTACGGCTGGATACTCCTCTTTTCCTAGTCTTTGCGCCTTTTCTTCCAACTTTCGACTCCGAGGTTGATTTCACCTGTTAGAATCTGAAACACATTGAAACACAACAAACCTAGCGTAAAACCACCCTTTTTAGAGCTCAAATGCCACAAACGCCAAAGAGAAACGGGGATAAAAAATGTACAATTAGACCCGAGTCAACAATTCTTATGCCATTTTGACTTAGGTAGAGGAAAATTCCCCTTCTTGTTAAGAGGCTTGTAAAAGCTGGAATTCCAGGGCCAATTGTGTCACCTACCTAGGTTGAATTAGGGCAAACCTCTTAATACATATTAGCACCTTTGGTAGGTTGTAATTTGGCCGTCCGAACTATAGTTCTAGGGTGAAGTAGGCAACCCTCAGTCGATTGGGCCAAGAGAGTTACCTTGTTAGCTTGATTTAATAATCCTTGGCCTAGAGACAGTGAGAGTGATGGTTGTTCACTTGTTGCACTTCCCTACGGGTTACAACCGGCTTTACCACACATTTGTATTCGATCAGACAAACCATGATTGTTAGCTAGGGGGAACAACACCCGGGTGAAGCCTTCTCAATTAGTGATCAAACCATTTACTTTTCCGAACGTTTTAGTAATAAATCATAGTTTTAACCAAAAACCAATTGCTATGCTTCAAAAAATTGAAGTAGGGGTACATGGACCTGCCCGAGTTTGACTTTTAAAACATACTTGCACTATATTGCAACCGGTGAAAATTTATACTTGGGCATTAATTGGGAATTACGGTCCGTTATTTTGAAAAGATTGTTTGGTGTTAATCTAGAGTTTACTTTTTGTTTTGTGAGTGTGAATCTTACTTGTGTTAGACGAGTTGTGTTTCTTTGAAGTTTGTGCATGAGGGTGTATGACCCTGAGTAATCTGACACCTTTGGCGCCACTAGACGAGAATCTCAACCGCACTCTCCGACTTTTGGCTCATGAGAGGGAGCTGGCATAATCAGGGAGAAGGATTGAAGAGAGGGGACAACCACAAGTTGGTCCCGAAGTTGAAGGAGTTGTAGTTGAGGAAGAGTTTGAATCAGAAGAAAAGGAAGGAAGTGAAGCCGAGATGGCCGCTAATCTAAATGCTCAAGCGGGAGCTGAGGAACTAAGGGATTTTGCATCCACCCGTGGCCGCCAACAATTTTGAGATCAAGCCTGGCCTCGTCACAATGATCCAAAACAATGTGAAATTCCATGGTCTTAGAGATGAGTCTCCGAGGGAGCATGTTCAGAGGTTTATCGAGATTGCGGGAAGTTTGAAGATCAATGGGGTTCCCGAAGATGCTTTGAAGTTGAGGATATTCTCCTACTCTTTTGCGGGGAATGCGCTTAGGTGGCTCAATAATATACCACCCCTCTAGATTACCTCGCGAGACGAATTGCTCAACAAGTTCATGGATTTGAAGAGCAGTTTCGGATTGAGACTTTCTACGGCAGACTCCACCAAGAAGACAAGATTCCCATTGCCTCTCTATGTCAAGGAAAGTTGATGAAAAAGACTCTACCCGAAATAACCCAATTGCTTGAAGATATGGCGACACAAGGGTATGATTCGAGTTTGACAAGAAATGGTGTTAATAACTCCCTAGATGGGTGTTAGTAGTCAGATTCGCGCAGCTTCTTCAAAAACAAAGGAATTGAAGATTCCTTTTGTTTCAAACACAAAACAGGGTCTTTCACACGAACTCAGGTAAGCCAGTTTGAAGGTGAATTGGATGGAAACGAAAGGGAAATCTCACACCTAGGAGATTGCTCGATCGTTATAAGGTCGACTTCGATGTAATCTAGTGGGTTTGCTTGATCAATAGGCCAGTTTCAGCAAGTTTTGATCGCAACCAAAATTAAGAACAAACTCACAACGCACAAGTTGGGAATTTTTGAGTTTTTTTCTCAATTTAACTCTGCCTGTTACAATTCGTGAATGAGGCCTTTTATAGGCTTAAACAACTACAAACAAACTAGAACAAGGACTGAAATTAACCTAATTAAACAAGGAAACGAATAAAACAAGTAATCCGAATTGAATTCGGAATCCTAGTGCTACATGGATTACCGGTGAGGTCAGGTAGCTACTTTGATGAACTCGCAAATGATCTTCCTGGCCTCGTCGCGCTCATCCAATTCGAGTTCTAGGTTTAGAAAGTGTCCTTGTCTTCACTCCAACTCGAATCAACCTTTGATCCTATCCCAAAATCGAGATATGGAGCTCCAAAGATGGCACCTTGAACACGTCAAATGCCTTAGTAAAAAATAGGCAGATTCTCGGTTTTAGCATAGCAAATTGGAAGCCTTCGAAAACACACCTCCAGGCTTCTTCCTGAGCGTCCAAACCCTCTAGCTTGTAGAGAAAAAAACAAGAATCAAAACAAGCTCAAGAGCATCCATTTTCATTGAGTAAATAGAGAGAACCGAGCCTCCCAAGTTGGTATCGCGGAACATCCAAAACACTAGGCCAAATTCCATGTGTTTTGTTCCTTAACTACCTTGCTCCTTGATCACTCCATGGAAACTTGAATGGCAAGAAATTTGGGATAATATCAGGTGTGACGGATGCTAAGAGAGGATTACACTCCGCGGAAGTGAGTCCTCCACTTGCCGCCAAGATTGACCGGTTGATTGGTGCTCTTCTTGAAGATAAGAAGCCGTTTATGGAATGTGGTTGGTGTTCAAGTACAAACCATGAGATTTCGGAGTGCCAATTAATGAAGGAAGCAAGCACCCCCGAGGAACAAGTGAGTTCATCGCTAATGCTAGGGGGAACAACAACCCCTGGAGAAGAACTTACAACCCGGGATGGCGAAACCATCCGAACTTCTCTTGGTATTCCCCAAGTAATCCAAGGACCAATGGATAATTATCAACCAAGGCCTCCGTTCATTCAAAAAATTCCACAATTTCAAGGTTCAAACTTCCAAAAAACGATTCCAATTGCAAGGTGGTCAAGGGTATCAATAACAACAACCCAAAAAGTTTGCAAAACTTGAAGACCTAGTTACCACCTTTGTGAGTATAAGCTCTCAGAAGTTCAAGAAGATTGAGCAATTCATGGAAGTAGCAACTACAAAGTTTTCTTCGGTTGAGGCGAGTCTAAGAAGTCATCAAGCGAGTCTTCAAAACTTGGAGACTCAAATTGGCAATCTTGCCGGGATCCTCACTGAAATACCAAGGGGAGCTCTACCTTCCCAAATGATTGTCAACCTCAAAGATCAAAACGCCGGTTGCAACTCTATTCTCTCGAGGAGCGGGAAGGTAACTTCTGAAGTTGTGCTAAAGAAGTAACCGAAGAAGAGAAAACTCCTCCAACGGTCGATGATCATGAAGGCACGGAAAAGGGAGGAAGAAGAGACTAAGAAGGCATCGCCAACGCCACCACAAGTGGCTGGGTACAATCCTCCTCTTCCTTTCCCTACAAGGGTGCATAAGAACCGATTGGAGGCGGAGTGTGAAAAGTTCATGAAGTTGCTCAAGAAGCTCAACATCACCATGCCTTTCTTGGAGGCAATGACATACATGCCAAGGTATGCAAAATACCTCAAAGAGCTTCTCACGAAGAAGCACAAGCTTGAAGATCTCGCCACCGTCACTTTGGGCGAGGAGTGCTCGACCTTCATCCAAAACAAGTTGCCTAAAAACCAACAAGATCCAGGCAGTTTCACTATCCCGTTTTTCATTGGAGCATGCCATATAGAAAAGTATTTGGCAGATTGAGGAGCAAGCATTAACGTCATGCCATTTAAGCCTTAGAAGAGAATGAACCTAGGTGATTTGAAACCCACTTGGTTGACTGTTACCTTGGCTGACCGTTCGGTAATTTGTCCAAGGGGTATTGTGGAAGATGTCCTAGTGAGGGTGGGCACATTCTATTATCCGACAAATTTCATTATCTTGGATATTAGTGAAGATGCGGATATGCCCCTCATTTTAGGACGTCCTTTCCTTGCCACCGCCAAGGCTTTAATTGATGTTAATGAGGGTAATTTGATATTGAGAGATGGAGATGAGCAAATTACCTTTTCGATTGAAACTAAGAGTAAGAAGGATGATGCTATGGAAATGGAATCGAAGGGTGTGGTTGCAAGTGGCGGTGAGCCACTCAAGGAAAACCCCACTAGTGTGTTTGCACCCTTGGATGATGTGAAAGAGGAGCCTAAGGCGGGTACTAAACCCAAAGGAAGAAAGAAGAAAGCGTGGCATGCACATATGAGCCACACATTTACCCCAAAGAAGGACAAGGGTAAGGCTAAACTGCCCGACCGAGAATTCCACCCTTTGGAGCTTAATATGGAAGGCGACAAGCCTCACCCCGAGACCATTGCGGATCCACTCTCGGAGGCCTCGTGCTCTCAAGCATAATAGATCCGCAACATCGAGCTAGCGACGTTAAACTAGCGCTTGTTGAGAGGCAACCCAACGTAGGTTGGTTTTCTTTTCTTTGTTTTCTCTTTTTGTGATTGAGTGATGAGTTCAAGTGGTTGAGCGGTGATCACCGTGCGAGAGTTGTGTGTCTGCAGTTTTGGATGTGTTGTGATCGAGTTAGAGGCACAATTGATTAGATTGAGTCATGAAAATTAGGAGAATTCCCTACTTTTCCTTCATTCATGGTTTTAGCCCTGTTATCATGATCGTAAGACCGTGATAATCTGGTGGAGACCGTAAATTCGGCGGGCAGACTCAGTTTTTCTTTTAAAACTCATCGTTTTGCTTGAGTTCACGGCCTGGGAGTTATTATCACCGTCGTCATAACTATGAAAATTAACTTCCGTCCGTGAATTGTGGGCGAGATTTTGGCGATTTTGGTGACTTCCGGCCACCCAAATACAAAAACAAAACTAAACCTATTCTTCCCTCTTCCGGTCTCACCTTCGCCGAGATTTTGGGGAGATTTGGGCTCAATTTTTCCGGTGAGGCAATTTCCGACGAGCTTCCGATGGAGTTCCGGCGAGCTTCCGATGGAGCTCCGGCGAGCCTCTCTGGGAAATTTTCGACCATTTTTTGAATCCCTCGTCGTCTCCTCACCTTCCCCTTTGATCCTACTTGAGTATTCAGGTTTGTTTTGAACTTTTGCCTTGTTAGTTTTGGAGAATCGGATTAGGGTTGCGGGTGAGGGGATTTCATGATTTAGTGCATGAATGTTGAAATTAGGCGAGGGGTTAGTTGATTAATTGATAGACCGTCATTTACACATGTTTTTACCCTCATACTTACACCGTTTGAGGTGTTGATTCTCGTGTTTTAGGCCGATTTCACGCTAGGTTGTGCTTGTTTGTGTTATTTCAGGTCCTAGTACGTGAATGAAGGCTTAGGGGCGAGTCTGGGGTCGATTGGATGAAGAACGGACGAAGGGCGAGCTTTTTGGGGAGTGCACGGGCAGACCAGGAGGCTGCACGGCCGTGCACTTGAGCCATTTGGCCGTGCACCTCATGTCGAGGCCATGCACGGCCAGACCCTGAAGATTGCACGGCCGTGCGCCTGGCCGTGCAAGGTGGATGAAGGCCGAATAATTGATACGGTGCGTTTTGAGGGTGCACGGCCAGAATGGTGATGTGCACGGCCGTGCACCTGGCCGTGCAACTCGGGGAAACCGGTTTTAAAGCCTAATCCGAGCCAAAAGTGAGAGAATCGTGTTTTCAGAGCAAAAACAGAGCCCTAGAGAGAGAAAGTGCGAAGAACACACCCTAGAAGCTGTCTTAGAGCTGGATTTCATCGAATCGAGCTTGGAGATCGTCATAGGAGTGAAAATCATCGTCCCGGAGCAGATTATCCTCATCGTTATGAGTATGACTAATCCGATTCTTGTTTTCTCTTTTCTCTCTATGGAGTAGAACCCTTCTCTCACTTGGGTATGAAGAACCCTAGTTCCTTGTGTTAGGGATTTGATTGTAATGACTTGGGATGATATTATTGTTTGATTTTAATCGAATGACGCATGTTTAATGAATTGATTTGAGTCTGATCAGCTTGTCTCAATTTCTGCTTCAACCTGAGATAGATAGAATCTGATTAGGTTGTTAGAGCCTCTTCATTCGATAGTAGGAGATTGGCTATACGAGAGTTAGCCAGTTTACTGCTTTGTACTGGTGTTCTTGACGCCAGTAGTGGAGTTTTGTGTTCATAGCCTCAGCTTTCTATCCCGGTGAAGACTAGTCGTCTGCCGGGTAGTTAGACTGAGAGGGCTTGGTCAGCTTAAGAGATTCCAAGCTACTGTCGGATCTTCCGCAGTCTAATCAACAGTAAATCAACCTAGGGAATTGCAATTGAACCTAACTAAGGGGCTAGGGGGACTCAATCCCGAGTGACTCTTACCTGCTTTAGAAACCCGAACAATTTACTGCTTTCTTGTTGCTTTTACTTTTCACAACAATCACTCGACTCAGTTTGCTAGATAATAGAGAATCACGGAGTAAGCAGTAGATCTAGACCCCGGGTTGATAATTAAACTTGCCTGTTACTGCAATCCCTTTCATTGTTTACACTTGGCCATTGTTAGGTGTTGTGTTTTAGCGTGTCAAGTTTTTGGCGCCGTTGCCGGGGAACCCTCTAGGTTATTGGGGAAACGTGAGAATTTGTTACTCTAGCTTTTATTTACTGCATTTTATCTCTTCCACCTGTGTGCCTTCACGGGTTGCTTCTGCTGATTGTGTGAAGGTAGTGCATGACCCGTAGCCAGTCGGGAGATCTACTACCACTTGACCAGGAGCTTGAACGAACCTGCAGGAACTCCAAGCAGGTTCTAAAGGCGCGACTGGCTGCGGAGAAGGCACTGTCACAGCTACAGATCGGAGAAGAAGAAGAAGGAGAGATGGGTGATCCGCAGAACAACAATGTGATCCCCGGAGAGCAGACCATGGGATCCTACTGGACTGCTAGGGCTGCAGACATGAGGTCCCCCATTCAACACCCTCAGGTCCCAGCCAACAACTTTGAGGTGAGCACCTCCGTGATCACCATGCTGCGCGGTTCAGTAGTGTTCCGTGGTAAGGAGGGAGAGTGCCCTCGATCACATCTCAGGCGATTCCACGAGCTCATTGATGGAATCAAGATCAATGGGGTACCAGCAGATGCCATCCAGCTGAGGTACTTCCCATTCACTCTGGAGGGGCAGGCCAAGGAGTGGCTAGACACTCGACCTCCGGGCTCCATCACCACGTTCGCCAACCTGGCGGACAAGTTCCTCACCCGCTACCATCCTCCATCAAAGACAGCTGATCTCCAGAAGCAGATTACACATTTTACTCAGGATGAGGATGAGACCATCAGGGATGCTTGGGAGAGGTACACAAGCCTCTTTCTCAGGTGTCCCAATCATGGTTTTAATGATGCGTTCAAGGTGGGCACCTTCTATCACGCCCTCTTCCCGGAGGACAAGCAGCTGATCGATTCGGTTTGTGGCGGGAACATGCTGACCAAAACCCCGCCACAGCTGAATCAACTCTTTGAGGAGATGGCGGAGAACGGTTATGATTGGGGCACTGCCAGGAGATCGAGGAGAGCCCCAGGCCGGGGCGTGCATGCTGTGGGCACCCAGTCATCTGATTTGGTGCAGGTGGTATCGAAGCTGGTTTCAGCTATCGATCGTTCCGGGATGATTCCAGGGACCGAACAACAGCAGGCGATGCTCTGCCAGTGGTGCGAGAGCACCCATCATATGGTGGAGGACTTCCAGGCGATGAAGGAATCGACCACACCCCAGGAGCAGGTGAACTTCATCAACAATGTCAGGCGCAATGACCCCTACAGCAACACGTACAATGAGGGGTGGCGCCAGCATCCTAACTTCTCCTGGGCTGGGCCAAATCCCAGACCACCAGCTCCACAGGGACCACCGGGCTTCCAGAGGCCACCATATCAGCCCAGACAGGGGCAATTCCAGAAGCCAGGTGCAGCCCCTGCTGCCCCAGTGCAGAACGATAAGATGGCTGAACTGCGGGACTTGGTGGGTTCTCTTGCCAGTGTTAGTGCTCAGAAATTCAACACCTTTGAGCAGTTCATGGAGAAGGCCTCGGGTCAACTCCTGGCTCTCGAAGCTGGTCAGAGGAACACACAGGCTGTTTTGCAGGATATCCAGACCCAGCTGGGGAGCGTGGCCCAGGCAGTGGCTCAAAGGGCTCCTGGTACTCTACCCGGGCAGACCATTCCTCACCCGCCGACCCCGAATGAGCGCTGCAATGCCATCATGACCAGGAGTGGCAAGATGACTGTTGATCCCCCTGCTCGGGAACCGGAGAAAGAAAGCCCTGTCCTAGCGGCTCCAGCGATTGAACAGGAAGTAGAGAAGGAGGTTGAGGTGCCTGCACCTAAACCGCAACCAGTAGTGAAGGAGTATGTCCCTAAACTCCCTTTCCCTACTCGGTTGCACAGAGACAGGCTGGAGACAGAGTTCGAGAACTTCATGGCCATGCTTAAGAAGCTGAATGTCCAAGTGCCCTTCCTGGAGGCACTAGCGCAAATGCCGAGGTATGCGAAGTTTCTGAAAGAGCTTCTCTCAAAGAAGCAGAAGCTGAGTGAGCTGGCCACTGTGGAGCTCAGCGAGGAGTGCTCGGCTATTCTGCAGAACAAGCTTCCGCAGAAGAAAAAAGGACCCAGGTAGTTTTACTATCCCGTGCTCTATTGATAAATTGCATGTAGAGAAGTCCTTGGCGGATTTAGGTGCTAGTATCAATGTTATTCCATATAAACTGTTCATGAAACTAGGCCTAGGTGAACCCCGTGCTACTAGGATGACCCTTCAATTAGCTGACAGATCTGTAGTGCATCCTAGGGGTATAGTGGAAGACCTTCTGGTTAAGGTTGGCAAATTCACATATCCTGTGGATTTTGTTATCCTGGACATCAGTGAGGACACAGAAGTGCCTCTTATACTGGGAAGGCCTTTCCTGGCCACCGCCAAGGCTCTCATAGATGTGCATGATGGGACCTTAGTTTTGAGAGATGGCGAGGAGCGAATAACGTTTTCTGTTGCTGATACTATACCTGCTTCGCTACCTCTGCATTCTGTATCTCACCAGGAGCACGAGTCTGTCGTGTATCCTTCTGTGCTGTCTATTTTGCAGGAACCGCCTCCCACACCTTCGCCGCCACTCCGGACCACCCCGTCATCCAAAGAACAGATCAAGGAGGAGTGGCGGCCGAAACTGCAGGCAGCTAAGCCTGCTCAAAGGAAAGCCGGAGACCACTATGAGCTGGTCCCGCCCCCACCTTGGCCATCCGAGTATTCACTCGCTTGCATCCTACCGGATGGCCAAGTCGAGCTGGCAAATGCTGGTGGCCACATTCGTCGTGTGCATGGCCACCATTTGAAGCTGTACCTCAAGAGCGATGTGGATCCGCTCTTGAAGGCACCTGATCCTACACTTCCCTGAGCATCCATACTGGCGTCCAGCTAAAAGACGGTAAAGAAGCGCTTGTGGGGAGGCAACCCCACCGAGGTTTGCATTTTCTTACTCTTTTTCCTTTGATTTTGTGTGTTTTTGAGTCTTGAGACGTTGATCCAGAGTTACTTGTCGTTTTTGAGTGAAAACAGGTTGATTTCGGGACCCCAGCAAGTCGCACGGCCAGAACCTTGACTTGCACGGCCGTGCGGGTACCCCCCCTGGCCGTGCGAGCTCTCGGCCACGAGCGCACGGCCAAAATTGCACAATGCACGGCCGTGCGCTCAGCCTGGCTTGGCCGTGCGCCTTGCACGGGCATTGCATGGCCTTGCACGGCCGTGCGCTATGCCTGGCCTGGCCGTGCGTGCTCTCGGTAGTTAGTGCACGGCCAAAAGCGCCAGGTGCACGGCCGTGCGCCTCGGCTCGGCCAGGCCGTGTCGGCCTGCACGGGCAAAAGGCACCTGTGCACGGCCGTGCGTGCCTGCCCGTGCGGCCCCAGCTGACGGTGATAATGGAGCTGCTGGCGCTGCTGATGATGATGCGTTCATGACCGACATCGATCTCGACGATCTTGGCGACGAGTAGGCTGTACTCGTTGCCCGTCTCAGTGTGTTTGTTTTTTTCTTTTCAGACTTTTGAGTGTTTGCTCCATGTGTGCGGAGCTTGAACTTAGTGTCGGTTGTTTTTGTTTTTGGTTTTTCATTTGTGGTTTGATGTAGCCGTCTGGGCTAACACTTATCCCTAACGCCAGTGTGCTAGTGTGTTTCTGGTGTTCGATTTGTGCAGCATTGTCCACTCCCCCGTTCGTTTCTCGCTGACTGGTCCACTTCCAGTCCCCCAGCAGTGTTCTTACCCGGTAACATCGTTCCCCTTATCTTTCCCTCTACTCCATTGAGGGCAATGTCGTGCTTAAGTGTGGGGGGATGTTTTGTATCGGTTGGAATATTTATGATGGTGCTTGGAGCCTAGTCCGCTGTCCGAATCTTACGATTTGAGGGCTCCAAGTACTGCTGTTTGATCATATTGGCACTGTGTTTTGATGGATGAATTGATTGGATTTTCGGATTAATGCATGACAACTTGTTTGCGACTAGGACAACCTATGATGAGGACTGAGATGTGCAGTAGAACGATGTAGGGGTTCAGTTTTTCAACTGTTTGCTTGCCAACTGTGACTTGATCTGACTTGATCTGATTACTTGTTCTTGACAGTCGTTTATGCATCTAGTTCAGGGTATCAGAATGTGAGATAGAGCATATAGGTAGCCATGTGAGATTTGAGCCTGCTCGTTTCTTTCTTGTGCGATAGATCCCTCTTCCATGATGTGTAGCATTCACGTTGTCACTAGCTAAGATGATGGGGGCATAGGATTAGCCCACGCCCAAAACTGACTGTCCTGATGTGTCATATCCCCTAGTCAGCCCCTTTGAGCCGTGTGTTATCCTTTCTTTTGGTCTATAATGGAAAAAATCACCCTTGTTGCATCTTTTAGAAGGTTCCACAGAGTGGTTTTTACATATTATCTGCTGTTTCTGCTACAGTCTATGTGAGTGTTGGAGGTAGTGCTTAAAAGTTGGGCAGGTATTTGAAATATGCAGAAGTGGTGGCTCTCTTAAGAAATGAAAAGAAAAATGAAAGAAAAATAAAGAAAAAAATTGAAAGCAAAAGAGAGCCACTGCCAAAAATCTGAATAATGCCCAGTAAGCAGTGTTTCTTAGCAGTCTGGCTTGGAAATGCTGATGTTTATGCCTCCTTCGCTCTTGTGCTCTTAAGATATTGAGTAATGCAGAATAGCAGAAAGAAAATACCGGGTTGTTTGACTGTGATTGTGTGTTTGGGAAATGTGGAACCTTTTGCTATGAATACTTCCACCACCTAAAAGGCCTTTTCCCCATGTCCAAGACCCTAGCCAGTCATTTGAACCTGTGTCTAAGACCTCCTGATTAGTTAGTGGTGACACCCCATATGTGAACTCTAGCATTTAGAGGCTGCCATCATGGTGAAGAGATGATAGGTATTGAGAGAAATAGCATGCGCATCTTTCGCATCAAATTGTCCTGACCCCACTGGTCGAGAGTGAGTGATTCATTTTCATTTTCTATATGCTCTTGTACCCCGGTGAGGACCTAGATTGCTCGGTCTCTATTCTGATGTCTTGAGCTGGATGCATGAGTTGACTGTTTTGAGTAAGTGGTTGAATCAAGTCTAGGTTGGCCAGTGAACAGAAGGGAGACTCTTCCTTTACTCGATTTGCTACACTCGAATGTCCTTTGTGGTGGTTGTCCAGGTTGTTATTGAGGTTGTGCATGTATTGATGTTTGAAAACCAGTGCGATTCACGTGTTCTGTGCCTTTATGACTTGTCCCCAATGTTGGTTGATTGAAATATGTAAGCTTACATGGTGTCTGACTTGGTTTGCTTGGGGACAAGCAAACGGTTAAGTGTGAGGGCGTTTGATAGACCGTCATTTACACATGTTTTTACCCTCATACTTACACCGTTTGAGGTGTTGATTCTCGTGTTTTAGGCCGATTTCACGCTAGGTTGTGCTTGTTTGTGTTATTTCAGGTCCTAGTACGTGAATGAAGGCTTAGGGGCGAGTCTGGGGTCGATTGGACGAAGAACGGACGAAGGGCGAGCTTTTTGGGGAGTGCACGGGCAGACCAGGAGGCTGCATGGCCGTGCACTTGAGCCATTTGGCCGTACACCTCATGTCGAGGCCATGCACGGCCAGACCCTGAAGATTGCACGGCCGTGCGCCTGGCCGTGCAAGGTGGATGAAGGCCGAATAATTGATACGGTGCATTTTGAGGGTACACGGCCAGAATGGTGATGTGCACGGCCATGAACCTGGCCGTGCAACTCGGGGAAATCGGTTTTAAAGCCTAATCCGAGCCAAAAGTGAGAGAATCATGTTTTCAGAGCAAAAACAGAGCCCTAGAGAGAGAAAGTGCGAAGAACACACCCTAGAAAGCTGTCTTAGAGCTGGATTTCATCGAATCGAGCTTGGAGATCGTCATAGGAGTGAAAATCATCGTCCCGGAGCAGATTATCCTCATCGTTATGAGTATGACTAATCCGATTCTTGTTTTCTCTTTTCTCTCTATGGAGTAGAACCCTTCTCTCACTTGGGTATGAAGAACCCTAGTTCCTTGTGTTAGGTATTTGATTGTAATGACTTGGGATGATATTATTGTTTGATTTTAATCGAATGACGCATGTTTAATGAATTGATTTGAGTCTGATCAGCTTGTCTCAATTTCTGCTTCAACCTGAGATAGATAGAATCTGATTAGGTTGTTAGAGCCTCTTCATTCGATAGTAGGAGATTGGCTATACGAGAGTTAGCCAGTTTACTGCTTTGTACTGGTGTTCTTGACGCCAGTAGTGGAGTTCTGTGTTCATAGCCTCAGCTTTCTATCCCGGTGAAGACTAGTCGTCTGCCGGGTAGTTAGACTGAGAGGGCTTGGTCAGCTTAAGAGATTCCAAGCTACTGTCGGATCTTCCGCAGTCTAATCAACAGTAAATCAACCTAGGGAATTGCAATTGAACCTAACTAAGGGGCTAGGGGGACTCAATCCCGAGTGACTCTTACCTGCTTTAGAAACCCGAACAATTTACTGCTTTCTTGTTGCTTTTACTTTTCACAACAATCACTCGACTTAGTTTGCTAGATAATAGAGAATCACGGAGTAAGCAGTAGATCTAGACCCCGGGTTGATAATTAAACTTGCCTGTTACTGCAGTCCCTTTCATTGGTTACACTTGGCCATTGTTAGGTGTTGTGTTTTAGCGTGTCATTAATGTTATTTGAATTATGAATGAATTGGTTATGAGATTAATTGAGCATTGGTGGGCACGAATTGGATATAATATGTGTTGAATTGAGAAAAATGCCCACCAAGTGCAATGTTTGAAAAAAATGTTGATCCTCTTTTGTAAATGATGGTTGGTGGTCGTTGAGGCATGGTTTAGGTTCGATTGTGCTCTGTTGGTTGATTTATGAATCACCTAGAACCATGCCTCGGTGTGTTAATGTACAAATGAGCTTAAATGTTTGAAAATTGGTCTTGTGCAAAGCCTTGAAGAGGTATAGCCAAAGTAAAATCGTAAGTGTGGGGGGAATTCCTTTTCTCCCCATTGATTTGAGACTAATGAAATTTTTTCACGTATGGTGTATGATTTAAATGTTTTTGGCAGGATGGTTGACACGAATCACCTGTACCTTGCGACGGTCCCCGGGGCACCTTCATTCCAAAGAATGCTGAGATTCTTGATGAAGGCCCCGTTTGGGCTTCATTGGCAGTTTGACTTCCGACAGTTTGATGCGTTGAACTATGGAGATACCATGAGAGAAGTTGTGGCGCATCATCAATGGTGTCGATTCCTCAAAATCGAGGATGACATCTTCGAGGAAATCTGGATAGAATACTTCAACAACTTTGTCCTAATTTAGAAAAAGAAGTCACTAGGGATCGTGACCCCATCGTCAAATTCTTCTTGGGTGGTGTATTTCAGAGCATGACCTTCGATAAGCTTTCCCATGCAATGGGCGTGGACGAGGAACCAGAGATGAAAGGTGAAGTGGATGTCAATCCGAGCTTCGATGCCACAACAACCTTTAAGGAAGTTTGCCTACCCTTGCATCGACGTTGCCCCTTCGATCCAGCCCGTACCACAACTACCACCCTCATGCCTAATGGCGTGTCATCAATTTGCATGCATTCCATTTTCCCGATTCCAGGATCAACCAACATGATCACCAAAAGATCCCTCCTTGCCTTCTCTGCCATGGCTAGTGGGGGAGCGCATGTCCATTTAGGGTCCATCCTAGCCACTTCATTTTCCAAGACCATTGGAAACAAGAGGAATGATGTCATTTACTTGGGGCCCTACATCACTAGGATCGTTCGGTACTTGGCTGTAGACTTGAGTAGTTGCACGAAACAAGGGCGAACTACTCGTTTCTGGGAGGAAACCTTGAATGATATGCACTTGCTCAAGGTCTTCGAGGGTCTCTTTTCACCGCTAGGGTTACCAGCAGAGGTTCCACCTGGCCAGTCATGCCAGTGCCGCCATAGGCACCCTGCACCACCAACATCGTCTTCATCGACTAAAGTCGGCCATTCCACATCTGCAGTCCACCTCGAGGGCCGAGTCACTCGCCTCGAGGAGCAGTTCGCAGGGGTCTCCACACGGTTGGATAGATCCAAAACTCTTCTGGAGCGGATGGCTCGACGACAAGGATTCTTGTTCGACGACGATGAGTGACCACAACTCGAGTGAGGTAGTCGACCGAGTGCGACATGTGGCAGATGCGATTTCTTTCGCCCCACTTCTCCATTTGAAACTCTGAACTTTGTTTCTATTTTTCCTTTCCTTAGCGTGTCAACAAATACTATTGTGAGCTTTTCTTGTGTTTAATCGTGAAGTTGAATATTGTTTCGTGTAATAACCTCGCCTCGAGCGAGAATGCGTGTGTTTACTTTTTCTCTTTGAAGTTCATATCCCCTACCCCGCAACTTGTCCAACTTTCACTTGCCAATAGTTTGGTAATTTTTTCGCCCTACCGTTTTTCTCCATTGAGGACAATGCCGTGCTTAAGTGTGGAGGGTGTATCATTTGTGATTGGCATGTGATTGTGTGTGTGAGTGCTTGTCAAAGTGACCGGGTTGGTGGGAGAATCTCGTGTTTATTGGCATCAACTTTGAATTGATTGCTTGTGATCGAGTGCATCCTATTATGATGATTAAGAAGTGCATTAGGTTGGTGCAAGTGTTTAGTTCTCATATATGTGCAAATGAATGGATGTCTTGACTTTATTACTCTTTGATTACAATTGCCATGTATAGAAATTTGTGAAATTGGAATAGATGATTAGGTGACAAGGTAGCCATGTGAGATTTGTGTCGATCGTCTTTTTAATGTGTGATAGATCCCTCTTACCATAGCGAGTAACATTTACCGTTGTCATTGGTGAGTATGATTAGTCCACGCCCAAAATTTGATTGTCCCAAAACATCTTATCCCCTAGTCAACCCCCTTGAGCCTTCTAACTTAGGGTCGTTCTCATGTTATGAGCTTGTGCTTTTTGAGCGTAATGGTGATCGTTAGAACGAACCTTTTCCTTTCTTCATGTCTAAACCATTGTGAGTTATCCTTGTGTCTTGGAGCTCTCACTTTTGAGCTCCATTGAGGTTCTACAGAGGTGGATTTTGCACGGTTCTTGCTAGGAATGAAAGGTAGTGTTGGAGGAAAGTTCTTAATAGAGAGCATTGTTCGCTAAGTGTAAAAATGGGCGGAAAATGGTCAAAAGGGAGCAACGACAACAGATCACGATGGAGGCCAGCAGGTCACGATCGTCCAGACCGTGGAGAGGAGGCATAGACCGTGAAGAGCGAGGAGTCCAGAAGGGTTTTTTCCACTCGCGAGCATAAACCAGTTCACGGTCACTCGACCGTGAAGACCAGCTACAGACCGTGAACTCCCTTAATGAAACATTGTGTTTTTGCTAGACATCACGGTCCGGGCATGATGTTCACGGCTACAATTATGTGAGAGGAACCTAGTGTGAGAGACTTCTTCTTCTTCTTCTTCTTCTTCTTCTTCATATGTTTAGAGTGAGAAAGTGACGAATAAGAGGAGAATAGAAGTTAGGGTTTCATCCAAGAGCTAGGTTTTGGGATGTTCTTCCTCCAAGGTTGATCTCCACACCATAAGGAAGAAGGCAAACATCTCCAAGATGGTTTTGTCTCTTCTCTCTTGTGTTTTCCCTCTACTTAGTGTGTAGTCGACTTCTCTTTCACTTGGGTGTTCTTAAACCCTAGCTACAATTATGTGAATGTTTGTATGGATTGAATGTCTTGTGTGTGGTTGTGTTTTAATACAAGTTATGAGTTATTTTCACAAAGATTGTGTGTGTTCTTACATTTTCAATTCTTATGCCAATTTGACCTAGGTAGCGGGAAATCCCCTTCTTGTTAAGAGGCTTGTAAAAGGTGGAATTCCTTGGCCCTTTGTGTCACCTACCTAGGTTGAATTAGGGAAAACCTCTTAATGAGTATTAGCACCTTTGGTAGGTTGTAATTTGGTCATCCGAACTATAGTTTGAGGGCGAAGTAGGCAACCCTTAGTCGATTGGGCCAAGAGAGTTACCTTGGTAGCTTGATTTGATATCCCCTTGGCCTAGAGACCGAGAGAGTAACCGGTTGTTCACCTTTTGTACTTCCATAAGATTTACAATCGGCTTTACCAAACATTTGCATTCGATCTGAAAAACCATGATTGTTAGCTAGGGGGAGCAACACCAGGGTGAAGCCTTCTCAATTATTGTTCAAACCATTTACTTTTCCAATCGTTTTAGTCATAAATCGTAGTTTTAACCAAAAACCAATTGCTATGTTTCAACAAATCGAAGTAGGGATACATGGACCGGCGGGGTTGACTATTAAAACATACTTGCCCTATATTTCACCCGATTAAGGTTTATACTTGGGCTAATTGAGATTTTTATTGTGACACTCCGGACGAGTCAACAGGCTCAAACAATTGGCGCGTTAGATAGAGGAGTATAATCATTGTAGGAGAGAAGATTGAAAACTTGGGGATTGGAGGCGTCCAGGAGCGAGGAAGAAGAGCAAGCTACAATGGACCCGTCTCCAGGATCCAGGGAACGGACGCCAAGCAGAGCTGAGGAGGAAGATAGCGCATTATAACAGAAATGGTCTCTTGTGACGAATTGGGTGCGTCGCTAAAAAGCAAAAAACATCACAACAAGTTTACATCGGCAATTTTGGAAGCTTCACAAAAATGTTGCTTAAAGTTTCGTACTTTCATCCTTTACTAACATTTATGAGAAACGTTGGTGAATGGTTTTTACGACATATACATTGTCACAAGAAATAACTTTTTTGACGCTTTTACATGTCACGCAAATGTGGTTATTGTGACATTTAAATCTTCTCATTTCCACTTTCAAGCGACGTTTTTAAGAATCGATAAATGTCATTTTTCACAACATTTATATGTGTCACATTAAAAGCAGTTTCTCACAACATTTAAAAATATCATATTACTACTAGTAGACAATATTTACATCCGTTGGAGTAACATTTCGTCCCCTCACTTTGATGTGTCACTAGAAATACTTTTTATGTCCTTTTTTTATACGTTGAATAAAATTGAAGTTGTGACCATTTATGCTAATAATATGAAAACTTATTGTGATGTTTATATATATAGTTAATTCTCCAACATATTTATTCGTTACATATAATTTTTCATAATTATTTGGCGTGCATATGACATATTATAGACTTATGTGGAAGAAATTGTTGTGACATATGAAAATTGCAATGAAGTGAGTAAGTGTCATCTATTATGGTGCACAAGTTTTTTCTTATTCATTAAATATAAAAATATGTGCATTAGAAAAATAAAATACCCAAAAATAATTGAAATATTATTAATTAAATAGACAATGTCATACTTAAACTAAATTAAAACAAGAGTGCAGATTTCTTTATTCCATTTAATGCATTGAAAAATCTTCATTCCACCATAGGCTCCGCACCACCTGGATGCATGAATAACAAGGGTTAACCAAAGGTAATATAGCCTAACGGTAAAGCTGCCGCAACAGTGAAGGTTTGGGAGTTGCAGATCCCAGGTTCGAATCCAAGCGAGGCCCGTTGGTGTTCCCGAAGGTACAAGGCTGCTGGGGGCGAAGCCCCGTTGGCGTCAAATTAAATGCAGGTGGCCCCCAGGTTTAGTAGGACCCGCTGTCACAAAGTGGCACGTGGGGCTGAGGTTCCTGGGTATAAAAAAAAAATGAATAACAAGGGTTAGCGAATCCAATTGGCTTAGCGGAGTGTTAATGAGTAATTGATGTAGAACACATAGCACATATTATCCTTTTATTAATGACTATACAAAGAGAAATGAATCAAAGAACCTGAAGATGAAGTAGTGGCACGACTAGCATCACCAATGTCATTTGATTGATCAACACTCGCAAATTTTCCCCCTACCATTGTTCATATATTTGGAATCTGCAATTATGCTTTGTGTTAGTACTTGTATATATAAGCAAAATAATTAAACTCCCACTTGGGATGTTTGTCTATAGAATATTAACTAGGCGGTGATGTCGCGCCTTGTCGCTTGGTGTAGATGACATTGATATATGGGCATGTATTTTGTGGCCCCTTACACTGTTTTGTTAGTATTATTAGTCTAAAATTAATTTTTTATTAGCAGTTAATAACACAATCAAACCAAATGGACCGAACGTAATGATGGTCTGGTCCTTGGTCCTAAGATGTCTTTTCACTAA
This sequence comes from Linum tenue, assembly GCA_946122785.1. NCBI lineage: Eukaryota > Viridiplantae > Streptophyta > Magnoliopsida > Malpighiales > Linaceae > Linum > Linum tenue. Next base: position 72,608,213 of record CAMGYJ010000008.1, on the reverse strand, counting down.
TGGACTGCGGTTCTCATGAGTTAGGTCCGGACCTGATTGAACCATTGCACACCCCTATAAATGTTGCATATTTTGTTACATGTAGTTAGTACTTAATAGAAGTTTGTTTAGTACCCCGTAATGTATTAAACGAGTTCATAAATTCGCTCTTACAATATTTAGAGTCGTCTCTCTTTTATCATTTATTTAATATTTCACGTAATGAGTAATTATAAAATGATCGAGTCTTCTCCTACAGTTGAGTGATACAACATCTTGTATTATACAAACTAAATTTATACTTTTATGTTATGGTGGATTGGATTCATGGATTGGTTCAAAAGGACCAATATGTAAATTAAAAAAATTGTAGGTACCAAAATCTCATAAAATTTAGTTACAAAAACATAATTATTCAATGATTTTACATTAAAATTAAATTTGGGGAATCAAAATGTAAAATGTTATAGGGACTCATTTGTAATTTGGTAGGCAACAGTAAACCTACTTCAGCTTTATATATAAGAACTAGGAGGCGATGCCGCGCCTTATCGCGGGGCGGAGATGGCCTATTGGCATGTATTATGTTGCCCGTTATGGTATTTTGTTAGTATTATTAGTCGTCTAAACCTAATTTTTTTAGCAAGTTTATTAGTAATATTGACTTGATAATATGATCTTGACTGAGAATAGATATATAGCGGTGAACATCCAATTTTGAAAATTTTGAAAACTTTGGCTAGTAAATGATATATTACCTAAACCCAAGTGACCCATTGATTATGGGTAGGGTAGGGTATGAGTGACGTATATGTGGGTTTGGAAGATTGTAGATTAAAATTAACTTTGAGGTATCAAAATGAAAAATGTACATTATAGTGATTAAGTTGTGATTTAATTAAATTTGGGATATCAAAAAGTAAGTTTTATGCAACTATGTAAATTTAAGAAATTGTAGTTATGAAAATCTCATAAAATGTAGATAACAAAACATAATTGTTCAATAATTTTACATTAAAATTAAATTTGGAGTATCAAAATGTAAAATGTACATTATATTGACTAAATTGTGATTTAATTAAATTTTGGTTATCAAAAATAAATTTTACGCAACGGTAACCAAACTTCAGCTTAAAATTAAATTTTGGGAATCAAAATGTAAAATGTACATTATAATGATTAAGTTTTGATTTAATTAAATTTGTGGTATCAAAATGTGAATATTGTACATTATAATAATTAAGTTATGATTTGATTAAATTTGAAGTATCAAAATGTGAATATTTATGCAACAGTAACACTACTTCTGGTTTATATATAAGAATGATTAGTTCCGTGAAAACCCTTTACTTATAATTTTTAACTAACTAGTTGTTTGATTAATGCTATGTCATAGAACCAAGAAAGGCTAGAAGTCCTACGGTGCTTGCAGATTGTATGAAATCTACTTCCAAGGCAAGAGCTAACCGGAGCAGTTTAATTGTGTGAACCAATGTGTGGACTATCAAAATTTTGTGGCATGGTGGCTAAGAACCCAGAACTCACACCACTTGAATATTCAGATGGGAGATTTGAGATTTGTTCCCAATGAAAAGAAAGAGGAAATATGGAGAGTGGTGTAGGTGAAGTATTCTGTACCGGCTTTATTCTGTTTTTCCATTAAGATTTGCTATTTTTTTAGCTTTCCGCTTTTTCTGATTCTCTTTGTTTGTTTTCACTTATAGTCAAAGTTCAAGTTATCACCCAAGAGAAAGGTTATGGGTCCTTAGTGAAGTTTCCAATGAGGGTTACTATTTGCCGCCCGTGTAATTACTATTTGCCGCCCGTAAAAAACACTAAAAAGACAATTTTGCCCTCTAATTTTTTTTTATATTCTATTCGCTGAAATGGTTTTTTAAACAACATACACACTACCTGAGTCCCGACCACCAACCCCCCACAAACACCACAGCCAGATTCACGGCCACCGGACGGCAACCAAAGTCGCCGGCCACCGGACCAATCTCGTCAGCATAATTCGCCGAGCACTGGACGGCAACCGTACCCCCATCGTCGGACCAGCGAAGCAGGTAAACCCCACTGACCTCCTGGATTTTTTTGCCCATCCGCTCGCTGACCCCGTCCGCTCGCCGTCGTCGGACCCCGTCCGCTTGCCAAGCCGGATCCTTCCAAGGAGAGTCGTGGCAATACAAGTTCAAAAGGAGCGGGATGCATGTTCAAGATTAAAATCAAAGAACTACTGGTTAATCCAGATGCTCTTGATGGACCTTCATTCTGGGAGATACAAGGAGTGACGGAGCAAGGAACCGGTTTAAGGCGAGGGTATCACAGTCATGAGAAGATGCTTTATCCCGAGGGCCACAGTCAAATGAATAAATTGAGTCAGGAGGATAAAGAATCTCTGAGGCAGATGAGAGATGCTGGGGTACCTCCGCCGCAACAGAAGCAGACAATAAACATGCAGAAGGGTGACAAAGGGCATCACACCCAAAGGCAGATGTATAACCTCGGGTCCAAGTTTAGGAAAGACGAGATGGGCGAGATGAATGCAGTGCAGTATGCGTTGCTAGCAGCTGAACGTGAGAATTATCATACAGAGGTTATGAAGGACGATGACGACGTGCTGACACATCTTTTTTTTTGCCCATCCAACTTCCATCCAGATGTTGAAGGCTTGGCCGTACGTGATTCTGATCGACTCAACGTATAAGACCAATGCATATAAATGGCCGTGGGTGGAGGTCGTAGGTGCTACTCCAGTTGGGAAGAATTTCAACATCTGTTGTGCTCTCATGAAGGATGAGACAAAAGAGTCGTATCTGTGGCTGTTGCAGTGCATACAACAATTGCTCCATCCAAGCGTGCCCACTGTCATCGTCACCGACCACGAAGGTGGACTACTTGCTACGGTTCCTGTGGTCTTTCCCCGCACCCCGCATTTGCTATGTGTTTGGCACATCAACACCAATGTACATGACACGCCAAAACACAACACCAAACTGCGACCAAGTGTAATCGCAGTCCGGGGAATGCAGTAACAGGCAAGTTCTATTATCAACCCGGGGTCTAGATCTACTGCTTACTCCGTGATTATTTATTATCTAGCCAACTAAGTCGATTGATTGTTGTTTGAACTAAAATCAGTAAGAAAGCAGGAAATGATTCGGTTTTCTAAAGCAGGAAAGAGTCACTCGGGAATGAGTCCCCCTAGCTTCTTAGTTAGGTTCAATTGTAATTACCCTGGGTTGATTCACTGTTGATTAGACTGCGGAAGATCCGTCAGTAGCTTGGAATCTCTTAAGCTGACCAAGCCCTCTTAGTCTAACTACCCGGCAGACGACTAGTCTTCACCGGGATAGAAAGCTGAGGCTATGAACACAGAACTCCACTACTGGAATTGAATTCCAGTACAAAGCAGTAAACTGGCTAACTCTCGTATAACCAATCTCCTACTATCGAATGAAGAGGAACTAACAACCTAATCAGATTCTATCTATCTCAGGTTGCAGCAGAAATCAAGAAAAGCTGATCAGACTTCAATCAATTCAATAAACATGTATCATTCGATTAAAACCAAACAGTATAATCATCCCAAGTCATTACAATCAAATCCCTAACACAAGGAACTAGGGTTCTTCATACCCAAGTGAGAGAAAGGTTCTACTCCATAGAGAGAGAAAGGAAAACAGAAATCAGAGTAGTCATACTCATAAAGATGAGGAAAATCTGCTCCGGGATATCAATCTTCACTCCTGGGGACGCAATCTGGGCTTCAATGGTGAGAAATCCACTCCAAATAGCTCCTAGGGTTTGTTCTTCGCTCTTTCTCTCTCTAAAACTCTGTTTTTGCTCTAAAAACTCGAATGAATCTTCCTTGGCTCGAATCTGCCTCCAAAAACCCGACTCTGGGCGAAATACGGGCAGAATTACGGCCGTAATCACGGCCTGCCCGTAAATTGCCCAAAACGCACGTTTCAATTTACTCTGACAGAGGAAGATTTACGCCCGTAATTCCACAATTACCGCCAGTATTTTAGTAATTACGGTCGTAATTATATGGATGCTTGCCCGTAATTTTAGTGCCGAGGAGAATTCTTGGGAAAAGAGGCTCGGCATTGGGTTTACGGGCATGCCCTGACCAATTATGGTCGTAATTTGGCAGGGGCTGCCCGTAATTTGTCCTGTGAATCGCCCTCTGACCTCCAAATGACGCGAAACTTGCGCCTAGGCATTTCTTTACTTGCTAGGACCTGAAATACGGCAAAACAACACAACCTAGCGTAAATTAGGCCAAGGAACAATCAATTCGAGCCAAAATGGACAGGAAACCAGAGTGAAAACACGTGCAAATACGATGCTATCAAATTCCCCCACACTTAACTGTTTGCTTGTCCCCAAGCAAACCAAGTCAGACACAAGGTAAGCTCACATATTTCAATCAACCAACATTGGGGACAAGTCATAAAGGCACAGAACACGTGAATCGTACTGGTTTTCAAACATCAACACATGAACAACTTCAAAAGCAACCTGGACAACCACCACAAAGGACATTCGAGTGCAGCAAAATCGAGCAACGGAAGAGTCTCCCTTCTGTTCACCAACCAACCCAGACTTGACTCAACCACTCACTCAAGACAGTCAACTCATGCATCCAACTCAAGACATCAGAATAGAGACCGAGCAATCTAGGTCCTCACCAGGGTACAAGAGTATAAAGAATATGAAAATGAATCACTCACTCTCGACCAGTGGGGTCAGGAAAATTTAATGCGAAAAATGCGCATGCTATTTCTCTCAATCCCTAACATCTCTTCACCATGACGGCAGCCTCTAAATGCTAGAGTTCACATATGGGATGTCATCACTAGCTAATCCGGAGGTCTTAGACACAGGTTCAAATGACTGGCTAGGGTCTTGGACATGGGGAAAAAGCCTTTTAGGTGGTGGAAGTATTCATAGCACAAGGTTCCACATTTCCAAACCCACACACTCACAATCAAACAAACCAGTATTTCCTTTCTGCTATTCTGCAAGACTCAATATCTCAAGAGCACAAGAGCGAAGGAGGTATAAACATCAGCATTTCCAAGCCAGACTGCTAAGAAACACTACTTAATGGCCATTATTCAGATTTTTGGTAGTGGCTCTCTTTTGCTTTCAATTTTTCTTTGTTTTTCTTTTATTTTCTTTTCATTTCTTAAGAGAGCCACCACTTGTGCACATCTTTCAAACACCTGCCCAACTTTTAAGCACTACCTCCAACACTCACAATCAATTTAGCAGAAACAGCAGAGAATCTGTAAAAACCACTCTGTGGAACCTTCTAAAAGATGCAAAAGGGTGGTTTTTCTTTATAGACCAAAAGAAAGGATAACACACGGCTCAAAGGGGCTGACTAGGGGATATGACACATCAGGACAGTCAATTTGGTCGTGGTTTAATCCTATGCCTCCATCATCTTAGCTAGTGACAACGTGAATGCTACACATCATGGAAGAGGGATCTATCGCACAAGAAAGAAACGAGCAGGCTCAAATCTCACATGGCTACCTATATGCTCTATCTCACATTCTGATACCCTGAACTAGATGCATAAACGACTGTCAAGAACACGTGATCAAATCAAGTCACAGTTGGTAAGCAAATAGTTGAAAAACTGAACCCCTACATCATTCTACTGCACATCTCAGTCCTCATCATAGGTTGTCCTAGTCACAATCAAGCTGTCATGCATTAATCCGAAAACCATTCAATTCATCAATCAAAACACAGTGCCAATATGATCAAACAGCAGTACTTGGAGCCCTCAAATCGTAAGATTTGGACAGCGGACTAGGCTCCAAGCACCCATATATACGTTCCAATAAATACAAAGAACCCCCCCCCCCACACACTTAGATGCGACAGTGTCCTCAATGGAGCCGAGGGAAGGGGAACGATGTTACCGTGAAACAGTGGTCAGGAACGTTGACTGGATGGCGGACCAGTCAATAGCAGAGGACTGGACAAGGACCAGTCCAACGGGCACAGAGCTAGAGTCAACAAAACACACACATTGGGTGAAAGAAATCATAGTTCCAAGTCAACAATCCACACAACGGAAATAAGAAATAAAAACCAAACACAATACGGAGTCTAAATCTGGAAAGAAAGACAAAGGCCGAGCCCCAACTCGATGGGCTAGCAAAGCCAGATCACAGCTCATCGCCTCCATCTCCAGCTGGAGGCGGGTAGTAGTCTTCATGCCCCGGGGACGCCTCCCAAGGGTAGCTCACAGCAGCAGGATCCATGTCCCAGTAGCTCATCATGTAATGCTGAGCTGAAATGATGCGGCGGCGACCTTCGCGCTCACGGTCGAGGCAGGCGTTGAGGTGCTCCTGGCCAGCAAGGATCTGATCATTCTGGCGGGAAATGGCTGCCAGCTGCTCGGCAATGTAAGTGGTGGGTGCTGCAGCAGACGGGCCGGCAGCGGAGGGAGTGGTCCGACGATTCGTCCGACGAGTGGTCCGACGGTCTGCAGCATCACTCGCCTCGGGGAGATCCTCACCCTCTGGTGCACGAGGAACAGGGCGAGGAAGGCCCCGGATCCAGATCACGTCCTCTTCGCGCTGTAGTATCAGCTGGCGCCGTAGGGTGTCCCTGGAGAAGGGCGTCGCGGGCTGGATAATACTGAACCCGGAGAGGTCGATGTTGTAGTACCGTGTCATGGCAGTGACCACCGGCCCACACGCCAGTGCTCGACCACACCGAGAAGCCTTGACGACGGTCCTGGCGATGAGAGAGGACAGATGGAGGTTGTCCACCTCCTGGCTGATGGAGTGCAGGCAATGCAAGGTGCGGAGCTGAAGATGACTGGTGGAGCCCTCGCTGGGGGTGTAAGATTTCCCCAGCAGCTGGTTGAGGATGCACCACTCGGGACGCAACTGAGTAGCCGTGGTGTAGCCCGGTGTGAAAACAGCTCATGCGAACTCCGGGAGGCAGATCCTCTCGAAGAACTGCTGGTCCCGAAAGATGGGACTGTCGGGCTCTTCGATGGCCAGGTGGCAGGCGAAAGGTGGAAGGAGCCCCAGTGCCCGACCGAAATCATCATAGCTGAGGGAGTGAAACTCTCCGCCGAGTGGGAACTGGATGGCGTTGCCGTGTGCACCCGCGTGGGCCCGGAAATGCTCGAAGGAGGAGTAGAACTCCCAGAGGAGCTCCTGATAGATCAGCTCAGCAAGGCAGAGGATGCGGCGCCAAGAGTAAGCGCGGATGGCAGCCTCCATTGCCTCGCGAGCACCCAGCTCCTCGAAAACCCTCCAATCGAGGTAATGGTGCTGAACGACTTTGCGGCGTCGGATGTCCCGCAGAGTCTGCTTCTGGTCGGCGTCGAGCATGTTCAAGTACGTGTTCATTTTCCTGCAGCCACAAAACAGCAGAAACCCAACAACATACATGGAAATTCGTCAATGGTGAGCTCACAATCATCCTCACCCGGGGCCCTTGAATCATAAATTCGGACAGTGGACTAGGCTCCGAGAAAGGAAAAACATTCAAAACCAATCAGAATCATTCACCATTCACACAAACTCAAACGCACTTGGAGCCCTCGGATTATAAACCCGGACAGCAAATTAGGCTCCAAGCGGGACAACCACAACTCATGTTACTCGGCAGGCCAACCAAAAGATGAACAAACAAAGCAAGCAATACAGTAGGCCTACCGAATTAATTAAAGCACAAACCAATCCCCGAATTTCCTCACTAAACCCACAATATCAATCCTCCACCGGAGAAGAGGGTGGGGCGATTTTCCGGTGAGAAAGAGAGAGAGTTTGATCAGAAAAAATGGGGAGAGAGAGGGGTGTTCTCGGCCGAGTAGGTTTTAAACAATTTTCGGGGGTAATTACGGGCAAGATTAGGCCGTAATTACCCCTTGGCCTGCCCGTAATTTTTATGCCGAGAGCAATTTGCCCCCTCTGGCCTAATTACGGGCAGGGGCAGGAGAATTACGGTCGTAATTTTGCCCCCCATGCCCGTAATTTCATCGCCGAGGGCCCTTTTCTCCAGCTTTTGAGCTGCAATTTCGAACAACCAAACCCCAAAAGTGCCCCGGCTCGAAAAAGGGCACCACCATAGACCATCCGGGGCACAAGAAACATTCCAGAAAGACTCCAGACAGACTCAATGACTCGAAAACGACAAAAATTTGAAAGAAAAAAGGATAGAAATGCAAACCGTGGTGGGGTTGCCTCCCCACAAGCGCTTCTTTACCGTCTTTTAGCTGGACGCCAGTAGAGGAACTAAGGGTCCTCGAGCTTGATCAGCAGCTCTGCGCGCTCGACAGCACCTCCCAAATACAACTTGAGGAGGTGGCCATTCACCTTGAATGGCTCGGTTTGAGCATTGCTGATCTCCACCGCACCGTGTAAACTTGGGTGACCGTGAAGGGTCCCGACCACCTCGAACGGAGCTTGCCCGGAAAGAGTTTCAGGCGTGCATTGAAGAGCATAACACAATCACCTGCCTGAAACTCCTTCGGGCCCCTCAACCTCGCGTCGTGGAGACGTTTGGTGCGCTCTTTGTACAGCAAGGTGTTCTCGTAGGCGTGGTAACGCCACTCCTCCAACTCCAGCAGCTGCAACTTACGTTCTGTACCTGCAACACTCAAATCCAGGTTTAGCAGCTTAATATCCCAGAAGGCCTTGTGCTCTAGCTCTACCGGCAAATGGCACGCCTTCCCATAGACAAGCCTATAGGGAGAAGTGCCAATCGGATTTTTATAGGCAGTCCTATACGCCCAGAGAGCATCATCGAGCTTGGTGGACCAATCCTTGCAGGACTGATCCACCGTCTTTTCAATTATTCATTTTAACTCCTGGTTCGTCAGCTCGGCCTGCCCATTTGACTGGGGATGGTAGGTGATAGACCGTTATTTACACATGTTTTTACCATCGTTCTTACACCGTTTGAGGTGTCGATTCTCGTGTTTTAGGCCGATTTCACGCTAGGTTGTGCTTGTTTGTGATATTTCAGGTCCTAGTACGTGAATGAAGGCTTAGGAGCGAGTCTGGGGTCGATTGGGCGAAGATCGGACGAATGGCGAGATTTCAAGGAAGCTGCACGGGCAGACCATGGCATCGCACGGCCGTGCGAAGTACAAGCCAGGCCGTGCGGGATTATGCGAGAGCACGCACGGGCAAACCATGAAAATCACACGGCCATGCCATTGAGCGCCCTGGCCGTGTGGTTTTTGCCGAGGCCGAGCACGGGCTGGATGGAAACCCTACACGGCCGTGCACCCTGGGCGTGTGAGAAGCCTAAGATCGAACTAAACCATACGCCGCGTTTTGAGCCGCACGTCCAAAGTGGTGATCTGCACGGCCGTGCGGCCTGGCCGTGCGCGTCGGGGAATCCTGGTTTTAAAGCCTATTCCGAGCCAAAACTGGGAGAATCGCGTTTTTAGAGCAAAAACAGAGCCCTAGAGAGAGAAAGTGCGAAGAACACATCCTAGAAGCTATCTCGGAGCTGGGTTTCGTCGAATCGAGCTTGGAGATCGTCATAGGAGTGGAAATCATCATCCCGGAGCAGATTTTCCTCATCGTTATGAGTATGACTACTCCGATTGCTGTTTTCTCTTCTCTCTCTATGGAGTAGAACCCTTCTCTCACTTGGGTATGAAGAACCCTAGTTCCTGGTGTTATGGATTTGATTGTAATGACTTGGGATGATATTACTGCTTGATTTTAATCGAATGATGCATGTTTATTGAATTGATTGGAGTCTGATCAACTTTTCTCAATTTTTGCTGCAACCTGAGATAGATAGAATCTGATTAGGTTGTTAGAGTCCCTTCATTCGATAGTAAGAGATTGGCTATACGAGAGTTAGCCAGTTTACTGCTTTGTACTGGAATTCAATTCCAGTAGTGGAGTTCTGTGTTCATAGCCTCAGCTTTCTATCCCGGTGAAGACTAGTCGTCTGCCGGGTAGTTAGACTGAGAGGGCTTGGTCAGCTTAAGAGATTCCAAGCTACTGTCGGATCTTCCGCAGTCTAATCAACAGTAAATCAACCCAGGGAATTACAATTGAACCTAATCAAGGGGCTAGGGGGACTCAATCCCGAGTGACTCTTTCCTGACTTTGAAAACCGAACAATTTCCTTGCTTTCTTACTACTTTAGCTTTAACAACAATCACTCGAATTAGTTTGCTAGATAATAGAGAATCACGGAGTAAGCAGTAGATCTAGACCCCGGGTTGATAATATAACTTGCCTGTTACTGCATTCCCGGACTGCGATTACACTTGGTCGCAGTTTGGTGTTGTGTTTTGGCGTGTCAGTAGGCCACCGACACCTGATGCTTAACGCCATAGCGAGAGATGAGTTTAGTGAATTGCCCTTGAAATTGGGTTCCTTTATCACTAATAATGGCGCGAGGTGTCCCGAACCGGGAGAACAGCTGTTTCAGAAATGAGCAGACCCGTCTTGCATCATTGGTGGGCATGGCTTGAGCTTCTGCCCACCTCGAGACGTAGTCCACTACAACCAATATGTATAGATTGCCAAAAGATGGAGGGAATGGGCCCATGAAATCGATACCCCAAACATCAAAAATTTCACAAATAACAGAGATATGTTGGGGCATCTCATCCCGGGCAGAAATGTTACCTGACCTTTGGCAGCGGTCCCACTGTCGTGCGAAGGTGTCAGCATCCTTGAAGAGCGAGGGCCAATAGAAGCCCGATTGTAGCACCTTCCTCGCCGTGCGGGTTCCTCCATGATGACCTCCAGTAGGTCCCTCGTGACATTGAGACAGGATGTCTCCCATCTCATGCTCCATGACACAGCGCCGGATCACGCCATCTGCTCCGATTCTGAAGAGGTAAGGATCCTCCCAGAAGTAGTGCTTCAGATCGGAGAAGAACTTGCGCTTTGCATGAGTAGCCATCCCCTTGGGTAAATGCTTGCCCACCAGATAATTGGCAAAGTCAGAATACCAAGGGGCCACGCTGTCCACCAGTGTCATCGCCAGCAATCGCTCACCCGAGAAGGAGTCGTCGATCTCTTCCACTAAGGTGTCCACCGGAGGGGCTTCCAACCGTGAGAGATGATCGGCAGCAACATTCTCGGCTCCTTTCTTGTCCCGGATCTCGATATCAAACTCCTGCGGCAGCAGGATCCATCGGTTGAGCCTAGGCTTTGCATCGGCCTTGCTCATCAGGTAGCGAATCGCCGAGTGGTCAGTGTAGACCACCACATGGGAGAGCACCAGATAGGGTCGGAACTTGTCAAATTCATACACCACAGTGAGGAGCTCCTTCTCTGTGGTGGTGTAATTCTCCTGTGCATCGTTCAAGGTCTTCGACGCGTAGTAGATGGGCTGGAAGTGCTTCTCGCGTCTCTAACCCAGAACTGCTCCGACTGCATAGTCACTCGCATCGCACATCAGCTCAAAAGGAAGAGACCAGTCAGGAGTCACCATGATAGGTGCATGGGTAAGCTTCTCCTTCAGAGTCTCAAATGCCGTTGTGCACGCGGGAGTGAACTGGAATGGTGCATCCTTCTCCAGCAGCTTGGTCAAAGGCAAGGCAATCTTCGAGAAATCTTTGATGAAGCGCCGGTAGAAGCCTGCATGACCCAGAAAGCTGCGAATCCCCTTCACAGAAACAGGGGGAGGTAGCTGCGAATCCCCTACTTGGAGATCTTGTGCCCGAGCACAATACCCTCACGAACCATAAAATGGCACTTCTCCCAGCTGAGTGCCAGATTAGTCTCCTCCCACCTCTTCAGAACGAGTTCCAGGTTATGGAGACAGTGAGTGAATGAGTCTCCATATACCGAGAAATCATCCATGAAGACTTCCATGATCTCTCCAACCAGTCGGTCGAAGATCGCCAACATACATCTCTGGAAGGTCGCCGGTGCATTACACAGCCCAAATGGAATCCTCCGGTAAGAAAAGGTACCGAAGGGGCAAGTGAATGTGGTCTTCGCCTGATCCTCCGGTGCAATAGGAATCTGGAAGTAACCAGACATGCCATCCAGGAAGCAATAAAACTCGTGGCCAGCCAACCTTTTCAGCATCTGATCAATGAAAGGTAGGGGGAAATGATCTTTCCTGGTGGCGTCGTTCAGGCGCCGGTAATCGATGCAGACTCTCCAGCCGATCACGGTCCGCATCGGGATCAACTCCTTCTTCTCATTTGGGACCACAATCATCCCGCCTTTCTTCGTGAGCACCTGAGTGGGACTGACCTACTTGCTATCAGATATAGCAAAGATGATCCCTGCATCCATGAGCTTCACAATCTCTTCCAGGACCACTGCCTCCAAGTTAGGAGACAATCTCCTCTGCGGCTGCCTGACTGGCTTAACCTCATCCTCCATCAAAATTCTGTGGGAGCAGAAGGATGGGCTAGTGCCTCTGATGTCTGTGATCTTCCATGCCATGGCCCGGGCATACTTCTGCAGTAGAGCCACCAGCCTGCTCTTCTGCTCGGGTGTCAGATCCTTGCTGATAATAACCGGGAGCTTATTCCCCTCCCGGAGAAATGCATACTCCAGGTGAGATGGGAGGGGTTTAAGCTCCAACTCTGGTGGCTCCTCCAATGATGTAGCGATCCGGGGAGAGATGGGGATCGGCTTGAATGGTATCTCTCGCCCCTCGATCGCAGCCTCGTCCAGCTCCGCAAGCTGCTCCTCCAGCTGCACATCCCGTGATGCCTGTTCCCCTAGCAAAAGACAACGCTCAAGGAAATCATCAGTACCCGCACTCGTGATGGCGAGTGCGGTCTCAAAATCAGCAACAACATCACAGTAATCTAGATCATCATGGAGCTGGGGGTGTTTCATATTATCAGAAACAGAGAAGGTGATTTGTTCACCCCCAGCTCTCAAAATCAGTTTTCCATCATTCACATCAATCAGCGCCTTGGCGGTGGCGAGAAAAGGTCTACCCAGTATCAATGGCACATCAACATCCTCATTTATGTCCAAAATCACAAAATCAACAGGATATGAAAATGGCCCTACTACGACTATCAAGTCCTCTGCTATACCCCTAGGATGCACAATGAATCTATCAGCAAGCTGGATGCTCATCCTAGTATCACTGGGTTCATCTAGGCCTAGCTTCTTAAACAGTTTATAAGGCATGACATTTATGCTAGCGCCTAAATCCGCCAAGGACTTCCCTACATGCAAACTACCAATCATGCAAGGGATCGTGAAACTCCCTGGGTCTTTTCGCTTCTCTGGTAGTTTGTTCTGCAGGATGGCAGAACACTCCTCGTTGAGCATCACCGTTGACAGCTCCCCAAGCTTCCTCTTGTTGGTGAGGAGATCCTTCATGAATTTGGCATTCTTGGGCATCTTTGATAATGCCTCCACGAAGGGCATGCTAATGTTTACCTGCTTCAACATTGCCATGAATTTGGCAAACTCAGTCTCCATTCGGTCCTTGTGCAACCGAGTAGGAAAGGGAAGCTGTGGTACATACTCCTTCACCACTGGTTGCGGTTTAGGAGCAGACACCTCAACCTCCTTCTCCATTTCTTCTTGATTAGCTGGAAGTGCTGAAGCAGGGGTCTCTCTCTCCACTGCCCGAACAGGTGGATCGGCAGTCACCTTGCCACTCCTGGTCGTGATGGCACTGCAGTTGGCATTCGGGTCCTGCGGGTGAGGGATGGTCGACCAGGCAAGGTACTAGGAGTCCTCTGGGCTACAGCCTGGGCAACACTCCCAAGCTGGGTCTGTATATCCCGCAGCACAGCGGGTTAATTGCACCGGGTGCCATTTAACTTTTATAATTGTTGCACATTAACCACTATGATTAGTTTCGTTGCAACTAAAGCATTTAAGTCGCATTATGGTTTCACCGTTACCAGTTCCGTCTCCCGAAGTAATGGTAGGTACCTGGGTTGTAATTCGCCATGCCACTCAGGCAGTACACATCAGCAAATTTGCTGAGTCAATAGTGGGCCGCATCAAACCCTTGGCCCAACCAAATTTCGGCGCCACTTGCTCTCTCTATCTTCTTTGAAATTAATTAAACTCTTCTTCCCCAAGAACTCACCAGAACCAAAACTCTTCTTCCCCAAAACTTTTTGTTCTTCACGAACTGGATATCTTCCTCCACAAAACTTCCCACCTCCACAAAACTTCCCCTTCTTCTCTCAGTCTCCAATCGTAGGTTAGCTGTACTGGAGCTCTCTCTTTATCGTCCCTTCCTCCAAGTTGGAAATGGCGGCAACAGCTCCAATGTGCCGCTGCGCTGTACCGGCGGTTCTGCGCACCTCGTGGACCTATACTAACCCCGGACGATGCTTTTTCAAACTAAAACAGAATGAAACATCAGCTTGTAGTGCTATAATCTGTTACAATAATAAATTGAAAGTTCAAACAATAGAAAACTTAAATATTCACCAAACAGGAACAAACTCAGAATTTAACTCACGAACAGAGCATCACATGATCAGGTAAAAATCTCTTTATTCACTCACCTATTTTAAGCCATCAACAAACTATCTCCTTCAGCCTCTCGTTCTAAATCCCTAAGAACAAGTCGAACAACAAACATAATCTGAAGTTAGAGGAAGAACGAAAGAATGGCATGTTGCAGGGGTCTTATTCAGTTACCAGAAACAATGGCAACCAGAATTTTTTTTGTTTACCTTTCTTCTGTCCGCTGTCTTTCTAAATCGACCGCCGCCAATCTTCTCAATATTGTCTTCGCTGAATTTGTTTCTTCTCTCTGCCGTCTTTCTAAGCCGACCTTGCCTTTTTAGTTTCTGAATTTCTGTTTGAATAGAGAGCAGGGAGGCGAGAAGTCGGGCGATCAGCTTGTGTTTTTTGCATCTTCGTGGGCCCAGGGTTTGATGTGGCAATGACTCAGCACGTTTGCTGACATGGATTGCCAGCGCGTCATGGAAAAGTGCCATTTAGCGCTTGCCGTTACCTATCGTGACGGATATGCTGACGTTGCTACCGAAGTTTGACTTAAATGCTTTAGTTGCAACGAAACTAATCATAGTGGTTAACGTGCAACAATTATAAAAGTTAAATGGCACCCGGTGCAATTAACCCCTGCGTGTTTCTCTGACCAGCTTCTAGCTCCAAGAATTTGCTTGAAGCTTTCTCCATGAATTGCTCAATGTTATTGAACTTATTTGCGCTGGAGGTGGCCAGAGAACCCACCAAATCTCTCAATTCCGCCATCTGGTCACTCTGTACTGGGGCTGCTGGTGCTGCCCCTGTCTGCTGAAATGGTCGCACCTGTGACTGAGGTGGAACTGGCCCCTGTCTAGGCTGGTAGAGTGGTTGCTGTGGCTGCTGAAATTTCCCTTGTCTGGGTTGGTACGGAGGCCTCTGGAAACCAGGTGGTCCCTAGGGAGCTGGTGGTTTGGGATTTGCCCCAGCCCAAGAAAAGTTAGGATGCTGGCGCCACCCCTCGTTATAGGTGTTGCTGTAGGGGTCGAAGCGCTTGGCATTACCGATGAAGTCCACCTGCTCCTGGGGAGTAGACGATTCCCTCATCGCTTGACAGTCCTCCACGGTGTGATGGGAGCTCTCACACCACTGGCAGTGCATCGCCTGCGGCTCTCCTGCACCTGCAATCAAACCAGAACGATCGATAGCTGAAACCAGCTTCGATACCACCTGCACCAAATCAGTTGATTGGGTGCCCACAACATGCACACCCCGTCCTGGTGCTCGTCTCGATCTCCTGGCAGTGCCCCAATCGTACCCGTTCTCCGCCATCTCCTCAAAGAGTTGATTCAGCTGTGGCGGTGTTTTGGTCAGCATGTTCCCGCCACAAACCGAGTCAATCAGCTGCTTGTCCTCCGGGAAGAGGGTGTGATAGAAGGTGCCCACCTTGAAAGCATCATTGAAACCATGATTGGGACACCTGAGAAAGAGACTTGTGTATCTCTCCCAAGCATCCCTAATGGTCTCATCCTCATCCTGAGCAAAATGTGTAATTTGCTTCTGCAGGTCAGCCGTCTTGGATGGAGGATGGTAGCGGGTGAGGAACTTGTCCGCCAGGTTGGCGAACGTGGTGATAGAGCCCGGAGGTCGAGTGTCTAGCCACTCCTTGGCTTGCCCCTCCAGAGTAAATGGGAAGTACCTCAGCTGGATGGCATCTGCTGGTACACCATTGATCTTGATTCCATCGATGAGCTCGTGGAATCGCCTGAGATGTGATCGGGGGCACTCCCCCTCCTTGCCACGGAACACCACTGAACCGCGCAGCATGGTGATTACTGGTGTGCTCACCTCAAAATTGTTGGCTGGGACATGAGGATGTTGAATGGGTGACCTCATGTCTGCAGCTCTAGCGGTCCAGTAGGATCCCATGGTCTGCTCATCTGGATTGATCACATCATGGTTCTGTGGATCAGCCATCTCTCCTCCTCCTTCTTCTTCTTCTTCGATCTGCAGCTGTGATAGCGCCTCCTCCGCAGCCAGTCGGGCCTTTAGAGCCCGCTTGAAGTTCCTGCAGGTTTGTTCAAGTTCCTGGTCTAATGGCAGTAGATCTCCCGACTGGCTACGGGTCATGCACTACCTGCACACAATCAGCAGAAGCAACCCGTGAAGGCACACAGGTGGAAGAGAAAAAATGCAATAAAGAAAAAGCTAGAGTAACAAATTCTCACGTTTCCCCAATAACCTAGAGGGGTCCCCGGCAACGGCGCCAAAAAACTTGACACGCCAAAACACAACACCAAACTGCGACCAAGTGTAATCGCAGTACGGGAATGCAGTAACAGGCAAGTTCTATTATCAACCCGGGGTCTAGATCTACTGCTTACTCCGTGATTATTTATTATCTAGCCAACTAAGTCGATTGATTGTTGTTTGAACTAAAAGCAGTAAGAAAGCAGGAAATGATTCGGTTTTCTAAAGCAGGAAAGAGTCACTCGGGAATGAGTACCCCTAGCTCCTTAGTTAGGTTCAATTGTAATTACCCTGGGTTGATTCACTGTTGATTAGACTGCGGAAGATCCGTCAGTAGCTTGGAATCTCTTAAGCTGACCAAGCCCTCTCAGTCTAACTACCCGGCTGACGACTAGTCTTCACCGGGATAGAAAGCTGAGGCTATGAACACATAACTCCACTACTGGAATTGAATTCCAGTACAAAGCAGTAAACTGGCTAACTCTCGTATAACCAATCTCCTACTATCGAATGAAGAGGCTCTAACAACCTAATCAGATTCTATCTATCTCAGGTTGCAGCAGAAATCAAGAAAAGCTGATCAGACTTCAATCAATTCAATAAACATGCATCATTCGATTAAAACCAAACAGTATAATCATCCCAAGTCATTACAATCAAATCCCTAACACAAGGAACTAGGGTTCTTCATACCCAAGTGAGAGAAAGGTTCTACTCCATAGAGAGAGAAAGGAAAACAGAAATCAGAGTAGTCATACTCATAAAGATGAGGAAAATCTGCTCCGGGATATCAATCTTCACTCCTGGGGACGCAATCTGGGCTTCAATGGTGAGAAATCCACTCCAAATAGCTCCTAGGGTTTGTTCTTCGCTCTTTCTCTCTCTAAAACTCTGCTTTTGCTGTAAAAACTCGAATGAATCTTCCTTGGCTCGAATCTGCCTCCAAAAACTTGACTCTGGGCGAAATAAGGGCAGAATTACGGCCGTAATCACGGCCTGCCCGTAAATTGCCCAAAACGCACGTTTCAATTTACTCTGACAGAGGAAGATTTACGCCCGTAATTCCACAATTACCGCCAGTATTTTAGTAATTACGGTCGTAATTATATGGATGCTTGCCCGTAATTTTAGTGCCGAGGAGAATTCTTGGGAAAAGAGGCTCGGCATTGGTTTTACGGGCATGCCCTGACCAATTACGGTCGTAATTTGGCAGGGGCTGCCCGTAATTTGTCCTGTGAATCGCCCTCTGACCTCCAAATGACCCGAAACTTGCGCCTAGGCACCTCTTTACTTGATAGGACCTGAAATACGACAAAACAACACAACCTAGCGTAAAATAGGCCAAGGAATAATCAAGCCAAAATGGACAGGAAACCAGAGTGAAAACACGTGCAAATACGATGCTATCAGTGCATAAGAAGTGTTTGGAAATATTTGGGAAGGACAGGATGGATTTGGTCAACGAGGCGTACGACTAATATTGGTGTCCTATGCTTTATTCTTGGTCAGAGCAAGGTATGTTGGCCGCGTTTGGCCGCTTTAGGACAAGATGGGGCAATCAAGAACCACGTCTGTTGCAATACATACAGTGAGTGTGGTGGTAACGTCGAGAAAAGTGGGATGTTTGTCATACCAAAAATGTGTTTCATCTAGGAAATACGAGCACAAACAGGGTTGAGTCGTCACATTCCGCTTTGAAGACTTTCCTCCACAACTCGCGGGGATCTATGGACACTGTATGGAAAGGAAACCACCGCTACATTACTAACCAACTCGGGGAGGTTAGGATGATGTTGGAAAACTCTAGACAGAAAACCCTTTCAGCATCCGGTGGTACACCATTCACATACTTGAGAAGGAAGGTCAGCATGCAGGCAATTATATTAATGAAGGAGGCTGAAGAAGAATTGGCTGCACGCTTGGAAAAAAATGAGAACTCCCGATGTGCATGTCATTTTTTTGTGACAAACGGCTTGAGGTGTGGATGTCAAGTTATGGATGGCAGAGCGCGAGACATAGAGATATATCCCGGTGATATTCATATATATTGGCGGACACTATCATACGAGAATCCACCCAATGCTCAGGAGTACGTTCCCCAGGAGGAGGCTAGATCTCACCTTCAGGAGTTGGTTGATGAGGCTGTACGCAGAGGACCAGAGGCAACGAAAAAAGCAGCAAAGAACGTGTTTCGCGGTCTCCACCCGGCTGAGGACAACATTCACGAGCCAGAAGTGAACGAATTTAGAAAGGGACGCCCAGCCAAAAAATCAACTGGAAGAACTAAAGGGTGGTGGGAAAAGATACTGCGAGGCAAGAAGAAAAGCATGAAAAAGAAGTCGGGAAGCACAACGTCGGGGTCTACAAAGTCGACCAGTACCAAGTCCACGGGGACTCAGAAAGACGAGTACCCGTCAGACGACCATGCAGCGGAGGAGTGTGATGATCCAGAAGAAAACAACAAATACAACTGTCCTGACACATGTACAATTTAATTTTTTCATAAGTGTAGTTATTTATATTAATATTTTACATCGCATTTGTGCTGATTATCTATTTCCTTCACAGATATCCCTGGACCCAGCAGCCCCCATTCTGATTACGCACACATGGAACTGCTTCCTGTCTTCATTCGGCCGCTTGTCATTGCCATCCACGACCCGGTGCCAGACGGTCATTGTGCGTTTCGTGCACTTAGTTTTGCACTATATGGTAATCAAGAAGGGTTCCCAGAGGTGAGGCGACGACTTGCTGAAGAAATGCGTGAGCACGATTGGCGATACGCACCCATCTACGGTGTTGATATCAATGACGCAATCAGACGCATTGACATCACTACTACAGCACCAACGACTCAACATCATTGGATGATGGGTGTGGATCTATTCGTATTTGCCACACTATTTAATTTGGCTGTTGTCATGTACAACTCTTACCTCCACCCAACTCCATGTGCGTACTACTCTGCCATTATGCCAGTGGACAACATATATGGGGAAACACACCCTAGAGGAGTCATTGTTCTGCATTTCGTCCAGGATCATTGGATCAACCTCTCTTTCCCGGCGGACAAGATACCGATGCCCCCTCCACATGGCATGTGGTTAGGCGGTCACCAAGAAAGCGTGGATGGATGGGAGACATATTTCGCGCCGTTTAGTCAAATGTGGTTCGATCTTGGGGGTGCGACGAATATCTTTCCATCACGCAAAAAGAGGGATTCAAAGAAATAAACTTGTACTCGTCTTCAATTTAAATAAATTGTAATGAACGTCTTCAATTTAAATAAATTGTAATGAAGTTTGTTTACGTCACATGGAAGCATGATATAATAAAAACATCCGAAGTACAACATAAACCACATAAGTCATAGTCCCAAAACAACAAATAAGCAACTGAACACCACATAACATAAGTCGTAGTAGAACAACAGAATAACATAAGTCAACTCTTCTAAAAACAACAAACACTCCTCATACATATGACATAATAATCATACAACTACTGTGGAGGTGGTAGAAAACCCGACTTCCTCCTAAACTCGGGCCACATGTTCCCAACTCCATGACATAAGTCGTAGTACTCGTTGGCGCTAGCCATCCACTCCTCCCAACTACGATGTGCAGCATCCATCACGGGAGATATCTCAATCCACATCTCACGTGACAACTGTAATAAAAAACCATACAATTTAAAAACATATTAGTTACAATCAAAATTTTTTTAACTTAATAAAAATAATTTAAAATATGATTGTACTAACCGTATCAGCATCCGAGATGTCGTGAACAGGTCGGCTGTCACTCAGTATCTGTGGGTGCGAGTGCCTAATGTACCACGCCATGTAATCCTTAGCAAACTCCCATGGCCTACGTCGTATCGGAGTAGAAAAAAGGTCCAGATGCACACTATGAGCCCCCAAGTTGTTCCAATACGAATCATAGACAGACTGGTAGCTAAGAGAGTATCCAAGCGTGGAAGCAGGTCGACGCACGACAAGCGAACGCTCCGGTGGATACGGTACACCCTGCACGTAGCCTAACTGTCGGAGGCACCTAGTGGGATCATAATATTCTGCTATCTCTGCAAATCTGAGCAGGCCCTGATACAAGGTACGTCTCACCGTCAGATGAGGACGCTGACCATACGGAGTCCAACTAACTGACTGAGGGGTCAAACTATCAATCGCCTGCCGATAATAAGCCAGCATCTGTGCATCCCTCTTCTTACTCGACCGGGGTGCTGTACCGCGCCACCTGAATGCTCCTGCCTGCCCCCGCTCCAGCTCTCGTGGCTCCAACCGACTAGGCCTCAAAGTAGGAAAGTGGTCGTAAATCCAACACTGTAGTAAAGTCAGACAACCCGCCACTCCCTTAGCCTCCGCCCGGGAGGCAATACCAAGCTGCCTGTACAGATAAGCAAGTGCTCCTGCCCCCACGCATACTCTCCTAGAATATCCGGCCTCTTCACAAACAAGTTGACAACAGCAGAAACGCGGTCCTTACTCTTATCTACAAACAGTGTGGCCCAAGCAGCAAAAGAAGGTAACACTGAGCCTCTCTAGCTGGCGGACCAGACTGCTGCAAATGAGTCAAAGCTCCCACACCCAACAAACCAAATCCTCTGTACCACCTAGACAGACTAGCAACCTCGCCAACCTGGCCCCGTACTCATCCTCGTCACGATCTAATCCCAGTAGTGCTCGGATGTCAGCCTCCAGTGCACACTTCTCCAACTGCCTCGGATCCACTACCATCGCCTCTCCGTCAACCGCAAGCCCAAGAATGTGTGCCACGTCGTGAAGGAGGATCGTCATCTCTCCAAACAGCATGTGTAAGGTGTTAGTATCCGGCTGCCACCTCTCCACAAATGCCGAGATGAGAGCAGGGTCCAACTCGCTCTGGAAGGTGATATCAACGAGGTGAGCAAGGCCCGATGTCTCTACGGTAGTCCTAGCGTTATCATCTGCTATTCGATAACCGCCGAGAACGTGGCAAAGGGTCGAACTCCTGTCGTAACAAGTGATCACCCCTCTATCAGCCTCTCCCGTGTACAGACGATGGGCAACATGCCCAAGAAAGCTACGGAGCAAACTCGGGTCGCTCAGCCCTCCAGGACACGGTCCTCTAGGCTCTCAGGCCTCTCCTACGTCAGTTGTACCACTCTGGCCCTCACCAGGCTGTGGAGCTCTATAGAAACGCCCCACATGGTCTCTATAGATCCCAGTAACAACATGAACCCCAGTAACGACATGTGACGATCTGCTGGGGGCACCTCTGTCTCTGATCGGACTGACTCGTGGAATCCGATACTCAATAGCATCCGACTCATACTCCTCCGACTCGTCGTCAATCTCGTCTGAAGGCTCAAACGGTGAAGTATGATGATCAATACTGGGACCAGCTCCACTACCACCCATACTAGGCAACTGAAAATCAAACTGTGGGAAACCGTCTGCCCTAAATCTCATCGGTGTCACCTGTGGCGGTGGCTGTGGCTCATCTCTATCATTTGGGTCCTTATTTCTCACACTAGCGCTAATGTTACGCCCAATGAATCTTTTCAATCTCTTTCCTGGTCATCCAGAACTACGTGATCCTCTAGAATTACCAGATGACGCCATCTCTAAACATAGACAATAATTTTCTATTAATATCTTATTGTAAATTATTTGTTGAGCAATTACTTGTTGTTTCATAGAGTAATTATGATACATACAATTTATTATCAAATTAATATTTCGTTTGATGTTATCTACTTAATTTAACTAGATAGTTATTTTACTTAATACGATAGGTAGTTATTTAAATATTTATTTCAACTTACTCAATTACTTAACTAAAACATCATAGATAATTAATTAAAATTAACAATTATTTACAATTTATTTAATCCAATAATTATTTAGATATTTTATCTATTAGCATATTCAATAATTATCAATTAATCTGTTATAATAAATTATTAGATTAGCAATTTCTTCATGGTCATAATTTATCAATTAATAATTATGATACATACAACTTGGTTATCTAATTAATTTATCAATTACTAATTAATTTAACTAGATAGTTATTCAAATAATTATTTCAACTTACCCAATTAATAAACTAACACATTATATAATTACCAATTATATACTAATTATTCAACTATCAATATTAAACTAATTAAGATACTAACAATTGTATTTAAAATAAATGTAATAAATATTTATTTAAATTGAACCCGAAACCCAATCAGACCGGTCCGACCAGACCGGGCGGGCGGGGTCCGACCAGACCGGGCGGACGGGGTCCGCTCCGGCCTGGCGGACGGGGTCCGCTCCGGCCTGGCGGACGGCGGCGAGACTGAATTAAAAAAAAAAATACCTCGACGTCGACAATTGGAACAGCGGCGGCCGCGGCTTCTCCTGGGTGGTGGCGGCCGAGATCGTCGATGGCAGGGGCGTCGACTGCTTCTCTCCTGGCGGCGGCGTCGTGCAGAGGGGGAGGAGGTCCTGGCGGCGTCGGCGAGCAGAGGAGTCCTGGCGGCGGCGGCGAGCGGAGGAGGAGGTGGCGCCGGCGGCGGTGTGTGGGGAGGAGGGGCGAGCGGCAGGAGGAGGTCGGCGGTGGCAGGGGTGGGAAGGAGCTGGGCAGCAGAAGGGGGGGTGGGATTTGGGTAGTTAGGTTTAGAGTTTTTTAAAATGTGGCAGGGGCAAAATTGTCATGTTTTTTATAAATACGGGCGGCAAATAGTAATGGGACGGGCGACAAATAGTAATTCATTTTCCAATTGCTTGAGGAATTTCAAGGCCAAGCTGTTTTGTGACTTCTTCAAGCATAGGTCACTTGGGTAATTGAAGGCTAATGTAGATTCGAGAACTAGAAAGGATCAGTGGATAGCACTAGCAATATATTGGTGTTCACCTAAATGGCAGGTTTGTTTATAAAAAAAAAGAAGGTTTGACTCTTTTCATTATATATTAAGCTAATATTTGTATGGATTGTTTTTGTTAAATTGTAGGCAAAATCTAAGAATGCTAAGCTTAGTCGATCCAAAATGAAGCTCATCCATACGCCTGCCACACCATCTTTAGCTAGAAGAGCTCACATAGAGGTATTGTATATATTTGCTACTATGTAATGCTAACAAATTTCATTGTTTTACTATATGTTGCATGACAAGAAAAAGACTGATTAGATATGTTGTCATTATAGTTTAAGAAAACTGGAAAAAGTTCTAGTAGAGATGTTTGTGCAATATCACAAACACAGATAGAACGCCTGTATCTGCTGCAGCTACAACTATACTTGTGTGTTTAGTCGTACTTCTTTTTATTGTTCATTTATTTACATATAATATATATTCTATGTGTCATTTATATATAATATATGTTCATTTATTCTACTTTTTCTTAAGTATTAATTGTATCTCACAATTAAATTATATGATGAAATTGAACAACACCTCCAAAGGAAGATAGTGGTGAAGCAGGAGATAATATCTTTGCTTTTATAAATAAAGATATTTTATCCCACGTACCTAGACCAGAAAGATATGGTCGTATTCGTGGGATGGAATTTGGTATCACTCCAAAGATGTTACCAAATCAAATATAAATGTGATTCAAGAAGATGAGGAAGTGAAAGAGCGCAATGAAGTACTAGAAGAGCAAGTCCAAATTTTGAATGAAAAAGTGGATTTTTTTGGGGAGGTCATTCTGAAGTTTATTGGTGCAACTAATTCAAAATACCTACAATAGGTATACGCACATTAATATATTAATATATTATAAAAAGTTCAACATGTTACTGTTGTCTAAGCTATATGCTATCATGCACCACAAACTCAAAGCATCATAATTTCATGTTTGTATTCATTTTGCTAACATACACTAGCTTCATTGATTCTTTCTCTTTCAATGCCTTTTTCCTTTTTAGTATTTTGCAACTTCCACATAATCAATAGTTGTAATTTTTTGGCATGAGAAATTTTGCTTAGCATACATATTATGCAAAATGTTTCTCAATTTGAGAGTTGTGAACTTCTGATAATGTTGGAACATTATTTTTATTAGAGATGACAAAAATATATACATCTGCGGATCTCTGAACAAATCCAACCTAATTGGGTAGAGTAAAATTCAAACCTAACAAATTTTTAATGCGTAGGGGTAAAACCCGAATATGAATATTGTGGGTAATGAGTGAGCATGTTTTCTCATTTTTCAATCCAAGCCATCCGATTAATACATCATGCGTATGTAATTTCTCTAGAACGGGTCATTATTTTTCTCAAAAAATTTGATATTTGTTATACATATATAATATTTTCATAAAATTGTATTGTGTACTTGTGTTAACTATTTTTTTCATTTTAGTGCTTTATTGTCATACTTTTTCACTTATGTAATGTCACTATATGTATGAATGTTAACACGTTGGTTAGAGTAATAAAGATAATTTTTTTATAGGTAATAAATATAAATTATTATCTATAGATACCCCAAATATCGGATGTGGACATGATTATAGTTTTCGACCTGATTCTTGTGTAGATACAGGTATGGGTAAAATCAGAACTATTTTGGTAGGGAAATATAACTATTTGAAGATCGAGAAAAAACTAAATAGGAGAATGATTAGAAAGAGGTGTAGACAAAAGATACGCGAGACTCAAATTCCATTATTATTTTAAAAAAGCCAAAATTGGTTTGTTATAGTCCACTAATACGGTCCTGAAACTCAAATTGGCTGCGGCGAAACGCGGCATCACAACCTAGTTAAGTTATTAAATTGTCAATGCAAGCTATAAATATCTATTTGTGCTCTATTTTCCTGTACTCTGTTCTACATATTAACCAGCAGACACATACTCGCCTGCAATTGAGAGGAAGGAGCAGCTGATACTCTTGGGTCAAAATCTAGCAGGCGAAGAGTGGGTGGATTGAGAGGAAGGAGAAGCTGAATTTCCTACCAGAATTTCCGTACAAAAATTCCTTCTTTTATACCTCTATTTACCTTTTGTGTTGGTTTGCCTTGTACTTCTGCTTTCTAGCAACAAATTAGCTATGGAGAATTTTACAATGCTATATTGTATTGGTGCTATAGGGTTTTGTCTTTATAGTACAACTTAAAATTGTACATTTACGTTATGGTACAACTTCAGATTGTACCTAAACTTTTTGTACAAATTCTTTTATGATACAACTTGAACTTGTACCTTTATGTGATGGTACAACTTCAAGTTTTAAAGTTGTACCATAACATAATAGTACAAATTGCTTTATGGTACAACCTAAACTTATACATTTAATGTTATGGTACAACTTTAAGTTGTACATTAAAACACCAATACTATATAGCATAGTAAAATGGCTTTTAGCTAGGTATTTACTATGAGTTAGCTTTGTTTTGCTGGCTATCGTTGGAGAATGAGTTTCATATGATTGTACGGTAAGGGGATTTCAATTGAATTTGATTAAGTTTCTGAAGATTTCAATTGAGAGCAATTAGTTAGTTGTACGTCAATTGAGACTATGTTTTATTTTTGATGAAGTTTTCAACTCTTTATGAAAAATAAAAATAATATAAGTCTGATTATACTTCTAGGTAGGGATGGCAATGGGTCGGGTCGGGGGCGGATAGTGCATATCTGTTACCCTACCCAAAGTAGTTCGGGTTTTACCCATACCCATACCCACATAAGAAACGGGTAGAAAATTCAAACCATGCCCATACTCATTCGGGTTTCGGATATCCACGGTTATCCATGGATAGTAATTTCTCTTTATAACTCCAACTAATATGTTAACATTCACACATATATTCACAATGCACAAAGGAAACATACGATGATAAATCACTAGAATGAAGAAAATTAATTAAAACAATAAAATTTCATGAAAATATTATATTTGTATGCTAAATATAAAATATGTTAACGAAAAATAATGATTATTTGTAGACAAACTACATATGCGTATGTATAATCGGGCGGGTTCGGGTTGGATAATAAGAAAACCATGCCCACCCATTACCCGCAATATTCGGGTTCGGGTTTTACCCGTACCCACTAAAATTTCTTCGAGTTCGGAATTTACCCTACCCAATTAGGTCGGATTCGGGTGGATATCCACGGTTACGGATATTTTTGCCATCCCTACTTCTAGGCTCTATTATAATCCAGGAAATTCCTACAATTCCTTAAAGTTATTGTAACTTGATGTTTTTGACCTGCTATAACAGGTTTCACAAGTTGCATTACGTAAAATACAATAGACATTACATAATGGTTACGTAATGTGTGTTTATCTTACGTAATAGTTGAAAAATGTCATTACGGAAACCTTACGTAATAGACACTCATTTTACGTAATGAATATTAACCTTTCGTTACGTAATCTGTTAAATCATTACGGAAGACTTACGTAACGCTTCTAATTTAATTGTTACATAAGAAATAACTATCATTACGTAACATTTACGTAATGGATGCATACTTTACGTAACAGTTGTAAAGTGGCATTACGGAAGCCTTACGTAATGGATGGTCCTTTTACGTAATGAATATTAATCAAGTTACGTAATGTGGTAAGTCATTACGGAAGTCTTACGTAACACTTCTAATTTAACTATTACGTAAGAAATAACCTTCGTTACGTAACCTTTACGTAATGAGCGTGTATTTTATGTAACAGTTGTAAAATGTCATTACGGAAGCCTTATGTAATAGACGATGCTTTTACGTAATGAATATTAACCTATTGTTACGTAAAATGATAAGTCGTTACGGAAACCTTCTGTAACGCTTCTAGTTTAACTGTTAGGTAAGACTAACAAGCATTACGTAATTGTTACGTAATAAACCTTAGTTTTACATAATGCGACCTATAAAATCTGCTATAGCAGGTCAAAAAATTCAAGTTATAGTGAATCCAATCGGCTTAGTGCCTAGTGGAGTATTATCAAAGGAGTTGTTTCTTTTATTGAGTTCGCATGTAGCTCCATTAAAGATGGGAAGATTGCTTTTCCATGTTAGAGATGTGTTAACCGTTTTCTTCATACAACGAGTATTGTTATGGCACATATCCTTGAAAATGGGTTCTCTCAAAGTTACACAAATTGGTATTTTCATGGAGAGACGATTTCCCAATCAGACCCGGTACTCAACAGAAGGTCGGATGTTGAAACTGATAATGTTGAGGGTGGTGGATATATACAACACAATGTACAGGAATTCATGGAAGACATGGCTACTGGACATGCTCATGTCGACATGCTCAAGTCAGACCGAAATTCCGAATAATTGTAGAACCAAGTTACCAAAGCAGAGTTGCTCTCAAAAAGGAAATAAGACAGTCAGAGACAGCACAGAGCTACCATTTCGATCCAACGTTTGAATTCAAGCGCAACGGTCAAGAACAGGATGATGGCTATATATAGTCGAGCTCTGCATATTAGTTCAGTACTTTTTGTAAGGGTGGTAAATGGCTGCTTACAATCTGGGTTAATCAACAGAGGAATAGGTTCTGGTTGATTAATGGTGTAACGGGTCAGGGATAGGGATCCGGGTTGAAAACTCTTTCTGTATTGCTTTGATTTGTTCTCTGTGTCAAGCTGCTTGATAGGAAAAAATCAAATAAAAAGAGTCTCCTAGACATCAGTGAAGTACTGAATCTAGGACGAGGAGTGACCAGTAGATTGGGAACCTCGTTAAAATTGTCTGTGTTCTTGCTTTTCATTGCTGGTTCTTGCGTTCCTCCCTTTCTAGTTCCTCCTCTGCTCTGTTTTGTTCGCCTGCTTCTGATACTCTGCTTCTCAAGGAAGAAGACAAGTGTATTGGTGAAGTGGGGCGGGCTGAATAAGACTGGGCTCAAGGAATCAGTGAGTTTCGCCTATATTATTGAGTGGGCTGCTTACTAAACCTTCCAGGCCCATTTCTTGGTCTCGTTTTAGTCTCTTGGAGGCAGACTGTCTTCCAGTCTTCGCATTTCCAATGCTGTTCATCTCCTCCCTGTTGTTCAATCCCTAGAATTTCGTCCTTAGCTTCTGTTTTCATTTGGTATCAGAGCAGGTCCTTGACGAAGGTAATCCCTGCCAAGGCAAAGATCAAATGGCCTCTTCTTCTTTCGGCCAAGCGGCATTAAATCATCCTCCAATCATCACCGGTTCAAATTATACCGCGTGGAAGAAGAGGATGAAACAATTCATGTGGGGCATTGATGAAGATTTGTGGTTGATAGTACAGGATGGGCCGATCGATGCTAAAGTGGAAGAGCAACAGATGTGGTCGGCGGCACAGAAGAACAGTGCACAACTGAATCAACGGGCGATGCATGTGCTTCAATCAGCTATGAATCCAGATGAAGCAGATCAAGTTGAGAACTGTGAGACAGCCAGGGAAATCTGGATGGCACTGGAAAGCACGTATGAAGGTACGTCAAATATTAGGGAATCTTGAATTGATTTATTAGTTCATGAATATGAAGCTTTTGGTATGCTAAATAATGAGAGTATTCATGAAATGTACTCAAGATTCACTGTTTTGATCAATAAGTTGAAAGGATTAGGAAGAGTGTTTCAAACTAAAGATCTTAATAGGAAGATTCTTAGGTCGCTACCTAAGGAATGGCTTCCCAAGTGTATTGCTATCGAGGAGGCTAAAAACCTAGCAACCTTACCAATAAACGAGTTGATTGGATCCTTGCTCAGTCACAAAAATGTAATTAAACAAGTGAATCAGGATGATGATAAGAGAAAGAAAATTTTGGCTTTCAAATCCAAAGTTATTGCTCAGGAGTCTGAAAGTGATTCAGAGTCAGATTTTAACAGAGAATTTGCTCTAGTTAGCAAGAGATTTCATCGTATGCTGAAATATAAAAATGAAAGAAAACTGAAAACTGATGAACCTCGTAAACAAGGGCATGATTATTCTAATAACTACTCTCAAGCTAGGCTGCCTTATCAGCAGACCAGAAGATTTGAGACAGGTGTGCAGGAAAAAGAACCACATGCCTGTTACAAGTGTGGTAAAACTGGGCATATTCGAGCGAATTGTCCATTGACCTTGAAGGCCAAGGAAAGAGCTATGAAGGCTTCCTGGAGTGACTATGACTCAGAAGTAGAGGAAAATTCTGCAGATGAGGAAGCTTTCATGGCAATCACAAATCAATCAAAAGATAAAGGGCTAATACCACTACAACACCCGAACTATGACAAAAATGTCACTTGTGTCCTATTCTTTTCAATATTCCATTTATGTCATGAACTATTATATTTTGTGTCATTTGTATCCTGCCAATTTCGTTAACCGTTAAAGATAACAGTTGACCAAACGACGGTCAACTTAACATTGATTTTGCTGACGTGGCAATGCCAAGTCATTGACACCTCACATTTTTAATTTAAATTAAATAAAACTTTGAAAATAAAAAATTGAAAAAACTTTAAATTCAAGAATATTATTAAATAATATTCTAAAACCTCAAAATTAAAAAAAAAAACCTGCATTGATCTCGTCGTATTCTCTCCTCCAATTCCCCCTCCTGCCCTCCTTACCTTGATTTCTCCTCAAACTCAACCCACTTCGTCGTTGTTGGATTATAGGGAGAAGTTTCTCCTCGCGATGGGAGGGTTTCTGGATCCCCTGCCATCAATCCAAATCGGAAACTTAGCTGCCACTGCCATCTTTCACCCAATCGCCTAAGTTCGACCCCATTGCCTTCTTCGTCGCACCGCCTCTGCCTTCTTCCTCCACAACGCCGGTGACACCTCACATTTCCTCTATCTCCAATCAAAATCCCAGTCCATCGACTGGCACAAATAGAAAACCTTCTTCGTTGCCTTTCTGGAGAATGTGGAGCTGAGATTTAAACTTCAACCCGCAGATTTGAAATCTGGTGAATAGATCTCAAAGCAAGCCTTTTCTTCTCTGAATCTGGCCCCGACTGTGACAAAACGATGGTGGAGGATGGTGGAGGATGCCAGATCTGAGTAGCGAATTGAGGTCGTGGAGAAGGCTGGAGAGAGTTGAGGAAGCGAAGTCTTGGTCGCTGGAAGAGCATCTTGCCACCGGGGAGGGGATTTGAAGTCGACAAAATCTTCAAATAAGAACTCCTTCCGCCAACTGTGATGGTGCCTGACCACGACAAATCGAAGGGATTGCAGTCGCCGCGGAGTGGGAGGATTGTGGTGACGACGGATTGGGTCAGGTAAGAAGCGGGCGAGCACGCTCGGGAGGGGGATTGGGTAGATGAGATTAGGAATTTTTAATTTTTTGCTCTTTTTCTTTTTTTAATTGTTATTTAATTATTTAAAAATAACACGTCAGATGCCACGTCAATGCAGACTGGATTTTCTGTTAAATACTAACAATCAACGCCGGTCAACATTAACGGAATAATAGTTCAGGACATAAATGGAATATTTAAAAGAATAGGACACAAGTGGCATTTTTGTCATAGTTCGAGTGTTGTAGTGGTATTAGCCCAAAGATAAATCTTTAGATGAGAATGAGCACAAATGGTATTTAGACAGCTGGTGCTCGCACCACATGTCTGGTAAGGAAAAACTGTTTTCTTCTCTAACTCCTAAAGATGGTGGTAAGGTTCTTTTTTGTGACAATGGATGTGGTCATATTGTGGGAATTGGTACCATAGGAGGATTTCCTTATCCTGCATTTCGTGATGTGCTGCTTGTGAAAGGTCTAAAACATAATCTTTTGTCGATAAGTCAACTTTGCAGTAATGGGAACCGTGTTGTTTTTAAGTCTGATGCTTGTTTTGTTGAAAGGATAGATGATAACAAGACTCTTCTTGTAGGAAATCGTGTTAACAATATGTACGTTATAGATATGCATAATCTTGAAGCCTTTCATGAAATGTGCTTTGTTGCCTCATGTCAACAAGAGCTACTATGGCATCGTAAAATGGGACATATTAGCCTACCTAAGCTTGTGAGTCTGTCTAAATCAGAGTGTGTCAGAGGTGTTCCCCTATTAAAGCAAAAAACTGACTTCTTCTGTGAGTTTTGTGTTGCGGGTAAACACACTAAGAAATCCTTCAAACCTAAGTCAGACATAACTTCCCAACAGGTCTTTGAGCTGATGCACATGGATCTGTTTGGTCCATGTAATGTGACCAGTTTGGGTGGTAAGAACTATGTGTTAGTGCTGGTTGATGATTATTCTAGGTATACTTGGGTTTTCTTTCTAACTCACAAAGATGAGGCAGTAAAAAAGTTTCAAGTCTTTGTTAAACAGTTCCTAGGTCAGATTAAGAAAATAAGAAGTGATAATGGTGGTGAATTTGTTTCTGAAGAGTTTGAGAGTCTTTGCAATGAATCTGGGATAGCTCATAGTTTTTCAGCTCCTCGCACTCCACAACAAAATGGAGTTGTAGAGAGGAAAAATCGTACTATTATTGAATGTGCTCGCACCATGCTTCTTGAGTATAACCTTCCAAAATCTTTCTGGGCTGAAGCAATCAGCACAGCCTGTTACATTCTAAATCGTGTGCTTGTTCGAAAAGGTTTAATGAGAACTCCATATGAGATTTACAAAAACAAAGCACCTAATATTGGCTATTTTCATCCCTTCGGGTGTCCTTGTTTTGTTCTCAACACTAAGGAGTATCTAGGCAAATTTGATGCCAAGTCTGATGAGGCTGTTTTTCTGGGTTACTCCATTAAAGGATAGGCTTACCGTGTCTATAACAAGCGAACTAAGAAGGTGGAAGAGTCAGTTCGTGTTAAGTTCAACGATGCTAATGCTGCTGTCAAGTTTTCTGAACAGGAAATAATGTCATTTGACTTACTGGAACTAACGAGAGAGATAGAAGATGAAGGAGTGGCTGCTGGTGGTTCTCAAGAGGAGCAAAATAACCTGTAAGCATCCCCAGAACAAGATCCTCAACCAGTGATTGATGCTCAATTAGACAGTGTCAACACAGCAAATACAGTGCAAACTCAGTCTGCAGCTCCACCACACATTCAGAGGCGTCATCCGGCAGAACAAATCATAGGAGATGCCAATGCTGGAATTCAAACTCGTGGAAACAAATATACTCCAGGTCAGCATGCCTATATCTCTCAAGTAGAACCTAAAAACTATAGAGAGGATGATGGTTGGTCCATTGCTATGGTAGAAGAGCTAAATCAATTTGATTACTTGCATGTTTGAGATTTGGTTCCACGTCCTGTTAATACCAATGTGTTGGGAACTAAATGGGTTTTTCGAAATAAATCAAATGAACAGGGCATTATCATTCGTAACAAAGCCAGATTAGTGGCTCAAGGTTACTTGCAAGAAGAAGGAATTGATAACGACGAAACTTTTGCCCTTGTGGCTCGTCTTGAATCAATCCGATTGTTATGTGCCTTTGCCAGTTATATGAAATTTAAGCTTTTTCAGATGGATGTTAAGAGTGCTTTTTTAAATGGAGTTATTCAGGAAGATGTTTACGTTGAACAACCTCCTGGTTTTTTAGATCATTAGTTCCCTGATCACGTTTTTAAACTCAAGAAAGCTCTGTATGGCCTTAAACAGGCTCCTCGAGCATGGTATGAACGTTTGACTACGTTTCTTAAGCAATAACATTTCGTGCAAGGGGCTGTTGATAAAACTCTGTTTATTAAAAAGGTTTCAGGTGATCTTTTGCTAGTTCAGATTTATGTTGACGACATTGTGTTTGGTTCAACAAATGAAAAAATTTGCTCTGATTTCTGTGAGTCAATGAAAAATGTGTTTGAAATGAGCATTATGGGAGAATTGAAATTCTTCTTAGGTCTTCAAGTCAAGCAAACTCCTTATGGGATTTTCATTAATCAATCTAAATACATCTCTAGCATGCTAAGTAAATTCGATATGACTGCCCTAAACACAAGTCCCACACCTATGGAAACTAATGTTAAACTGGATAAGGATGAAGCTGGAATTCCAGTAGATGAATCCCTCTATCGAGGCATGATCGGCTCTCTTCTTTATTTAACTGCTAGCAGACCAGATATTCAGTATAGTGTGTGCTTGTGTGCTCGTTTTCAAGCTCAACCTAAAGAAAGTCATCTCACTGCTGTTAAACGCATCTTTAGATATATTAAAGGTACATCTTATGTAGGTCTTTGGTATAGCCAGCAAGATTTGTTTGATCTAATGGGATATAGTGACTCCGATTTTGCTGGTAGTCTCACTGATCGTAGAAGTACCACTGGTAGCTGTCAGTTTGTAGGTCTCTACCTTGTTTCTTGGTCCTGCAAGAAACAAGGTGTTGTTGCTCTTTCAACAGCAGAAGCAGAGTACATTGCAGCTGGTAGCTCATGTACTCAGTTACTGTGGCTTAAAAATCAGTTAACTGACTATGGTCTAGCTAGCTCTACCATTCCTTTATTCAGGACAATTTAGTTTCCTTACAATACATTCCCACTGAGTTCCAATTGGCAGATCTCTTTACCAAACCTTTAGCTGCTGATCGTTTTACCTTTTTGTGTCTTGAAATCGGGCTGAGATCTTTATCATCTCTGATCGAGATGATAGGGAGGTAAGTACTGCTTCTGTTTCCTTTTTTTTTATATTTTTCTTTCTGTTTGTGTCGTGCTCTTGTGTCGTGATTTCAGTATGTGATTCTTTCTGCTTTTTTGTCTACCTTCCTTGATTTTCTGCATTTAAGGTCTTTCCTTGTTTTGATATGTTCTTCAGTATTTAACCCTGTTCTCGTTCCCCCCCTCTCTCCATCACCCTGTCCTGTAGTCCCCGACCATCCTTTCAGAATGGTATTCGCAATCACGTTTACCGACACTCTCTTTTTTGAGCCCATTCCAACCAACTACCATCGCCATCTCCAAAGTTTTGCTTCTCGTCCGTTTCTGGCCTCATATCATGTTCCCTTTCCTGAACTCTTGGAACTGGGACTTGATGTGCATAGGTTTATTCAAAACTTGGGTTGGGAGTATCTTCTTGATCACCCTTTTTCGTCCTTGGTCTGCCCGGATTTGGTTCGTTACTTCTTTTCGAACTTTCGTTCCCCCGGGCTTGCCTCTCGTTCCTTCTCCTCGTTTGTTTTTGGTCACTTGTTCACTCTTCATCTTGATGATCTGTCGGATACACTTCATATCCCTCGGGTTGGAGAGGCACTTGCTGACGCCTCTGAGCTTGAACTGTTTGCATTTCAATATGCTGAAGAATTTCATCAGCTCTCCGGCGTGCTGCCAGCCCCAGACCATATTATGCCTGTGACCTTGCTTTTACTCTCCCTTCGGCTGCTTCATTATTGCATCACTTGGATCTTTGTTCCTCGGGCTGACTCCTTGGACCTTGTTCTCCCGGTGGATCTTTGGATCATATCTCACGCTGTTCATGGAGTTCCTCTTGACTATGCGCATCTTGTGTTTGGCGGTCTTCTACGTTTCAGTGATGCGTCCCTCGACGGTGCTCTTGCTTTTGGTCCCCTGGTCACCTCCCTACTCCTCGAGCTTCATATCCACCTCTCCCCGTTTCTCACCATCACGTCCTCCCTATAACCTCCCGCTGGAGCTGTCCTGGATGCACTGGAGATTGCCATTGAAGGGGAGAATGCTGTTGAAGGGGAGGATGCCGTCATCTGGGTGAGTAGCAGTGATGATGGTAGCAGCAGTAGCAGCAGTGATGAACCAGGGCTGGAGCCTTTTGTCGAAGCTCTCCAGGCTCTGCTGGAATATGGCTCAGATGACGATGGCGATAGTGCTTAAAAAGACATCCTCAGTCGTCACGCAATTTGTTCTTGTTTCAGGAGTATTTGAGAGTTTCGCTTATGTTTGGTATTTTGTTTTTAAACTGCTAGACTTGGTTTAGTCTCTGGTTTGGTGGATGTTTGTTTTGGAAGGAGGATGATGTTCTTTTTCTGGATTGTGTGTGATTGGCTCCTGGTTGTTTATGCTTGGTTAATTGTCGGACATTGTTTATTTGATTATAAGTTGGGTCGAGAGAGGGTGTGTTCTTTTTGCAGGCAATTGGCAATCTCTAATTTAAGGGGAGATTGTAGAACCAAGTTACCAAATCATATTTGCTCTCAAAAAGGAAAGAAGACAGCCAGAGACAGCACAGAGCTACCATTTCGATCCTGCGTTTAAATTCAAGCGCAACGGTCAAGAACAGGCTGATGGCTATATATAGTCGAGCTCTGCATCTTAGTTCAGTACTTTTTGTAAGGGTGGTAAAAGGCTGCTTACAATCTGGGTTAATCAACAGAGGAATAGGTTCTGGTTGATTAATGGTGTAACGGGTCAGGGATAGGGATCCGGGTTGAAAACTCTTTATGTATTGCTTTGAGTTGTTCTCTGTGTCAAGCTGCTTGATAGGAGAAAATCAAATAAAAACAGTCTCCTAGACATCAGTGAAGTACTGATTCTAGGACGAGGAGTCACCGGTAGATTGGGAACCTCATTAAAATTGTCTGTGTTCTTGCTTTTCATTGCTGGTTCTTGCGTTCCTCCCTTTCTGGTTCCTCCTCTGCTCTGTTTTGTTCGCCTGCTTCTGATACTCTGCTTCTCAAGGAAGAAGACAAGTGTATTCGTGAAGTGGGGCGGGCTGAATAAGACTAGGCTCAAGGAATCAGTGGGTTTCGCCTATATTATTGAGTGGGCTGCTGACTAAACCTTCCAGGCCCATTTCTTGGTCTTGTTTTAGTCTCTTGGAGGCAGACTGTCTTCCAGTCTTCGCATTTTTAATGCTGTTCATCTCCTCCCTGTTGTTCAATCCCTAGAATTTCGTCCTTAGCTTCTGTTTTCAATAATGAAGCCAGAAAGTTCGATGATATTCTGAAAGATATGGAAGAAAAGCTCTTCGATGGATGCACCAACCAAAGTGAACTTTTTCATACTTGATTTTTTTCATCTAAAATGCATGAATGGATTGAGTAATAAGGCATTCAATGATTTACTGAGCACGTTAAGGGAAACTTTGCCCGATGGAAAGAAACTACCCAAGTCTTATTATGAAATTAAGAAGCTCATTGGAAAATTGGGTCTTGGATATGAGAAAATTGATGTATGCCCAAATAGCTGCATGTTGCTTTGGAGAGAAAATATAAGGGAGAGAGCATGTCTCCACTGTGATGAATCTAGATACGTTGATGATGAAAGTGTTGCGTGAAGCTCGTCAATGACAAAGAAGGAAAGACCCGAAAAATCAAACAAAGCAAAGAAGGAAGGATATACCATATTCTAGGGAAATTAAATCAAAGCACTCTAGAACGGCTAGTTTAAGAGAAGCTGACTATATAGGACGAAAGGACAAGACTGGTTAGGCAGGGGTTTTCATCAAAATCAAAAGCAGAGAGTTGAGTTTGCAATTGTAGTCTTTTGAGTGAAAAACACTAGAATCTAGTCAGGGAGATTAGTGTGAGAATATGAGTGTGTAAACAGAGAGTTGAAACATCAGATTCAGAAGTAGTCTGATATGTAGGGAGCTGATCAGATCCTACTTCAAGGTTGTAAGAGAGACAGGTGAAAGCATCTTAGTGATTCGTAGGAAACCTCAAGAAGAGAGTTTCCTACCGTGGATTAGTCGGTATTGGGATCCTTGCTCTCCGAATATCGGATACCACGTAAAAT
Organism: Linum tenue; assembly: GCA_946122785.1. NCBI lineage: Eukaryota > Viridiplantae > Streptophyta > Magnoliopsida > Malpighiales > Linaceae > Linum > Linum tenue. The sequence continues at coordinate 72,571,009 of CAMGYJ010000008.1, read as the reverse complement.
TGTTCTTGCTTTGTGTTTGTATTATTTTCGTTTTGCTTGTGTGCTCTGGTTCGTGTTTCTTGGTTCAAAGAAGAGCAGGATATAAAGTAACTGAAGATAGCAACACAAAGAAGAAGAGAACCAACTACAGACTGCGAAGGCTTGATTAAGTTTAAGCCCAAGTCTTTAGCTACAGTCAACTGAGCTTAAAGCCCACTGTGAGTATGTATTAAACATAGTTTCTTTTTAATAGTATTTCTGTCAAAACAAAACAAACTACATTTCATTTTTTCCATGAAAGAAATATTTCTGCTCTCTTGCTCTTCGCCTGCTTGGTAGATTGCTCGATTAGGATTTTTGCAGAAACTGTGAATTACAACAACAAGAGGACGTTAGGTCTCGCGCTCGACCACATTACATGTAGCATCAGAGCACGGCTCTGACGATAAAGACGCAACCGTCTTCGGGGAAGATGAGCTCAGGATCGACAATCAGAATTTTCATGGCCGATGGCTTTTCACAAACTCAGCCGCCAAGGTTTGAGGGAGTTCACTATGGCTACTGGAGAAATAGGATGGAGCTCTTCATTGGGTCCACAGATCTCAATTTGTGGAACATAGTGATGGATGTTCCTCTCGAGGTGAAAGAAGCTCGCAAAAAATGGACGAAAACTGAAGAGAAAAATTTCTAGCTCAATTCAAAGGAAAATTTCCCACTGTACACATGTTTTTAAAAAAAATTCTCAAAATACACGTTATGAAAATATTTCCCAATCTACGCATGTTTGGGCCTTCACCGCGTCATACTAAGGCGGTGATTGGATCACCAAGTTAAAGAAGAGCGGTGATTGCATCACCGCGTTAGAGGAAAACGGTGATTGCTTCACCGCTGTAGAGGAAGGCGGTGCTTGCATCACTGGTGCATCACCGCTCTAGAGAAAGGCAGTGAAGGCCTGACCTGCGTCAAATATTTAAAAAAACATAACTTTGTGCTCGGTTATCCGATCGTGGTGAAATTTTTTTTGATTCCGCATAATTTTTCGAGATCTTGCAAGCCGCAAACCGCCCCCTTCGTCCCGAAAAAACGTCGTTTGCTACCCCGAATGAGCCTTTTTTCGATTTTGTCAAACTTTGAACGACCATAACTTTGTGCTCCACAATCCGAAAATCATGAATTTTTTTTTTATT